>JACDJE010000118.1:1411993-1661176 GCA_016647715.1 Pavo muticus
CCCCCAGCATTCTTAGATGAGGATCTGATTTTTAATTTCTATTCACCATTTGTATTTCTGATATCAGTTTCAGTATTCCTGTTTTTAACTGAAAACATTGTCATCTTTTTTTCATAACCAACTGACTGTTTTAGTCTTATTTTGAATAGGTGTGCTGTGGAATGCAATCAGTTCCTTTCGCACTTCCAGGTTTTACTGTCCTTTATATTTTTGCGCTGAATTTTTAAGCACGACTTATGAAAAATCAAATCATTGAATTACCTTGGACTGGAAATAGACACATTGGCAAAGAATTAGGTTTATTGTTTGCTTTTAAAGACGGATCTTTCAGCTTTCATGTAGTCCTATACTGGTCCCTTCGTTATTTTGCTCAGGGAGTCTGCACTGTTGCATTGGAAACCATCAAATCTTTGCTCCGGTCGATTTGGAACACGAGAGTATCGTTAGCTTCTCTTCTTTACAGTCCTTTGAAACATACCAAGTTTTCCACACCTAGCAGCGTTTCCAGACAGATTTACGGCATGCTTTTAAAACTGAGGCAAGTTGTCCAGACCTGGTAAATTTAAACAGCGCTGTGAAGCGTTATCTGAAGCTTTTACATCTTAGCTTAAAAGAAAAAGTGTATTTGTCAAGAGAGATCCAACTTAATATTCAAATACACGACAGTTGTCAAGGACAACCTTATTACATTATTTTAACAAAAGTATCATTGATACATACATATTTACTTAAATGCATTCAAATATGATGAATTTTTAGTTCTTGCACTACAACACGAGATCCGAAAACTCATTCAGTATCTCTGACTAAAAGGTCTTTCACTGATAACTATCAAGTTAACTTTCCTTCATCTGTATGTGTAGAAACTTGATGCTCAGACCCCGCTTGGAACAAACTGCTATAAGCTGCCAAAAAGCATGCCTGACCAAAATTAATGAAGCTGTACCATTTGCAGTACTGCAGCACAGCGCTCAACAGATCGAGTATTTGGTTAAACCTCACAGAGAGTTGCAGTCTGGTAACTATGGCGATGATTGACTTGGGGGGAAAAAGATTTTTATATTCAGCACGATAAGCAGTGGGAGCAGACATTCAAAATATCTTCTCTTCACGTGGTCTTTCAGCAATACAGAACAGGGGGAGAGACCTATGTAAGGAATTTATAAAGAAATGGGATTTTTTTTGTTTTAATTTTTATTTTTTTTAGAGAGAACAGTGGGCAGTTCTGGAGTGTTTGGTTAAAAAATCTATTCTTATGTCTCAAAGTACTGTATAAACATCACATCTCCATTCCCCTTTGAGAAGGATGCACAGTAGCCACGCTCTGCGGACTTGAAAGCTGCTACGTGCCTGCTGAGCTGTGTGGATGCAGGCAGGAAGTCTGCCACCAAGTTAGAATCAAAATTCAATGATTTTCATGCTTTGTGTTGGAAATATATGTGTGTGTGTGTGTGTGTGTGTATATATATATATATATGTATGTATGTATGTGTGTATGTACACACATGTGTATATATCTGTATATGCGTGTATATATCTATATATGCGTGTATATATCTGTATTGAACATTGTGACCTGTATGGAGTTGCTGTTTTGTAACTTACAACTTCAATGTTTGGAAATGACACTACTCAGTGAATTTCTGAATGGAGAACGAAGTTACTCTGGCTAAAATTAAGATAGGCTGACTTATAAGTGTTTGACATATTTTTCATTGTCTGAGTGCAAATGTTTTTGCAATTCTATGTCTAGCAACTTATCGTAGTTTCAAGACCCCACTCCAAAATTAGAAAGAAACCAAAGTGACGGAATTACTGGTTCCGTAGAAATCCAGCCTTATGTAAATAAGCAAAAATAATGAAAACCCATTTTGCATTTAAAACGGATAACATTGGATAAAAAGGGAGTATTGCCTGTTGTTACTGGATTGAGCCTCTTGTTTTGGGTCACTAGGTCCATCGTGATCTTGGAACCTGTAAATCTTTGCCAGATGGCCCCTTTTTATTTGGAGAGGAAAATCAGCTTTTGCACCTTGTGAAGCCTTTCAAAACTTGGAATAAGCCAGCCATGCAGCTAATGTAGCTGGAGAATTTCAAATAAAGAAAATATCCCCTTTACACCTGTAAAGAACACTAAAAACTGTCAGAAGTTGGTTTATGACTTCAGACATCTGGACGTTAGCTTCTGTTAACTTCCAACTTCAATAAAAACATGAAAAAGCCTTATGCCACAATTATGGTATGTTTGCAACTGGTGAGGTGTTACTTGAAACTTCCTGACCGTTTTCCAGTGGAAACTGGAACTGATTTTCGCTACAGAAAGCCTCCCTTCCTCCCCTTGGATTCGCAAGTGCTCAGTTTGATCGGGACGCTCCTAGCTTAATTTTGATTTGTGAGCAGAATGTTGAGAGTATTGAACAGTGCTTCTTCATAAACGTCAGAACTAGTAGGTTTGGCCTTTCTGTGATCTGTACAACAGCAGCAAAGCAATCAAGCCTTGTTCTGATTGGCAGTCAGAGGTAAAATTGCCTAAAAGACCTCTCTTATGCTTTTGTGGAACAGTCTTTCCATATGAGAAACCGTCAGCGTGCGTCTTTCAGTGCTGTACTGTGTGAGCGTATAGAAAAATTCATCTTGCTTCCTGTTGCAGTGCCCTCATTTCTAGGAGGCAGAGGATGGGCTATTTGGCTTAAGAATTAAGCGCTGCACCTAAGTAATAGGTTGTTCCTGTGTGTCTGCTCTTGCTGTGAAGTTGTGTGTCCTCCTAAACCACAACAGTTTGAGCTCTAAGTGAGAAGTTGCATCTGTAATTGCACTGAATAATTTTGTTTATTAAGAGACTGATTCTGCAGTGCGTGGGCAGATCTCTGCTACTGGGTGGAACTTCAGGCAGTCTGAAAATGTTGAAGTTAATAATCTTAGTAATAATCTTTATTGAAGTTAAGTATCTTAGTAATTGGGGTGAAAGTGTTTTAATGGTTTCTTTGTAGATTCCCCCCCATGCTTTCATGAAAATGGTTCTTTAAAGCATGTCTAGGAGATGTTGGATTTACCCTCATTCCTCCCCTAAATCTGCGCTCTTTTAACATCTGAATGTTTTCAAGCCATTATTGTCCCCAGATGTTCAGAGCCTCCCTTGAATGGCTTCAGGGTGGGTGTTAATGCTGCAGGACAGCGTGGGAGTTGAAGTTATGAGCCATGAGCAGCTTGCACTGTTGACGAGAAGACAGGTCGAAGGACCTGGCTGAATGTTTCACTGTAGTGGTGGGGTTTTGCTGGTTGGGTGTTTTTAAAGCCGGTTTGTGGGACTGAGGAAGATTGTAATTGGAATAGTAAAAGCTGCGAGGGTTCTGCTTGCAAACTGGGTGCTTCCATCTTCAATTATAGCTGATATGCTAAGGATGAGAAAATACTTTCCTTTTGAAAGATAGCTTTAAAATAGGATGGAGCGTCAAAAAAAAGTTTTGCCATGGTTTCTCTTGCTTAATATATGAATGAGAAAAAAAATAAGATGCTGAGCCTTGTAGTTTTTCCTTTAGCTAGAGAATTGATTTGGATACTGGCAGGGAAAGAGGGTCTTGAATCTTTATTAAAGCTTTCTCTAAGCCTTCACTATTGAAAAGAAATGTTAGATTACCGTTTAAAAACAAATCAGTCGTGTATTACTTTTTATTTTGGACTTTTTGGAAAATATTTCGCTCCTGTCTTGTCTCAAGCGTTCTCTACACTGCAGACATACCCTGAGCCTTGAGTGATTAATGGGAGGTGGTAGTCCCGGCTTCTCAAACTTTGTTCGTGTGAGAGACAAAGGGAAGGTACAGACTCAGTTTGTTCTTTGCATGAGGATCTGAAGGCAGTCCTGCAGGCTTTCCTGCTAAGCATGTCTGCTGTGTTTCTAGATTGAATGCTTAATCTTGTTTTCATGTGGTTTACTTGGAACATCCTGTGTGTGGTGCAGAGGAATACAGATTAGGAGACGAATAATATATTCACACACTGCATTAGAAGCACTTACGGGCAGAGGACAATGTAAAGCAGCTTCAGCGGCTGCGGTGCGGCACGACAGGCTTCACAAAGGAGTTGAATATAGCAGCGCAGCTGAAAGGGGAGGCGTGAGGATGATTTCATCCCACGTAGCTGGAAAATGTCTAGAAAAACATGGAAAACCGACCTTAAAAGGTATGTAAAAACATAATGCTACCATCTACGATTCTAATTTTCAACTGTTCGTTCTGAAACGTTCCGGAGGACTGTGTGTACTCCCTCCCTCCCTCCCAGGCGTTGGCAGAGCAGGCCCAGCAGCGCTGGTGGGCACTGGGAGCCGCGGGCGGCTCCGCGGTGCGGGCAGCTGCCACCGCCCCCCGGGTACTGCGTGCAGAGACCGCCCGGCCCGTCGCCGTGCCCCGAGGCCCTGCCGGAGCGGGCGGCCCCGCCTGCGGCTTTGCCAGGCAATCGCCTTGCGGGGCCGAATTTAGTCTCGCGGCAATCCCCGCATAATCTGCCGCGGCCCGGGCGCCGGCTCGGGCGGGCGGAAACTCCTGGCAGCTCGGTGGCGCGGCCCCTCCTCTCGGCTCCGCGATGAGAGCCGCGGGGCCCTCCCGCTCCCGCCGTGCCGCGCCGCACCTGCGGGCCGGAGCGGGCTGTGGCCTCGGCGCAGGGCAGGGCGCCCCCTTACCGGTTGGCGGCTGCGGAACCCGGTGCTGCTGGGTGCGGGTGTAAGGGCGGCGGGGGGACGGGCTGCCGGAGGGTGCCGGCGCCTGTGCTTCCTTCTGCCTGAGCTGAAAGGCGTTTCGAGAAGATGTAGAGACGTGTGAACGGGGAGGGAGGGAGAGGGGAAGCCTAGGGGGCGGGGGGGTTGTGTTGAAGCTGCTCTGATTGAGAAGTTCGCGTTCTTTCTTTAAATGAGCAGTGGTGCGTGCTGGGCATACTTCTTGGTTTTCCCTTTTAGCAAAACTTTATTGATGGTTTTTATCATATGCTGCTGAGAAGGCAGTTCTTATCTATAGCTCACAAAATGCAGGAGTTTGTGTCCAGATGTAAAAGGAAACTCGCGTGAGGTTGCTTCACAACAAAATGAAGGCAGAGATTGCGTTTCAGGTTGAATATTACAAAGAATTTCTTCCCCGAAAGAGTGGTGAGGTGGTGGAGTCGCTGTCCCTGGAGGTGTTCAAGGAAAGGGTAGGTGCAGAACTTAGGGACGTGGTTTAGTGGACAGTATTGGTGGTAGGTGGACGGTTGGACTAGATGATCTTAGAGGTCTTTTCCAACCTTTTTGATTCAGTGATTCTATCCCAAAGATCCCGGACTAGTATCATAGTCAGGCCAGCAATTGTCTCGAAATGAAGCCTGTGGGACTTCTAAGAAGCTCAGAACTTCATGCTTTAGAGCACTCAGTGCTGTCTCCCCCTTCCCCTCAGAGGTGGTTGCAACACTTGCAGAGAGAATCTCAGTGTGCTCCAAGATGAGTGAGCTGTGTTCTCAGATTTCAGCTGCATTTTAACACACTGAAAAGCAAAGAAAGAATAAAAGCAAATCCTGCCAAAGCACGTCAAAATTAAATGGGCAAAGATGCATTCAGTCTGAGTGTAAGGATGTCTATTAAGTGACGTAAGCACAAAGAGAAGGAATAACAGAAAGGTAAAGATAGCTGTATACTTATTTTTAATCCCTGTCTAATTTTGGTGGAATTGACTAAAACCTGTTTGAGAACAGGTGACTCATTTAGAGGTGGTGAAAATAACAACGTTGCCATCAGGATTACACGAAATGAATGCCAGACTTTGATCACTGCTGTTTGCATTCCTTGTTTGCCTTCTCCGATGCATCACATCTCTCTAAGTTGTTTTAACCTACCATTTTCAGCTGGTACTGTCTGTCAGAATGAGGGGAGGATTTCAAAAAACTTGACTGGTTTGGGGAAGAATCATTTACTGTGTTTCCATGGAATGATGAAATTGTAGAAAACTTGTATTTGGTGTATCCTTTGAAGATCTCATATGGCCATTTAATACTTCAACTACTGTGAATCATCATACGTTCAAATGAAGAAATGTATTTCGCTGGTATAAATTTTCACGTCAAAAGCCACTCCAGTACTTCTTTTCTAGTAATCGTTCTTACAGTGGGTAAACAAATGGTCTGTATGTTTGATGTTCAGAATTAATCTACTTACAGCTGTAAGTATTGATGAATCCCACGGAAAGGGGTTAACTGTTTTAAACAGTAACTTCAGGAGATTTAGGCCAGGGATTAAAATGAACTTCCGTGATAGAAATAGAGATAATTTCTTCCAGATGTTCATTCTTCAAATGAATATTCTTTTTAGAGAAGCTTTTCAGAATAAGCCGGAGTAATAACAAATTAATCAATGCTGTTATTGAATAAATTCGTTTTAAAAGGAATTTGAAATCCTATTTTAAAGTTTGCTGATGGTTGCAGAGTTGTTTCTTCTATCACAAACTTCCTAACCAAAGCCAGAGCTTCAGATTGTCTCGCTTCTGCTTTTTAATTAAGGTTCAGGAGTGATTGTCTTGTTTCTGCTTTTTTAATTAAGGTTCAGAAGTAGTGAAGGAAAACCATTCTTTATAAGCTAAATCGTTTGTTTGTCTGTATAGGGAAGTGTAGGCAGGTACTGACGCAGCGAACTCTCAGTGCTTGCTTACAGGAGGATTCAAGCTATGTGCGTCCATGCAGACCCAGATGAGATCTGTCTCTCTTTTTAAAATAATACTTTGTGCTTCCTTCTGACTCTTGGAAGATCAACCAACGTGAAGGACTTAGCAACACTGTAGCGTTGAGGAGTTTCTTTGCTTAGAAGTGAAGGAGAGCTGGAGAATGCTCCCCTCTTAAGGCACTGCTTACTTAGCAAGAGAATCTGTGGCTATTTCCCCCCATTCGGATTTATGTTGTGCGAAACAGATGCTTGATCTACTGTGAGCACTCAGCAAAATTAAGTTTATTGCTGTCTGAGTCCCTCTTTCAGCATCCTTCCAGGAGAAGTTACAGAAAAGCATTGCAGCCTGCCTTGAAGGCAAGTACATTAGCACTGTTAGAGAGGCAAGAAGGAAATGAATCTCAGAATCCTCACACTGCTGACGGCTACCTACTTAATCTCAGTTGTATTTTATTGTTACTAAATTTGTAGTAGGAATGGGTAGATGTTTATGGTTATAGTACTCTGGTGCAGAGGCTGAGGGAGATTCATTAGAGCAGTTAGGTTTCTGATTATCTTTGCAAGCACAGATTGAAAAGTTTGCTGATGTTCTGTCTGGAACATACTCTGTTTCCTGAAAATGAGCATTAGACTTGAAGGAAGAGTCAAGGTAAAACATAATTAATGTGTATTTAACACTGCAACATCTTATGTCTCTCTATTTTAAGTTTTGCTTCCTAATATTCTGCAGATACCTTGGATGTGCCAGAGTTGCTTCTTGTAAGTTGTGTCTGAATCCCTTGAGATGCACAAACATGATGTGGGCGTGGAGGGCTTAGATCTCTCTTCCCAATAGTTATTTGGGTCTGCACGGAGGCTTGCAGCTCTTGGGGATGTAGCTCACTGCTGTTGCTGGTCTCCCCTGTCTTCTTTCTTCTGAGCTAGTTTCTACAAAATGATTGAGAGAGGTAGTTCAGGTATCCAGAATCTCCTTTCCCAGATGACAGGTGAGGTTTTATGAGAGGATATGGCCCTCCTTTGAAGGAGCAGAGCCCTTAACATGTCCTCTCTACATACTAGTTGGACCCTTATTCTCCCCCTGCCCCCCAAAACATTTGCTTCCCTCCTCTCTTGTTTTCTGTTTGGGTGTTCCCCATTCCTCCTGTTACTCGTTAGAGGGCCTCTTCTTTCGTCCGGCCCTTGCCCTCTGCTGTGTGTTCATCCTGTCTTTGTTCTCCTGCACTACTCTGTCTCTCAGGACACTCCTGGCAAGCATCCTTCCATATGATTTACTTCGTTCAAAAGTGAAAGAAGCCAAGTCTCTTCAGAGATTTTTCTACTTAATTCAGGTTCATTTTTCATTAGTATTTATGGGAAATAAAACAAACACCAGTGTGTTCATGAACTGTATCAAATTTTGAGGCAATTATAGGAGAAGGTGAAGCATTCAGTTGGCAGCAAATTGGCCATCTACTTCTGCATCCTCAGGTGGTTGGAGCTTATGTGGTGACTTGCTGCAGACAACTGAGTTGTCAGATGATTATATTTATGGTAGCCATTGCACGAGCATTGTTTCTAGTGCAGTGATATACGTATACTGTCAGGTTTTGGGGCTGTTTTGTAAATACTCTGTCCACAAAAGCTAGTGAAACAATGACAGCTCTATTGTCAGTGGCCAGCAATTAAAAACCAGCTATTTTCCTTTCTGTTCCAGGCCATCGATGAGCCTCCCTATCTTACAGTGGGCACTGATGTGAGTGCGAAGTATAGAGGAGCCTTCTGTGAAGCCAAGATCAAGACAGCAAAAAGACTTGTCAAAGTCAAGGTATGTGATTTTCCTGTAAACGTGGTTTTTTTTGGGGGGTGAGAGGGAGGGAAGTAATCTGTGTTCAAAATACTCCTTCCCTTGGAGTCTGGCAGTGCAGTTATTACAATAACAATAAGCTTGTTGTTGTTGTGGGGGTAGGAGGGGTTCCTCCTACACTCCTCCCCACACAGTTGAATACATCTTGTTTCTTTCACTGCTTTGTCATCTGTCTGCCTCCACTATCTGTGGCCTTCAGTGCCATAGGCTGACCTGAAGTAACTGATTACAATGGCAAGTAAGTTTATGTATGGGATAACGTCACGAGGGGATAGATGAAACTCCTCAAAGTAGATCTAATGTGGTTTATTTTACTTCAGGAGCACAGGTCACTGCCAATTAGCAGTTGCAGCTAGATAATACTTCAGGAATGAGATGAAGCCCTGCTGTCTTCTAACAAAGACCTGGGGTATTAAGTCCTACAGAATAGCAAGCAGGGAATCTCACTTAATCTTTCTAGTGACTAGTTAATGACTGATTGAATCAGTATAAGCCAAGTGCAATAGAAATAACAAAAATGTGGGGAGGGAACAGAGGAGGGGATGCTTTAACATTTCTTAGGAATTAAGATGTGTATTATTTTAGAAATAAGGAGAACGATGTTTGGGCTTATGTTTGTTATGTAGTAAGTCTGTGCTCTAGAAAGGCCTTATTTCTGCTGCAAATGTTGCCCTAAAAGCTTCTAATGTGGGAGCAGGTGACCTTAATCTTACATGGAAATATAACAGGACAAGGATCAGGAGCACTTATGTAGAAGAAAATGTATTTGTAGTAACAATATTTTTCTTACCTACTTGGAAAAGAAGTGAAAAGCACACTGTGAGTGGAAGTAATCCCATGTAGAAGAGTTTCCATCATAAACTGCTGCGCAGCGCTTGGCTGATTGTGCTTATGGCACATATAGGGGACAGAACAGACTGTTTCTAAAAGCCCTGATGGGAAGGATATCGTCACATACAATGATTAATGTTAACTGTAATGAGGAGATGCTGGTCTTAAATCTGACATCTATAAAAAGTCATAACTATTAACAGCATCAGCTGGTTTATGTTTTACAGCACCATTAAGCTTAAGCTATTAAGTACTGGTATTTAGGCTGTGAGGCATCAGTATTTAAGGACAGGAATTGTATTGTGCCTACATCAATGAAGTCTTAACTACTATGAGCTCAAGAGGACTTTTAGCCCACCTTCTTAAATGACCACTTGCACTTTAGCGTTGTCCATTGAGAAATATTTTTGTATGGCTTTACTTGCAGCTTCCTCACTGCATTGTTTTTAAGAAAGAGCTTGAAATGGAACAGCTGTGCCGGAGAAAGTCTTCACTGTTACTGTGTAACACAGAGCAGTTAAGCCCCAGTACTGTTACTCTTTTGTAGAGTATTTCGAGATAAGGTGTTTTGTTTGTGAGTGCAGTAGCAGTATCTCTTTACGCTGAGTTTCCTCCACCAGGTATGGGCTGTCCCTGAGTTTAGCAGTGATCCCTTGATTTTTCCCTGTTTCTGGCACTTGCAGTTTTCCTCCAGTATTAGCTCTAAGCAGAATTTTTATTATAAAGTGGTGTCATTTGTCTGGAATTTTGGTAGTTTACCTGCTGCATTTATTTTCCGGTTACCTAACAGGCTTTCCTCTGACATCAAGACATTTTATGCCCTATTTTCCTTTGCATTAGGAGTTCTCTCTTACTTGCCAGCAAAGCCAGCTAGCTTCATAACACAAATTTTAGTTGGAAGCTTTCATTTAGGTTTCATAACTAGTTGCTCTGGGAAAGGAGAGTGGCAACATTTTTTCAATATAGATTTGCATCATCTTCAGGCAAGTAAAATACACTTGATTGCTTCTCCTTTTAACTGCTTTCTTCCTTTGCAAATTCCACTTCCTAGAAAATACTAAGGAATGCTTCCATAATAACTTTTCCATCATCAGCATGTTTTTTTAATAATAATTTAATAAATGTATTTAATGTAACCCAACTGCAGAGTCATTTCTATGTCAGTGGGTGCCATACTTCACAGGTTAGCAGTCTTTGGCAACTTCTGTACGTACTACAGAATTTTACTTTAAACAATATATCAGCATCACACACATTGCCATGGAAAGAAGTAAAACTTGAGAGTTGCCTGGACTTGTGAAGGGTGTTGAAGGCAGTATGAATTTGATTGAAGAGCAAGACTTTCAATGTTAGCAGCAGTCCGCTCCCTCTTCATCAGTTGTAGCTTCTCTT
The DNA here is from genome assembly GCA_016647715.1 of Pavo muticus. Lineage (NCBI taxonomy): Eukaryota > Metazoa > Chordata > Aves > Galliformes > Phasianidae > Pavo > Pavo muticus. Next base: position 1,422,733 of record JACDJE010000118.1, read on the forward strand.
AGAGAGATATTTAATCCAGTTTATTTTGACAGTGTCTTCTAAAAGGCAACTAGCACTATCATTTTCACCCACTGCTTGTTCTTGGGCACCCTCCACAGAAATTTTAGAAGAAACTGATTTTAGTGTCTTTCTTCATTAAGCAGAAAGTAGTAAAGCATCTGCTGCATAGAGCCTATATAGGACCATCTTTCCAAGATGACGCATAATAGGGAATTTCCAACTGAATTTAAACAGGTTGGCTTGATGATCAAATCTGATTTCTGTTAATACCCAGGTTTTGTGGTTTTTTTTAACGTCTGAAGATCTCAAGAGGTGAAAACAGCTGATACAAAAATCCTCTGAAAAAGAGGCAAAGCCCCAACACACAGTTTAAAAACAAACCTGCAATAGCAATATTGCAACTGCAACTGAAGTTTGGTGCATACTCCTTTTATCTTAGTGTGTTGTGACTCACTCATAGCTTGGGGGGGTATATTTCTTTTTTGCTGTAAAATACACTTAAAGGTAGTTGCAGAAGGGGAATTAAACCGGGTGTCTCTAAATCAGAATGAATATACCAGATATTTCATCTGAGTGACCACAGATGTGGTCATCTGAACTTCAAACTTTTGATTTTTAGGTAAGTCCCCATCAGGCTTAAGTTCAGAAGGGTGGCCCTAGCTCTTTTAATCCCTCTCTCTTTATATGGCTTTCAGGTTACAGGATATGTCTTGTGTCTATCTGGTGGACAGGAAGAGTTTGCCACCAGTGGGTGGTTGATGCGGCTCTAAGAAGAATATACTTTCAATTGATATTGCTGTGGTTTTAACAGAAAATCAACAAGATAACTCTTCCATGAATATTGCCTCTAGAGCAGTAAAGCATTTTAGTGCGTTTATTTTCTAATCAGCCAGTCATGGTGGGTTCTCCTCCATCATAGCTATAGGTTTTGTTTTCAGCTGTTTGCTACTCTCAAGGTTTGCATAACTCTTAAAATTCTCTCCCTGAGGTGCCTAAGTAGAACTTGTATTAGAAAACGCTCTGTTCTGAAGGAGATTTTGCTGTTGCTTTGTTTTACAGAGGAGCCTCAGTAATCGTGAGAACATAATTTTGGGCACCCTTGTGAGCTAAATCCTACAGCCTGGTGTAGAGAGGTTGCTCCAAATGTAATGCCTTCTGTTTATCCTTGGAAACTACAGCAGATATGCAAAGCAGAATATAGCGCCATTTGATAGAGCGAATTCTCAGCTACAGAAAGAGCACTATTTTTCAACATAGTCACCACCATTAGCTATGCATTTTCACCAGCAATGAACGAGAGCCTGCATGCTGAGTTTGTAAAAAATCTGCACTAGCAGAGATGACCAGCTGTCACCACAGCTGAAACACATCACGCACTGCCTCACTGTGCTCACGTCCACTGTTTGGTCTCCATGAACATTCAGCAAACGTTGATGAATGTCAATGGGTGTGTTTTTTCCATATGGAGGAATTCAGTTCCACACTTTTGCTTCGTATGCTCTTCTGTATCAAATGCCATTTTGTCAGACTACCCCTCTGCTGCCATCTGTCATAGAGCAACAACATGATGAAGTATTGGTGGGAAGGTTTAACCTCTACTGCCATACCACCAGTGTCCACCTCTGACATCATGGGCCAATGTAATAAAATAGGAGGCATTACTTTTGGAGCAGCACTTGTAATAGTGCTGTAGCTGAGAGTTAACGTTTGACAGCTGAATTTCAAATGACACTGTTAGCTATTGTGAGTACTAAATAAAATGTCACACGCTTACAACAAACAGGTCTGCTCTGGTGAGCTTTAGAACATCTTTTGCAGGTATTAATAAAACATACCCATATGTAATGCCAGGATTTTCCCAAGGTTTCCCTGTTTTTTAAAGCTTCAGGTGCAATTGATTCTGTGACTTATCATGTGATCAAGTTGGTTTTGAGTGAAATGAATAACGAAAATCTGTAGCATCTGATACAAATAATTTAATCATAAATATGGCTCTCTAGGCCATATTTTTCTGAGGACAGCGTGTGTAGGATTAAAGAATTCCTACATTTGTTGGCTGTTAAATAGAAAGCACCTCAGAAATATTTACAGGATTTACTTTTTTCTGTTTTGGGAGGCTAAAAACATAGCTTCTGGACATTTACTTTTAGTATCTAGCATGTTGCTGGCTTGGCTGACATACACCAAAGGGCCGGAGTATTTTCTTTGGGTTGTTTATTTTGTTCAGTTGACAGCAGTACCCTGTATGATTTTATGCAGTCTTTCAGTAGTGAGGAAAATGCACTTTAATAAGCAGCAGCAAAAAAACCCACACATTACATGGGTTTAGATATGAGTGCTAAAGAGATTTGATTTTAGCATTCTGACATGTAAACATTTCTTAATTTTTTTACGCTCAGAACATTGGAACTTCCTCCTTTCTTGGTATGGTACTAAGACAGTACAATTAAATTCATTAAGAGACCTGCAGAGATTGTTTTGGCCTGCTAAACAGCATTGGTAAACTGTTGTTCGTCACTTCCTTTAGTGTAATAGGTCTATTGTGAAAAGTTAAAAAATTAAGTTTTGGCAGCTTAGATGTTTTTCTCATTTCTAAAACATGTGAATGAAAGTTTCAGCAAGTGGAATGATTATGGTGACTAACTGCAAGCTGAGAGTAAGAGAAGAGCTATTGACATTTGCATGTTCTTATGCTGCTCAGTTGTATCAAGTGATTGTCAGTTGGTTTATATTTTTTAGGTAACTTTTAGGCATGATTCTTCAACAGTGGAAGTACAGGATGACCACATAAAGGGCCCTTTAAAGGTAAGAAACTTATTTTATATCTTGCAGGCTCTTTGAAAAGCGTTCTTCAGTACTTGAAATAAACTTGTATATGCACTATGAGATGGAAGTGGAAGGTTTATTTTATTACATAGACTAGATAAAACCATGAAATGTAGAAGGTAATGCTGCAGTGCTAAAGTTGATGTACTCTTCCTTTTCATGTTAAGCTTCCCTGTGTAGTTAAGAGGATGCAGCGTACTGGCTGATGCAACCCTCTTTGTTCTTCTTGGACTTAAATCTAAGAAGTTTGGCTGGCCCTGATTTCTAGCTACTGTTGCTTTGGAAAACACAGCGAGAGCAAAAACTGGGCAAAAGCTCTTATACAAGAGAATGACATCACTGAGACTGGTTCTTGTTCCCCACCTGCTGGCAGGAAATAATCAGCTCAGTTAAGTCTGCTTATTTTAGGGGCGTGAAAGAGAAGTTTTAAAGAGTACAAACAGATTCAAATGAAGCTGCAGAAGTGTAGTATATTTAACTATGTCTATATTAATTAACTTCGTTGGCTGCATACATAAGTGTTGTATGTTTCAGAAGCTTTCCAATGCTAAGTGGCTTTTGTATTGTAGGTAGGAACTGTTGTGGAAGTGAAGAATCCAGATGGAACTTACCAGGAAGCAGTTATCAACAAATTAACAGATGCAAGTTGGTATACTGTAGGTAAGATGAACAGTAAAGTGTTTGAAGAAAACCGTTGACTTAAATGAGTGAGTGGCCTATATTTTTTTCTTGGACATGTCTTGAGCATGGCGAGAGGAATTTTATGGGGATGCTTTTATATTCAAGGTTTGTAATTTAAAAAAAAACCAAACCCCACACAAAGTATCAACATTTCTTTTTGTGTTTTTATTGGAAACATCGCTCATTGCAGTGCGAAATTGAGATGTGAAATAAGAACTAGGTGAGCTGCTCTGTAATTGGGTACTTCTTAGTGTATGTAATAACAGTATATGTTATTAAATATTCCAAAGCTCAACAATATTTTTTTTTTTTAAACACAGATTGCAATACTTATTGTTTTCCCCACTTTATACTTTGCCCTGATAACAACTGCTATAAAATCAAAATCGCAGCTTTTTTTTTCTCATTTTTTAAGGTCTTCCTGTTCATTTTCTCTATTCTAGTATATGACATTTCAGAGTTAAGGTGACACAACCACATACCCACAAGCAAGCCTTGATTATTATTGTAATTTTACATGGGCTTTAGAATCATGAGTTTTAGTCTTTGATGCTGCATGCCCATTAGATCAATCTATCCTGGGGAGAACAGGTCAATGGTAGAGTGATAACATACTTTCCATCTGTGCACTGGTTCTGCTAAAGCTGTAATAGGAACTTCTTGAGAAGTTGCGTATTTGTCTCCTTGATTGACAGCGCACGTGTGGGATGATGGAGGACCAGATCTTGAAAGAACCTTATCAAGAATTACTTGTATGGAGATGCTAAGAGTTGTTACTGCTTAAAGCACTGTTGAACACTTAGGGAGAGTTTTCCTAGCCTTAGTCCTTTTAGAAAGGCATAGAGGTGTGAGTTTACATTTGATCTTCTAGGTAAGTGTTGTAGAAAATATTTCAATATTCCTATTGAAGTACAATGTATGAGTAAAGGAGAAACAAGGCCAGGATAGGGTGAAACATGAGGTATAAAGACATGAATTGATATTATAGATACCTCCGGTAGTTAGTACAGAGGTAGATCAGATGTGAGAGCTTCTAAGAACAGAATGGAATAGCTGGTGTTAGAAAGGTTTGTGTACATACTTAAGTTTCTTAGAAAACACGCGTTTAACACTTCAGCAATAAGAATAAGATAGGAGCCAGTGGAGATTAAATTCTGAAGATAGGTGTCATGGAACTGGCTTGTAAATCAAAGTAGATATCTGTCAAAAATCCTGCACTTGAGAAAGAGGAAGAAGAGAGGTGTGAGAGTTTGGAGATAAAAGCAGACAAAAGCTTGTTGACCTTGCAGAATCAGTAAAAGCATCACAGCTGGTGACTAATGCATTTAAGAGAGAACTGACGCTAGCAGTAGATGGTTTGAATAATCTTTCTGCCAGGACAGTGAGTTGAGTGGGTCTGAAATTCACCTTATATGCAGTGATGACATTGCATATGTGAGTGAAAGTCCTGCTTCAAGGAATAGTCGGAGTTTACCGAACTTTAGAAGTAGCGCGCTTCTTAACCAGCAGGGTTATCTTATGTTATCCTACTGCTTGTTGAGAAGTATCAAAGTACTTACATCGTTAATGATTTCATGAGTAAAATTACTTAAATTTGGAAAATAAGACTTCATAGAAGAACAGGCCTGAAGTAGTAGCATTCCAGAGGTTGTTAATTTGTTACCATTTGTGCCACTGCAGCAGTGGTGTGTAGAAATAACAGTAACTGTTGTTCATGCATTGAAGTAGTCTGACCTCCTTCCGTGCTTTTTTTCATCCTTCCGTTGCTGCTTTTGCTTTTTTTCCTTTCTTGCAGTTTCAAGTTAAGTGCTTTAAATTGCAGTACACGTTTTTATGTCTTCTTAATAGTTAGTTAAGAAAATCATAGTATCATAAAATGATTTGGGTTGGAAGGGACCTTTAAGATCATCTAGTTCCAACCCCCCTGCAATAGGCAGGGACGCTTCCCTCTGCACCAGGCTGCTCCAAGTCCCATCCAGCTTGGCTTTGTGTGCATAAACAAAGACAAACCACATCTGCCTCCTGATGTCCCATTAGGTTTGAATTTCATGTGCATTAAAGCCTTATGTGCTATAGAGGGCCACGCAGTCTTTAGGACTGATGATGCTTTTCCATTCAATGTGTTAGTGTTATGGAACAAGGTTAAAGATCCCTCTGACAGGGAAGTGACCACAAGCAGATTACCACATAGGATACATAACCTGGCTACCTAGCTAGCTCTGAATAGGTTTACCCTTGTTGGTAGTCAGCTTATCCCTTGAAGAGGATAGCCTTTTTTTTGATCTCTCATTATGTAAGGACACTCAGTTGTGTTAATTAACACTAACTGAATTAGGAACCTGCTGCCTTCTACTTCACTAAACCAAAAGAGGTCTTAATTATGTGTTGACCATTTGAGATGTACCTCAAAGGTTGGTGTATTCTCTTGTGCAGCCCTTGATACTTTTTCAACTACTTTAAGTGTCAGGTGTGCATCTATAATTGCTATTTTTCACTAAATTGTCCTCAACAATTACTGTAGTGTAAAACACAGAATGGCAGTCACAAGGGGTAGGGTTTTTTTTTTTTTTTTAAGTTCTTTAATAGTAGTGGATTATAAGGATGAGAAAAGTATCTCAGAACTAGGTACTAGTTGCTTCTATATTAAATAAATATTAGTCAGGAGTTTTGATGTACCCTGGTTGTTTTCTATATTTTAATTAGTAGATGTTGAAACTAGAGTGTTGCACCTGCTATTTGATGACATGGCTGAAAACTAAGCCCTAATCTTGCCAGGCATCTTCTGCTGGTTGACAGCCATTCCCTGAACACTGTTATTTTGTCTCTTGTTTGTAAAAGTGTTTATGTATTTTTCCTTTTCTACCACATGATTGAATTTTAGTGAGTCAAACTCAGCAGTACTGTTGCTTGACAGAAGAGAACTTAAATGAGAGTGAGAGAGACATATTGGGAACTTGCTGAAACTTCAACTTTTAATCTAATCCTGTGGTTGTTTCCCTGCCCCCTGAAAGTCTTCAAAGTCACTGCAGTGCAGGGACAAGAGTGTAATAGCCATCACTGTTGGACTGGAGAGAAGCTCAGTTCTTTGCTGCATGAACAGTGGAAGCATAACCTAAGTTAACAAATTTTCATCAGCTTGATAAAAGTCTACTTTTTTATATTACCAGTTAATCAGCTACTCAAGATGATACATTGAACGTGTGCAATGTACTTCTGGATTTAAGTAGAAAAGTTGTGTAGCTGAAGCCCACTGTTTTACAAACTTGTTTCCAGTTGACCTCATTCTGTTGCTTGAGATAATGGAGCCCAGGGACTGCATGAGTAGCAGGGAGTTGAGAAGGCAGGAGCTCCTCAGTTCTCTCACTACAACTAGTTTTGCTGACTGTGCTTTGACTGTTGCTTGGTGTCATCCTACTTAGGCTTTATGTCACTGCCATTGTGTAGTTTGGTTGGATGAAGTAGCAGAGATAAATGCTGAACTTTCAAATAACAGTAAACAGTAACTTTTCTCCAAACGTCTATCTGTGTTTCTCCATAGCATGTGTAACTTCCAGTTCAAGATGGTAGAGATTCTGATTTTATAATAATGCTCTGTAAAAACTGAAAATGCTATAAGAATTGCTTTTCACTTCTAGCTTGCATTGACTTGTGTGTGTGTCCTGATCTGTGAATTCGGTGTGCTTAGCTACTGCTTAGTTAATATTCCATTTAGCATATGCAAGCAAGAGTTGCTATAATGAAACAGCAGCTTATGAATTTGATCATTTTGCACTAACATTCTAGTGGGCATCTAGCGGTATCTAGGCACAGCTTTGTTATAAGTGCTAGCTGCAGGAAGACGTTATCTCATATTTTGACACCTAAAGTAATTGCTTACTGATATCCCCATTTTGAAAAAACAAATCTTTCTTTCTTTTGTTGCCCTGCTCTACATATTACTTGGTGACAGTGTTTGATGACGGTGATGAGAAGACTCTCAGACGCTCTTCGCTGTGTTTAAAAGGAGAGCGACATTTTGCCGAAAGTGAGGTAACTGAGCAACTTTAATACAACTCCTTGTTTGGAAATAAATTAAGATATATCTTTGGTACCTCAGTCTTCAATATGTTGTGTCCATCCACGTGACTAAAAATAACGGTTGTGTAAATACACCTTAAACGGTTTGGATTCTGTTTCTTAAAACCTGGGAATATAGCTGAATTTCACTAAACTTTGTAAGTTGATGAATAAAATAAACATTCCTTGTTTTTCACTTTTGTATTACTAATGGTCTGTGGATTGTGGATCGCACAGAAAGCAGCAATCGCATGACTTTGCTTTACGTGTTGAAAAAAATCTGTAAATATCCATTGGTAAAAAATCACAATATGGTACCTAATAAATAAATATACATCTTTAGACATCACTACTGTTGGGTTTTAATAAGTGATGAAACTGTTGTGTAGTAGCCAATAAACTTGACAGATCAGTACAAACAACTCACAGGTACAATTCAGAGGGATGTGTTTACTTTGGAAGATGTTATGCCTTCTTTCAAAGAAAGAAAAAGATGTGTCTGAAACAAAAACAAACAATGCACACATACCAGCAGCCTTCAAATTTGGAACAATTCTTTTAAATTGAAATTACCTTTTAAATAGGTAACAGCAGCCTTGAAGATACTGGAGGTCCTTGAGGCGCTTGTGTTGATGTTTTAGTAATCTTGCTGATTGAAGCAAGTTTTCTTTCTCTCCATCTTGTTTTATTGCTAATACTCAGTATTGGACCAACTTAAAAATTGTTTTGGAATGTGTCCCATATCGACTACGCATTTTTTGTTATTAAATCAGTTTGTTTTCTGCTACTGGGTTATCTCCCTGTTTCATTTTATAGGGGAACCTTTGTTCATTTCTAAGTAGATGATTCGGTATTTAGTTCGGTGATAGGATGGAGACAAAAATTCATCCTGTAGAGATGAAGTATCCCAGGTCAGCAGAATACCTGATACTCCATTCTCTGACTTTGACTGGTCCAAAGGCAGGACTTTGGTAAAATACTTGTGTGTGTGTTGGATGAAAGTTAATTTTGTTTGGGTATAAGGGAAAAGGAGTGCTTTAAAAGAAACAAACACGCAAATGCACATGCACAGAAACCCCACAACACACAGAACTGTTTCTTTTAAACCTTAAAGCAGTGACAGCTATTCTAGTTCTCTACTTTGGTAATGAGACAGTCTGTATTGACAAAAATTATTTTAACTGGGCAATAGGAACTTACATTTTGGAGAATTACTTATACATTCACATGAACTGTATATACCTGTTTTGTTATTTTTTTTGTTTGTTTCAACAGACTTTAGATCAGCTTCCACTCACAAATCCTGAACACTTTGGAACTCCTGTTATAGGAAAGAAAACAAACAGGGGAAGGAGATCCAATCATATGTAAGTTTAATGTCTTTATATCTGTGTTTTTATTAAATTGTGAAGCTGTCAGTATGTTTTTTTATTGGTTGTTGTATGTTCAGGCTAAAAACAAACAAGCAAAAAAAAAAACCAACAAAAAAAACCTACTCAGCAAGCTATATGAAAAGTGTTGTTCAGTGCTCAGACTGAAAGACAGTTTTTCCTGCGTTGCTGCATGAAAGAATTACATCATCTTCATCTTATCAGTATTTAAAATGGTGACACGTATTGACAAGTGGGCTTTCACAATCTATTGAACTTGAGCTAAAACCATTGTAACGCAGTCTTTGTTTAGCTGACCTGATGTGTTTGTAGAAGGCACTGGAAACCTCATGTAGTCTTTTGGTTTCCTATTGCAGGGTCTCTGAAGAGTTTTTAGAAATAGAACAGTATTATGATTTGCAGCAAAGCTTACTGATAGAAAGATAAAGGTCAAGAGTAGTGACTTGATTTCCTGGGTGCTAGAATTTGTAGTAGTTGGGAACTTGAGACAACATTATGAAATACTTGGTTTTTGGGTTTTTTTTTTTTTTTTTTTTTTATTTTTTGAGGTAGTGATGGCAAAGATGGGGAAGGAGTTAGAGTGCTTAGATTATCCCTTCATGCTTTCTTTGTAATAATTGACACTAAACATTGCCCTATATTTGTTCAGGTAATAGGTTTGGTTTCTTTGTTTGGTTTTTTTTTTTTACTATTGTAATGTAGTGAAGGAAAAAGACAAGCTGGCACATACCACAGCAAACATGATTGCAGCCTCATTGGTGTCTCAGTTGTTTTCTCCTGTTTCCCTAACTGTACGGGATCTTGTTATGGCAGAAAGAGCACACATTTTTATCTTCTGGTTCATACTGGCTGAACTGAGTAAAAAGACAAATTGTACAGATGATGGTAAGCTGAACTAGATTGTGATCTCTCCAAGATAGCCCTGGCTTTCTCTTGTCCTTGACTTTATTCTCTTCCCACAAGAATTTCTCAAACCCCAGGAGCATCCTGAAAGAATTCCATACTGTGTTTTAAAAGAAATCATTAATTAAAAAAAAAAAAAAAAAAAAAAAAATTTGGGAAGGAGTAATGCTTTTATCAGCACTGCAAATAATGTAAAATGGAGTAGAGAGAACAAAACATGGTAATTAAGCTTAGACTATAAAGAAAGCAAATGCTAACTAAAAGTGAGTCTTCTGTTAACACTGAGCTTTGTGCACGGAAATGGTTATGGGAAAAATAGAAGATAGCTTTTAAATTCTGCATTAAATACTTATTGAGCATGCTTGTATTTTTTGAGTTAACTTTCAAAGTGAGTAGTCAACAAATGTAATATTTAATAACGTGTGTATATATAGTTACTAATGCTGAATATATTTTTTAACTGGTTGCACTTAATTTTAGTTGGAGCCGTTTCTTACATTTCAAGTCTCCATATGGTTAAAACCAGCTATAACTTCATCCTGGAACAGCCAAAACAATGACCTGAAACCTTTTTATAACTAAAGTACATTTGCACCTTTGCCTATCTACTTATGTTCCTGCCCTTTGTTCTGTATGAAATGGAAACAGTCATTGAAACGTATCAGTGCAGATTATTTAAAGAGCTATTTTGGGATAAAGAGACTTTTTTTTCCTCTTTGCTGTTTATCTTTGTAGCTGACGTTTCTTCAGAGATTTGGAGATTTGTTCTCTTAAAATAGTCTCTCTGTTCTGTATGGAAGACGACAGCAAGCTTGTAGACTATGGCTGTTAAAGTAAAACCGTAGAGAGATTAATCAGTTTAAATTAAAGTTGGTTCAAAACTGCAACTGCTACTGTATTTTTGAACGGTGTTTCACTGGGGCAAAATCAAGATTTTGAACGTTCTGACCGTGCATTTCTATTCTTCCACATGGATGTGTATTGTTCTTCTGTGTTGGTTTTTTTTTTCCTGGCAGGTGTTATTTGTATATATGCGTTTCTGAGTTTGTAATGGTTTAGTTACTGTATTTTTTATTTATAAATATAATTATTTATGAGGACATAAAATAATGTTATTCGTCATTAATTTAAAATACTTGACTTCGGTTCAAGTCACTGTTATTTATGCTATTTTTGACAATTAGCTTTGTATCATTTGTAATTATAGTAGGCAAGAGATTTGAGTGGTTGAGTTTTAAGTCTTTTTCTATTGTTCAGTCCTGAAGAAGAATCTTCATCCTCTTCCAGCGATGAAGATGAAGATGATAGGAAACAGAGTGATGAGTTACTAGGAAAAGTTGTGTGTGTCGATTGCTTCAGTGTGGATAAAAAGAAAACTGTGTGGTTTCCAGCCTTGGTAAGAATTTTATCTTTAATTTTTAAAAGTTCCATGCATTGCTAGGCACCAAAGAAAGGTGGTTTTTGTTGTGTTTCCTTTTCACTAGATTTATCTACATTGTTAGTAGAACTTGATATGTTTCTTAAAATTTGAATGCTATAGTATTCATAGGAAACACTGTATATGTAAATACACTTGTTTACACAAACTCATTGCTAACACAGCTTTAGTTTTTCCAAACAGTCAGAGCTTACTGACCTACTTCTAGCTTGGCAGTGTTTAGTATTACGACCAAACCAATATTGGAAGGCTTTCAACCTGTGCTGTTGTATATCATTTTTCTGAAGTAGAAGTGTCAAGGGAGAAATTGTTAGAAGTGTGAAGAGAAGGCTTAGTAATTAAGTAGGCATGAATTTTCTAGTTCCAGTATAAAGGCATTTGATAATAAAAGCAAATGTTTTTAATTTCTAGCCTGTGGTAGAGAATTGTCAATAAATTTAGTTTAAAATAATGCTGTAGTCTTTTACTATGAGTCTAATTAATTTTCCTTTATTTTGGTTTAAAGACACTTTTAACAAATAAACTTCTAACAAAATATATCACTGTTAGTCTAGGGGTTGCATGTGGATGGACTTGCATATTTGGAAACTTTTTAAATTTATATTTTATTCATTTGAAATGCTTTGAATTGTTTCTCTTTGGCAGTGCTGACAGTGATTTTATTGAATTTCAAGAAAATTTCCTCAGCTTTTGAAACAATGCTGCTTTGACATTAAACTCTTGGTAGTGTGTGCAGTATCTCTCAGTTGCAACTTTCTAGTCATCACCTCTTGTGTCTTGTAGTGCAGTCCAGTGGCTTTCCAGAAGGATTTGTTTTGAAAGAGTTGGTGGGAGAGGATGAGTCATTGCAGTCTCTTCTACAGCAAAGGAGAGGGCAGTATAGGCGGCGAGGAGATAACCCTGCTGATGAAAGATAGCTTTAAGAGAATTTTTTAGTAGCAGACAGGAAAACTGAGCTGTTTCTTTATTGAAAGCTGTCATCAAATTTGATGCAATACCGCCTACCTTCTGTTGATAACTGTGCTGCAGTTATACTCTGTGAACGGGTCGGTTTCCTGGCCTGCTTTTTCTGGTGCTGTTGTTAGGCCTTGTGATGATCCACATAACTGACAGCAGTTTCCAGTGTAGACTCTGGTAGCTATTTTGCTTGTATGGTGTGGAGTGGATAATTAGGATAGCTGTGGGTTAGATCTTAAGAATTAACGCAGCTCTGTTGATCCTTCTTCCAAGGTATACCAAAAAGGCATGCTGTTATTTCTTTAGCTTTCATGTGGGGGTTGGAGTAGCTTGTTCTATGTGGAAAGTTCCCTGCAGTAAACAAGAATCAGCAGAGGGATCAAGTTGGAGGGTGGAGCTTGTTAACTCCGAAGTAGCTTATCCTAGATTAACTGTTACTTCAGTAATCAGGTTTACGGTTCTGCAAATAAATATGGTATTGTATTTAACCTTAAAGGTTATATCAAATAATAGATTTATTGCCCAAGTAGCTTCTTCCCCCTCCTATAGCTGTGATGCTCTGTTCTTTTATCTTTTAAGGGATTACTTGTACTTTATCAACAAAATAATTTTATTTTGTTTCTGAGCAGCTTTGCTTAAACTGTGTAGCATGGCTGACTGTAATTATGTGAACAATGAACTGAAAATGCAGGCCTCATATGCTGAGGAATATGCATCTTCAAAATGCTTCACTTTATTATTAATGATGCCATATACAGATACAGTTTGTGTTTAAACAAATGGAAGACATTGAGCAAGTTGATTTTAGGAGAGAAGGTCAGAGATCAGTCTAAAGCTTTACAGCATAGAGAACAGTTGAGATTAGTAGTGGGATTGCTTTGGCTACAGCCAAGGGTAGGTTGGTTGTAATTTATAGAGGTCTGAACTGTAGAAGTCTGTGTTTTTTTTTTTTTTTAAATTGTTTTAAGGACTCAGTGGCTGATTGCATTGGCTTAATCCTACATGCTTTTTTTTTTTTTTGGTTGATTGGTGTTTTTTGAGAGCAGTGGCTAATTGTATTTAAAATAAACAAAAAGATCTGGCAGTTGCTCTTCCTGTTAGGTAGCGTGGTTGGTAAGCTTTGTGGTATTACTTGGTTAGAAAGTGTACTTAAAGGCTTTTGGAAGTTACAGTTAGGAAATCTTTTCACAGCGTTTTCAGAAAGCTGGGCTTACATAGGATCATCTCTCTCATCCTTCTATAAATACAATGGAGTTTGTTTTGCAAGGAAATCAAGAAGACCTGATTCAGGGAAAACTGAGATGATGCCATTGTGTGTAGGGCACTAGATGAGATTGTGGTAAGCTGTTTTCTAACCTGTGAATGGATTTCTGACTGCTACAATCTTGAGGCTGCTAGAAAACCAGTAGCTGAAGTCAGGACAACTTTTCAGTCTTTAAAGAGCTCGGAGATTGTCTGTTTTAAATGGGGAATGATTATTGGTTTGTTTTCCTAGATACTAATGCATTCCTGCAAACTGTATCTCAGACTGCATTTTAAGTAAGAAGTTTCAGTTTTCATGTAGTACTTAGTTTGGAGATTGTGAAACACATTGAATTTGGAGACTTGCACTGCCAAGTTTTACTTCCCTTGAGAAGCCTGTTTAACCTGTGCTGTATGATAAACAACGCAATTGGAGCATTTGACTTCAGCTTCTAGAACACTACATAGCTGACAGCCTACATAATGAGGGAGACACCGTATGTTGTACAGCATCTTTTTTTATCAAACACAAAGTAGGGCTGCAAGCAACTGGTCTAAGAGAAGAGGAGTTTACCAGGACTAAATTAGAGTTGCAGTAATTTGCTGCTCCTTGGGGCTTCGTATCAACCAGAGTTTTCTTAACTTTCTGGGAGCAATTCAAGTTTTGAGAGAAAAATGATGGAAAGGGCTGCTTTCCTGTTCTGTAAGTGTGGAATGTCAATGAATAATGTACGTGTTATCAAATTGCTCAACTTTTTAAATTAATGACTTTTATGCTAACTTAAAAGGTTAAAATAGCTTTTAAAATTGCAATAAGCTGAAGGTGGTGTCTCAGTGCTAGGCTAGACTTAATACATTTATTTCTTGAATTGAAGAGTCTATCGTAACATTTGTACATGAGACATTTTTATCTCCTAGTAGGTAGCGTATGAGACATTCAAGGTCAGGCTGCATGGGGCTCTGAGCAACCTGATCTAGCTGTAAGTTAGTTCATTTCATTGCAGGGCAGTTGGACCATATGCCTTTAAGGATCCCTTACAACTCAACTGATTCTATGATTCATTGTAAAATTGTGTGGGGAGGGATTTGTTTGGTTGTTTCTTTTTCTCCTCTGAAACTGTGAGTTATGACATCTTTGCAATTTCTGGACGTTTTCAGAAGAGATCCCCGATAGCAGTGCTTGTTGAGAGATTAGCCCTGTTATGGTGAGGAGTAAAGTCAACTGTAGTGACATGACAGGTACTTAGTGTTTGTCAGGAGGTTGTTTTTAACCTTTCTCTGGCAGCAGCAGCTAGTTCCCTTCAGGCAGCAAGCACGGGCCTCTATATTCAGTAATTCCAGGTGATCATTGCTCCTGCGTTTTGAGGAATCTCAGTTGCTCTAATTGCAGTGTTGCTGGAGAGAAATGAACCCTAAACATTTTTGAGAAGCATTGGTAAAAATACTATTACTATCTTGTTACTCTTTTTTTCTTTCTAAACTTTGCATCTGTAATGTCTTTGCAGGTGGTCTGTCCAGACTGCAGTGATGATATTGCAGTGAAAAAAGACAATATTCTTGTTCGTTCTTTTAAGGATGGCAAATTGTAAGTAAGAACATAGAGACTGATAATTAATAACATTGTGTACCAGTCAAGTGAATCATACTGTGAGATATGGTGAATACAGTACTAATAAAAGTTCAGAAAGTTTCTGTGAAGATTTTTCTCATGTTTAGAAAACTGTCAATAGCCTACATAGTGGTAAAATTAGCCTTGAACTTTGTTGTTGTTAATAATTGTTATAACTGTGGCAAACAAAGCATTTTTTTTTCTTGCTCTGATTGGAGCAGGGCTCTGCTTTTCAGAGACGTGGCCGTGTGCTTACCCAGTCATTAGAAGATGTGTGTTTTTTGTGGAATATAAGTGTGCACATGTGCACACAATTTTTTTTATGAGGTAAAAGGGGTTTATGTTTGTCTCAGTATAGACTACAACTGCGTGTTAGTGTTCTTCAAAAAGAGCTGTGATGCTATTCAAGGGAGGAAGGAAAATAGCAAAACCTAGAAAACCAGTTTGTGGGGTTCACAGTAGGACAGAGAACTTGGTGTTCAACTCATGACAGTCAGGGAGGAAGCTTGATGTATGTCAATAGTGTTCTCTTTTCCTGGTTTTAGTTTTTGTTTTAAAAGCTCCAGCTATTTATTTTGCTTAGCTTGTTTTAACAGAATGCTTTTGCAGGAAAGATAATGACGTATTTAATGATTTAACTGTAGTTTAGTTACTTAGTAAGTCTAGGCTATTGCTTTCTGGTACCATTTGGCAGTTATTCATGCATTCAGTGCACATCACTGAAGAAACATGTACGTGTGTGCAGGCAAGTGTGTGTATACATACTTCACCCCCACCCTCTCCCTCTCCACAGTCCAAGCTGCTGTTCAGTTCAGCTTCTAGCCATGGCAGAAATTAAAAAGTGCTTTGTTTTTTAATTTGAAGTATTTTGTATGTTAATACTCATTTAGATTTTATGTGGGGGAGGTGTTTGTGAGTGAGTAGTTACTTACTAAGCTAATGTGAGGATTTTCTTTGAGGAAATATATTGGGCAGATTTGAGAAACTGTATTTTAGTGGAAGGGGAAAGTATTCTTAAACATGTAGTGAATAGATTGTGCTATCAACCACATTTATGTAGAAGTTTCTATTTTAACCCAGTAACTGGTGAATACCGTACCAGACTGTTATAAAATGGAATTGTTCAGATATCCTTCATATTCCTCTTCTGTCTTGTTAGTAACTGTTATGATCTTAGTGATCAGCTCTGTATTATAGTGTTAATTTAGCTCTGGAATCTTTAATATATATATATTTAATAATATTTCATGGATGCTTTTTAATTATCTAGTGTTTCCGTGCCAAGAAAAGATGTTCGGGAAATTAGTGAGACTTCACCAAAGCCTGATGCTCTGTTAAAACAAGGTAAAAATAGCTTTTAATGAGAAAATGTGTGCATCTGTTTATTTTATGTAAGTTGTACCAACTTTGTGATAGATCGATTTATGTCTTTAAAATGCTAAAATTGTTACAGGAAAGGATACTATGTCTCTTGAGGGTAAGCACTGTTGAAAACCTATAGGAATGGTTTTCTTAAAAATCAGACAACAAAAAGCATCCTGTCTGGCACTTGTCTTAAATGTAGATGTGTCAAACAAAGGATGTAATTGTACAGTGCTTGCTAGTTTTGTTGGTTATTTACTATTTGGCCTTTGTATTAGACCTTAATAGAGTTATTTTTATCACAGTACTCCTGATAGATCTAAGGAAGTTACCTTTAAACACTCAAGAAACTGGAATTGTGAATTTGTTTGAAAGCTGAAGTTTGTGTGATTTAACTGCTAAAATGGGATTGTAAATATTTCCTTCTCCTTTTCCTCTTTGTTTAATGTGCATAAACCTCAGTGTAAACTCATTAGCGGAGGAATTCTCTCAAATATTCATAATCCTAATAATGGCTCTGAATAATTTGATGTACGGGGAAGATGAGGCCAGTTTGGCGGGTAAGATGAGTAAAGATGGACAGCACAGGGATTTGGTTTGAGGTTCTTTGAATTTAGGTTGGAATAGTTATTTAGAAGTCTTTGCTTCCCCCCAGCTACTTTATTTGATTAAAACATTTGGTGAAATTGATCCTTCCTGCAGCACTAACAAATTCTGGTCCTCTTACAGCTTTTGACCAAGCTCTTGAATTCCGTAAAAACAAAACTGTTCCTAGTAACTGGAAAACAGAATTGAAAGAAGACAGCTCCAGTAGTGAAGCTGAAGAGGAGGAGGAAGATGAAAAAGAAAAAGAGGATAACAGCAGTGAGGAAGAGGCAAGTGAAGTTACTATGCAAGTAGCTTAGATACACAACTGATATTATCAAGACTATTATTTAGTTAGGAATTATTAATATTTGACAGTATATAGCATCTTAACACAGGCAACAGTTTGGCTTCTCAGCTTTTAAAATCTTTGTTTAACAAAGATTAATGTGAAAATATCAACGTGGAAGTCTAACAGTTATCTTTGAATCACTAAGCAAAAAACGTGTAGTCAGTAGCCCGTGTCAGTGAAACTTTAAAAAAAAAAAAATAATAATAATGTTAAAACTCAGATTCTGTTTTAGAATCTTCCCCATGCTAATCTTAATGCAGCCACAGAAGGGTTACAGTACCTTGTGAGAGACTGAGCAGGGTGAAGGAGGGTAGATACTCGTGTGTGTTCTCATATGCATATTGCTTTTACTAAAAGAAGGAAAGGTTCCCTTTACTTAGGTGTATTTCTAAATGGAACTTGCCCACTACCTATTAAAGGTTAAACCATCTTCCGTTGGGAGATGTGGAGATGAAGATACGTGTTTTAAAAACAAACGGCTAAATGCATATCCTGGTGAAGGATATGCAGTGTTTTGATTACTTTAAAACAAACCTTCAAAATGCACATGACATCTACCTAAGTGCTGGGTTTAATTTCAGAGTTCAGCACTATTGTTTACAGAATTATTATTTTTTCCTTTTATCTATCTACTACCTTACAGTCATTCTCAGCAAAAGTAGAAAGCATTTCTCAGCAGGCGTGTGCCTTTTCCTGGAGCTTCCTCCAGGTTCCCTCAGAGAAGGCAATTGATTGATCCAAAGGATACCTGAATGATATATCTGTTTAAAATGTTTCTGGAGGGTTTTAAACCTTGCTTCTCTCCGCATGAGTAGGAAACATGCGTGCACTGTAAATATCAGTGTCTCAAGTTATCCTCAGAAGTTAATGAGGTGTCCAAACCCTTGTTTAACTCCACGAGCATCCTGTTCTTTGGTAAAACTGTTGCTTTTGAGTATGTGAGATCATTAATGTTGATAAAGGTATATCTGGCTGACATGTTCTACCAAGTCTTTGCAAATGTAGAAGATATATTCTTCATATCTTAGTGGTTGACAACCCTGCCTTTGGCAGAGGGGTTGCAGCTAGGTGATCTTTGAGGTCCCTTCCAAACCAGGACATTGTATGTTTCTGTGAACTCTTTCTCTTTGCTTTGAAAACACCTATTTTCTTTGCACAATGTTGTTTCAGTATTGAAAGGCAAAGGAGTTCTTTTTCACCAATGCAGAACATCAGCTTTCTTAGAGCAAATGTCAGTCATGGCCCAGTTGGGTTTCCAGTTCTTAGATCGCTCTCCCTCCAAATAGTGCATTGTCTTTCTGTAATGATGTTGCTGGTGAGTGTGTTGTATTGTGCAGAAGACTGTAGTTTCCCTTTGTGGCACTGTAGTAAGATCCATGTATGATTTTAGCATTACTATAAATAATTGCACACACAAGTGATGATAAACATTTCTACTGACTGTAGAACTACTACCTCAGTAAGTATGTCGCTTAGCACACGTTCCAAGGCACAGGGAAGCTTGCTACCTTTTATACGGCAGCCTCATCTGAGGCAGCATCTCTGAGCTGTTGTTCCTGACCTGTGTTCTTATTGCTTTTGAAAAAATAAGCCAAACTTAGGCTGGCATGGTCCTGTTTTGTCTCTTTCTCCCCTGTATGTTTGTAGCTGTCTTCCTCTCTCAGTTTCATGCTCTCGAATTACTATGTCAGGCCCATAACTGTAGATTCTTTTATAAAGCAGAAATTTCAAGTAGCTTCCATTGATCTTTCACTGCTCACTTTTAACTACAGAAAGCAAAATCTACTGGTTTTCTAGTAGTGAAAAGAAAAAGATAAGAGATTTTGAGACTCTTAAATAACTACCAATAAATGTGAGTTGTTGTACCTTTCTTTTATCCTGTTCTGCTGAAGAATTGCTGTACTACAAAGCTATTTCTCTGGCTACCCTGATGTAAAGAAGCAGAAGAACTTTCAATCAAAGTATGGAGTCTGTGTGCTCCTCTTTCACCTTTGTTCTCTCCTTTGTACTGGAAATATGGAGCCCTGCCTCATGCTTGGTTTTCTAATTATCTGTTATTCCCTCCCAACTTTTGGTCCAGAAAAAAAAAAGATGAGGAAAGAAGAAAATTAGTGGAAAGAGCTTTATCTAGCTGGCTGTGAAGCTGGAAGAGAGGCTTTTTGAGTCTTTCACTTGGCATGTATTTTGTGGTGATATTCAAGATCTGTTTCTCTGATTTGTTATGCAGCTGACAGTAATGCAGTAAGCTGAAATTTCCATCCATAGTGGAAATTTAAAGAGCATGATAGATAGATGGTTGTTATGGTCTTTTACTGACTACATAATCCTTCAAAACTGTAGCTCTGGCATACCAGAAGATGAGGCTCTCTCTTTCATTCATTTCTTTATTTTAGGGAGGATTCAGAGGTGTGAGAAAATCTGTGCCGCTTTTCCATGCTCACAGGAGATCAGGCAGCTCTGATCCAAGTTGTGTAGTCCAATATGTGCTCTGATATGTTGAGAAACAAAGTGTACTTCCATGGGCTCAGTACAGCTCTTGATTTTTTTTTTTCCAGAGCAGGTTTATGTCCAGCCATGGGCATGATGAGTGAGAAGGTTTTTACCTGTGCAGCTTAACCCACAGTCATTACATAGCAGTCATTCCATCGCTACTTATTTTAGGTGGAAATATTTGCTGTCTTTAGCTATGCTGTTTGTAAATATTTGACCTTGTAGCTTTTGTCTTTGGAGAGACAGTTTCAGTACTCCCAGCTATCAAGCAACATCTTTTCTTAAGCAGGACCTCTGGGCTTGTTCTTTACAGAGCATCACCTGCAGATAGTTCCAGCTCTTTCCAGGATGTGTTGCCCTCTTCTTCTGTTTTGTAAATGGAAGAATGGAAAGTGCTTTCCTTTCCTCTTCTGAATCTGATGGTAGCCAAAAGGATTAACAAGGATTCTCTTTTCTTCTGGATTACAATACTGTATGAATTTTATTTGCTGCTTTAAAGCATGTTGCTTTTTTCTAGATTTTGTTATCAAACGCGTAAGCCAATTTCTTTTACCTTTGTGACATAGACAAATTAGAGGCTGCAGAGCAACCTGCTTAGTGCTGTGGTTGACTAACTTGGAAATAAGCAGAGATGACAGAATATGGTATGTCTGCCTTAAGCCATTATCTAGGAAACCTTGTTGTGTACTCAGTGATTATTTAAGAGATTCCATAAATGTTTTAGAGAGTATTAACAGTTAACTGTTACCATACGTAGCATGTATTGTTTTTTGTAAAGATTCTGAGAAAGAAGTCTTTTCAGAGGCACACAAGGTCTTAAGCTTCCCTCTTAGCATGCTTTCTTAGAAGGCTGTATTGGGAATATTAATAAGGAATATCCAATTGGCATTTTGACACCTCTCTGCATTAATATGTTTGAGATATAAGTACTTTTCAAGCATTTCGTCTTACAGGGAGGAAAGAGCGGCAGTGTTATGTTCAGCCCACTCGTCACTTTTATTTTAGTTCCTCTAACAGACATTTTGCATCTTGAAAACTTCACTGGGTTAAAAGCTTTCTCCCTCCTCGTCTTCCGTCCCCTAAATACTCTGTGGGACCACTTTCTTATGGCAGATAGTCTCTTGTTGGTGAGGAATGGAGAAAAAAACGCAAATAGGTGCACTTGATCTCTTCACCATGTTCCAGTGCATACTGATAAGAGGCCTATACAAGTACCTGTCATGTGTGACATGACAAGAAGGAAAAGAAAAAAAAACAAAGAAAAAAATCCCCATCTCTGCCTCAGTACTGTGTACCCCTCACCCCATAAAACGAAACCAAAGAACAACAACAAAAAATCTTAATACATTCCAATCAGGGCATTTGTGGTCATATTCAAGTTTGATAGTAGTAGGTTCCATCCTTGCTTACCAGCAGTGTTAACTTTCTTAACCGAGCATGTATCTATATGTGTCTGTCTGTACCGCTGCAGGGCTGCAGCATCACTCCTCGTACCAGTGAAAGATTACTATATACTCCCGACTCCTTCTGGCCCTGCCTTGTGAGGATGTAACCTGTCCTCCTTGCTCATCAAAATAGCCTGCACTGAGTTTTGCTGGTATACTAGGTAGTGGGTAGATGCTTATCCTGTCATGTCCCTCACAGAGACTTTCGTCTTGCATTGCCTTTGCAGTGGCTCTGACTTGGAGCATTTTTCATTGTACTTCTGTTATTAAATATGCTTAAATGATAACAATTTCAGCACAGTGCAAATAGTTCTTAATTTTTTTAATGGTTTGCTTTAATACATTCTCCAAGTGCATTTAATGGATAAGAGGAAGTATACAACAGAAAAAAACCTGCTACAGCCTTCCTTAACCTGATTTTCAGCCATCTGCTAGTTTCCACAATTTTTGTTTCTTTCTCTGTCATATTTAATAATTGTATTCTATTTCTACTGAATTCTGAACTGCCTTGGTCTGACTTTAAAGGCGATGCGTTTTGTGAAGCTTTAATGTTTAGCAAAAGGAGGCTGTTGAAGGATGAAAAAATAAACATGGAATGGAGATGCGCGCACACAAAAGTTTTAGAATTTATTAGTTAACTTTAGAAGCTTTACAGGTAGTAGTGAAAAAGGAATGTAGAAAATAAAACAATATGCTGAACAGAAGTTAGAAGTAGCTTAGTCATCCATTTCTAAGAATTCTGATTATAGGCTTAATATTTTATTACAACTGGTTGTGGCAAGTGGCATTTTCTAATGAAATTAAACCCTAGTGCTTTGTTAGGGAACCCCAGTGTTTATTAATTTAAGTAAATCTAATACCAAGGTTTATTAGTGCAATGAACTGAATATCCAAAATATCCATTGTTATTTCAGTTCTGGGATTGATCCTGCTCAGTACGCGCGCATTCAGCTGGTACCTCATGGCAGTAGCATGCGGTGTCATTGGCTGTGGTTTGTCAGTGCTGTGGAACTTCTGAGAAAGAGCAAACACAATTTTATCTTCTACTTCATTCCTGAAAGTTGTGCAGTACATCCAAGCATTAAGAAATTGCTTAACTGCCGAAGAAATAGAGATCTGATATCCCTTGAGCATTGAGACTGGTATCTCCCAGACTTTGTGTAAAGGAACAAAATTAAGAATATTTTTGATTGATAGTATTTATGATACCTATGACAGCGATTCATCAAAAATCCAATTTCAGATGTGTCATTACAGTTATTGTCTTACGTATGTTGAAAAAGCCTGCTATGTGAAACTCCATGTGGCATAGCACTGAGGCCAGTGTTATTCTTTGTACAGTTTCTTGTTCCTGACTGCAGTAAAAACAAACTTAAACTTTTGAACCTAAGTGATTTTCTTACTGACAGCCCGTAACTCACATGGGTGAAATGTTTGTGTCCTTTTTTTTTTTTTTTAAACAGGAGGAAATAGAGCCTTTTCCTGAAGAAAGGGAGAACTTTCTTCAGCAATTGTACAAGTTCATGGAAGACAGAGGTACGCATTTCCGTGTTTGACTTGTTAGATTCAGAGGTATTGCTTAGCAGTACTTCAAAGACCTGAGTCTGTGAACTAGTAATACTGTGCAGTTTATTTTTGGAAGCAGTGAGACTGCATTCCTCGCTTCTGACTTCCCATCGTCTTAGAAAATGAGTCTGTCTGTTAACTCTGGCCCTCAGCAGGACTAGGCTCGTTCTTCTAGAGGCAGTTTTTTCAGTGGGTGAAATAGTGGTGTATATATAAGAAGCAAGAGAAGTTGCATCATTTGTGCATGCTTGGTAATATATGGAATAATGCAAATATATGAATTTATATTACTGAACTATAGGCAAAATGGCTTATTAAAACTCGTGAGTTTTAGTTTTCACAAAAAATAAGTAGTAGATGCATGAGATGGTCGGAAAATTTACCATACTATTTAATAGTGTAGTAGCGTATGTGGAGTGGATTTCATGTTGCTCTCAAAAAGATATTTCAAAACACATTAATAACTGTCTATCTTTACAGGGACTCCTATTAACAAACGACCTGTACTAGGATATAGAAATTTGAATCTGTTCAAATTATTCAGACTTGTACATAAGCTTGGAGGATTTGATAATGTGAGTATTACAGATCTATAAAATCTGGGGGTGGTGTTTTTCCTTAAGTAGGAATAAAGAAAAAATCTTGTGTAGCAGCTCCAGATATTAAAACTGAATTCTACCAGAAATTAGTTGTATTTTAAATAAATTGTCTACTCAGTGTGTTATTATTTCTGCATAAAATCAGCCAACGTGGGTGTTTCTGTGAGATTTCAAGAAATGTCTGTCTGATAAAATCGTTACCCTGAAGTGAAAAGTGTCGCTGCTCAGTAAAATCCCAAAGGCAAGTAACTGTAAGTTCCAGTTGGTTGTGAGACACTTAACTCCTATCTATTCTGGGCAATATATAGAGGAACATGCTGACTGGAATTGGTCTTGGTGCAGTAGTTGATGCATAGGGAATTCTTGGACAAGCAGATTCTGTTACTGCTTTGAGCTACTTCTCATAAATCTAGCCTGTCAGTTGAGGAGGTTGGTTTGTGCTGTGCCGCCTTTCTACTATACAAGGGAGGATCTTGTACTTAGTATCACAGCAGATCTGCTTTACCTTTACAGATGGTGAGAAATGAGCATGTCACACTGTCACAAAGCTTTGACACCAAAGGGTGTGTTAAAGATATACAGTAGCTACCAGTCTTAGATTATCTGGTGCAGTACTGCAAGGATGTAGTATTGTTAATACTTTGAATGAGTTTTTTTCTTTCTAATTTCATTAAAATTCTAGATGTGCTATTTCAATAATTATTTTAGCTGTACTGATCTTTGTATTTTCTTCCTTTATTACCACCTGGAGAGAAAGGCCAGCTGTGGCTTACTGAAGTGCAGAAATGCTAAATTGCTACAAGTAGTTACGCTAGACTACAGTTTGCATTACAGTGAAAGTACAGTGTATGAGAAATAGATTTTGTAGAGAGAATTAAATATTATTGTATGAAATTGTACATATTGTCAGCTTTGTCTTTTGTATGTCAGTGAGTTATTTCAGCAACCATCATTACATTTGCTTTAACAGATTGAAAGTGGAGCAGTGTGGAAGCAAGTTTATCAAGATCTTGGAATCCCTGTATTGAATTCAGCTGCAGGATATAATGTTAAATGTGCATACAAAAAGTAAGTAATAAAGCTATGCGGTTTATGCTAAAACAGCACTAAAAAGAAATAGATATCTTATGGTAGTGGTGGCAATATACATAAATTCCATACATTTGGTTATAATACAGTCTTTGTAAGCTTTAAAATGTATTGTTCCTGTTAAGCTTCTGCTAGGTAGCATGATTTTTCTTCAGAAAAACTTGTTTATCAGAAGCATTTCTTTTTTAGATATCTCTATGGCTTTGAAGAGTACTGTACGTCAGCAAATATTGAGTTTCAAATGGCATTACCAGAGAAAGTGACAAGCAAGCCTTGTAAAGACTGTGAAAAAGAAAAAGATTTAAAGATGCGTGAAGATCCAGAGCAGGATGTAAAAGAAATAAAAGTGGATAAGGAGGAGCGCAAGCAGGAGGACGTAGCAGCAGTACAACAAGAAGAAAAAAAGCTAGCTGAGAATGATAATGAAAGTAAAGAAAATGATAAGCCCACTCTTCTGGTAAAATATTTTAATGTTTGTATTATATCCTGTTGATACAGGCAGATAGTGTGTTGATAACCATAAGTTTGTTTTAAGACAGAAATCTCTGTAATGGATTTAAATCAAGACAAACAACATGCTGTAGATTAGTTTTGAGCTTTATTTATCTCTTAAGTGCCTGTCTTAGAGGTTCATGGTGTCAAAGTTTGACTTGGTAGGAAGCAGATGCAACTTTCCACCTGTTTGGGGCCCTCTGAAGTCAAATGGAGACCATTCAGCATGCAGCTTTATTGTGATCTGGATAATACACGCTCACAACTACCTTCGATGCTGATACTTCTATTTTGTATTGAACTAGGCTTTTAAGCCCTCCTCAGTTCTATAAAGATATGATGTATGCAGTGGCATAATGAGTTCATTGATCGAGGGAGACAAATCTTTTTACCTTTTCAAAATTCAGTACTGACCCAGTGGTTTTAGAGGGGACCTAAGGTGGTGAGCTGAGCAGTGAGGGCACAGCAGTTTGCTCTGGAAGCAGCGTAGTTCTTCAAGTCAATATGCAACTTAGGGGGTGATGTATGTAAGTGGCACCAGCCTTGGCCTGTCTGCTGCTACTAACTCCACAGTGACCATTAGTGCTGATGTTTCTGCGTCCTGAGCGCAGACGTATCCTGTGAAGTGTTTTAAGAATTGTGTGCTAATATTGTCATAGTAAAAACTACCTAGGAGACTGGATTCAACCAAGGAGTGTTGTACTTACGTTGAGAATTTCAAAGTAAAACCAGTGAAAATGCTGTAGTTTTAGAAAGAGCTCTAGAATCTAGTGCTTTCTTTTTCCCTTCACAATTACTTGTGCATTTTGTTTTTCTGAAATCCTCTGAATTTTTATTTTTTCTTGTAAATTAACTGAAGGTTTTACTGTCTTAGGGAAACAAAAAAAATTTGCCAGATTCAGCATATACGCAGCCTGACCAAGAAAAGGACTTGAATGTAATCAAAACTGAAGATGAAACCAAATTAGAAGATAAAGAAGAGGAAAAGATTAAAGAAATGGAAAATCCTACCATAAATGCAGAGGCTGACGAAAAAGACAAATCAGGGTAAGTTACTCTGTTTGTAATCAGATAAGGCATCTGATGTGTGCTCATTAACTTCACTCTTGTAATTTGAACTTCAAATCAGACCTCCCTGCTGTGATTAGGCTCCGATTTTCTGGAGACCTGTATGCTCCTCTCTTTCTCGTGGTTAGCGCTGCTGAAGTTAGTGAGTCTAATTAAAAATATGTAATCATTTTTTAAAAGCTTTATATAAGGCTTTTAAAAGATCCAGGCCAAAATATTTGCAAGCTGAACAAGCAGTGGAACATGTAAATCTCACTTAAGACAAAAATATCGCCGTCATTATGGATAGTATTTGTCTATTTAACTTGGTTGCTAGATTTTGTTGTTGAACAGTGGTGTGTTCTGGGTAACATGGGAAGAGAGAGAAGTACCTTGTGTCATTTAGTAACAACTTCCCCACTGGGGGGAGATAACACTTGCAGGAGGCTCTTGTGTGCAGGCCTTAAGACATGAAATTTTCAAAGTAGGAGATGAATTACGTGGCCCTGTGCATCCTTAATACTTACATGG
This sequence comes from Pavo muticus, assembly GCA_016647715.1. Classification (NCBI taxonomy): domain Eukaryota; kingdom Metazoa; phylum Chordata; class Aves; order Galliformes; family Phasianidae; genus Pavo; species Pavo muticus. Next base: position 1,449,394 of record JACDJE010000118.1, read on the forward strand.
ATGAAATGTGTGCAGTTGGCTTTAGTTATAGAGTTGACAACTTTTCACATTTCAGTGGGGAAAAAATAAATAAATAAAAAAATTGACAGCCAGATCTTGAAAAACAACAAAAAAAAACCAACCATAAAAACAACAATGAAGTTTAAAACAGCATATTGTTCTCACTGATCCGCGGGGTGGTAACAGTTCATAGAATTAGAAGCCTCGTACAGTATGATTTCAAGTAGGAAGACATAGGTAGCTGTTATGGGTCATGTCAAAGGTCTATTTTAACTGGGTATATTGTCTGGAATCTGAAAACAGTACAGATGCTTAAAGGAGAAACTTTTTTTAAGAGGGAAAGCAGCTAATGGCACTATATATATAGATACAGATATACACACACACACACATATGTATATGTGTATATGTATATATATAGACTCTTTCTAAGCAGTCTGAGTCTCAGGAATGTTTTATGTAGTTACTAGCAGCTGTTGCCTGATCACTAATTTCCTTGTTCATTCCACTGTTTCTTTGCTATATTTAGCAGATAAACTCTCTTCCATCTTAATACCAGCAACTGTTATTGCTTGTTCTGTCCCATTAAAAGTTTTAACAGAATGTTATAGCTCAGTGTGTTGATTTCCAAGTTCATTTGAAAAAGTTTTTCAGTTTTCTTTTAAGCGTTTTGATTTCTGACAGAATCCCCCTGTAAAATGTCATCTTACCTATTCTCAAGGAAATTCCACTGTAAACTTGTGTAACTCAGAAATCCAGAATAACAAGAAAAATCAAATTTACCTGAACACAAGTAAAGAAGAGCCTTTTCCCTGTGCATGTGATTTCATTTATGTCCTAGGTGACTATCATTTTAAGAGTGGTTGCTGGAATTTTACATCCTGTTTTATAAGAGCAACCAGAGAAATGGTTCTGAACCAGGTTTTCTGAATTTTCAAAAGTATTGAAGACTGATTTGATGATACTTTCAAAATATTAATGGAATGGAAGGAAATCTTGGCACTGCTGAGGGAAAAGCAGTATTTTAAAAGATCCCTAGGTACTCTGCGTGTTACTGTGGTGTTATTTAGTACTTGCTTGTATTTGGAAATAAGAGCAGTTTAAAACTTATTGCACTGCTATAGGAAGAAATTACAGCTATATGCTGCATTTGGTCTGTGTACTTTTTTGTACTATTATTTCTGATTCATGTCCGTTTGGGTTATTTCTAACAATACAAACACGGCGTTCTCTTAATTTTTCCTTCATAAAACCAGTAAGAAGTTTCACCTTAATTTTCCCCAATTCATCTGATGGTTAGGCTTTTCTCTCTGCTTCTCTGCACTCATCCAGTAAAGACTACCATTATGCTGTTGCAATTCATGATTTTTTGTTTTTTTGTAGGAAGTTGTTTGGGATAGAATAGAAAACATAACTCTAAAAATAGATTGAGGTGGTGGTATCATCATCCCTGGGAGTATATTTTCCTGGAATAATTTAAATGTATTTAAATGAAAGGTTTGTAGCAGTTTGTAGTCTCGGCATTTGTAAGCAGCATTAAGTACCGTAGTAGTGCTGTTAGCTTGATTTCTTTCGCTGTTTTTCTAGAGACTGATAGGATTTCGTACTTCCTATAAGCTGTAAAGAATTTAAAAATGATGCTGACATCCTAAATACTTGAAAGAAATGATTGTGATATACCTTTGTGATATAAACACCATCAGGTTTTTGTGAGCCCCTCCCCTTATCGGAAGGGGAAATGCTGTGGATTGAGTTCTGCGTTGAACTAACATACAAATGGAAAAAAAGCTAACATACGAAGCGAACATACAAACTGTAAAATGCATTTTTATAGATTGAAAGTTAATCACAGAATACCACTGCAGACTGATTTTTTTTTTTCTCAGCGTACTCCTGAAATTGAGTTTTAAAATATTGACCATCTATCTTCACAGTGCTAACCAAATAGTCAAATGGAATCTAATATTACACGAGGCAAATTCATAGAGCTGCTCTTTGAACTTATCTCTCTAGTAACTATATCCTGTAGATACATCTTCATGTAGCATCTTTTCACAGAGATGCAAGAAGACAGAAAAACTTCAGGGTTGCGTGCAGAATGTGTTGGATAGATGGGAGCGAATTTGCATCTTTGTAATCTCAGGATGTACTACTGGAAACCAGAGCTGTTTTTTATTTCCAGAGGCTTTGTTTCTGCAATGCCATGCATCTCAACACCTTTAGATAGCAATTGCTCCCATGTTACCCCAATGGGCCCTTCTGCACAGAGTTCAACAATACGATAAATAGGAAGAAAGCTCAAATGTGGTTCTCTTTCTCTTCCCTGAGTGTCTGTATCTTAGCTACCTGAGTATCTGTGCACTGAGAACGGTGCAAGAGGCAGCTTGCCTCTTGTTCTGTATGTTCCTGTATATGCTTTTCTTGTTTTGGCATGGCCTGGGGAAGATGCATGCAATATATCCTGTTTTCTGCAATTTAGTCTTTAAATAATACGAGAAGGCTGCCTTCATGGTCAGCTGCTTTTGGATGGCTTTAGGAGACGTATTGCTACTTTTTGTAATGTGTTACTTCTCATGGGTCTGTCCCAGAGGGATCTTTACCAAAATGGCTTTGTGAAACTTGTCTTTTTCCTTGATGTACATCCGTTCTTAGCCAATAAGTAAGAAAGCTTAAGATCTTCCTTTATAAGTTCCTGGTAGATTTGTTTCTGGAGTAATGGTCTTTGGATGTAGCTTGCCATACTTGGTGCAGTTTTTCTTCGTAGCTGCTAACAACAAACTATTGTAACTAACCCAAAGGCTTGAGTCAAAGCCAACAAATTTAAAACTACGAGTTGCTTTGCTGCACCATGAGCTTTTTAGACGGTGTAAAGCGAATGTGCTCTGAAGAGGCTGAGGCTAGAAACCTAGTGGAGTTGATTTAAAAAAAAAAAAAAAAAAAAAAAGAAAGAAAAAGAGAGAGAAAATTATACGCTAATGAAATCAAGAGTAAGAGAGTTTGAAAACGTAATGATGCAGTTTATGCACTGAAGGGCAAGTTAATTGCTAATTAGCAAATATTAGCAAGGAACTTTTTCTTCCAGGTGATTAACACCGTGTGGTTTTTTTAATGTTTAATGCATCTGAGGCAGATGGGCCACTACTAAGACTGAAAGATTAAGTGCTCAGAATCAGGAAGACAATTACTGTTTAAAACAGAAGTTGCATTGGACTTGTATGTTGGTAGTGCTTTGATTTCTAAGATGACAAAGCAAGTTTCTTGCAAGTGATCTCAGTTACAGTACTGCAATATTGCAAGAAGCTTTGTTCTGGTGTTTTCTTCCTTTTGGCCAAGGCGCTGCCTTAACTCAACCTCCAGGGGAGGCTGCCAGCTCAGGGTCTTTAGTTTGCTTCTCGGCACTGTGCTGTCACTTCCAGTACTCGCAGACAGTTCTCAGTCAATGTTAGGAAACTTCCTAGATTTTTTTTTTCTTAAGCTGTTTGCTCTTTGGATTAATCCAAGCAATGCATGAACATTTGTTCTAAAACACGATTTAAAAACCTAGATGCTTCTGGATGTCTTTCTGCCCTGTTCAGGTCTTGTCTATACAGTTTCAATTGGGACCATCCTGTTGTGACAATATCAAAGGGATAAAATTAGAAGCCTCTTTGACTCAGTTAAAGATTGAGTCAAACCATTCACGTACATGCAAAGAAGAAGTCTTAATCAGTGATACGTTATACGTTACTAAAAGCATTATAATAGTATTTTCTTCCCTGTAAACAGTGGAGACGGGAGCTAGGAATAATGAAAGCTGAAGTGGAGAGCTAAGTGGAAAGCTGAAGTGGAGGGCATTGGTTCATGTTAAGGATTTTTCTGTTGTTTACCACTCTGGTAGGGTATGGGTAGGGTGACTGCATCCTATGCTTGGGATGGCTTTTATTTGTACAAGAGAGAAATTTTCTGGAAACACTTGATGGGGATTTTCTGAAAGTGATTTACAACATGATTATATAATAGTCAGATGCTCAATTCAACCTCCTGCAGATAACAGGTTGTTAGAGGCAGTGCTCTCTCCTCATCTGCTCTAGTGATGCGTCAAAGCTGTGTTGTGGTGAATCTAAAATGATAGCAGGAAGGCTAGAATGTTTTGGAGAAGAGGCTTGGTACGGGAGGCATACCTTAGCTTCTAGATTAATGTTGAGAAGTATATATTGAGATAGCTTTCTCTGATCTGATTTAGGTTTGTATGGAATTGCTTATTTAGCTTGGCAGAAGGCAGAGAAATCCATCTTGTTCATTGCACAGTTGGTGTGAACATCTGTTCTGGATCCTAGACTGTTGATGTATATGCAAAAAAAAGCAGTGTATTTATGTAGTTTCATTTATAGAACATATTTCTGTGCTGTTACTGCAACGCATGTTATATTTGTGTATTCCAGCTGCCAGTTATAGTGAGAATGAAGTTTTTCTATAGTCATGTGAAACAATGTCTAATTGTTTTCTTCTTAATGTAGAGTATGCAGTGATGCACGCGTGTATTGCCTGCTTTTCATACTGCAATAAACTGCTAATGGCACAGTGGCAGTGTAATGCACTGCTCTGAAGCATGCCTCGTCTTAAACAGGAGGGAGGCTTCTCTGATGTGGAAAAAGTGGTTCCGTCATCACGCCTAGCTTATGGTCACTGTGAAAGTTATTAACCATGGTAGCTGTCACTGAGGCACATGTGCATGGGTGGAGCCCTTTACCATTCTTCAAACAGGAGGTGTTCTCATGCTGTGTGGGAACCCATGCCATAAAAATGAAAAGTGCTGCATTCCTCAGACAGGCTTCTGGGCCATTCGTTACCCCTTTGGTGACTCAAAGTTCCTTAAAAACTTGGCTGAATGATTGGAAGTGATAACTTGAGGTTCTTACATTTGTCTTCTCCATAGCAGTAGAAGAAAATACTTTTTGTAGCACGTGCTTGCATGGCTGGAGCATGCTGACCTCTTCCCTCTGATGTGATTCAGATCAAGTTTGTGCTTCTCCCCTCCCTCAGAGCAATGGGCCCACAACCTTGTGTGTGTTCAGATTTTCTTTGGATATAGACAGAAGCCTTCGGGCCTTAGAGCTTTATTTTAGGTTAACAACATAACAGTGAAGAAGAATATTGGTGGATTTTTTTTAGTTTTATTAAAATTACTAATTTAACAGAAAATTCTAGTGTTGTGGCATAGATACAGGTCTTAATGGCTCCTCTGCCTTAGAACTTCAGGGCTTCTTAAACAGCTGTAGTTGAAAAGTCAAAGGATGGAGGAGACCTGACGTTTTCCAGCTATGTACTATGGTGAAGCAGAGGTTAATTAATACTCCAGGATGAGAAAAAGGCGGAGGGGGAGGGAACAAAAATAGAAGCTAATTGCTGAATTTAAAGTGTCAATTACGCTGAAGTTTATTTCTGCTAGTGATTCAATTAACTGTAATGACTTAATTGAAGCAATAATTGAAATAATCTTGCTTCCTCAAGTTTTAGAATAACCCTGAAAAATATTGCGATTGCCGTCTCACCTGCCGTGTGCCCCAGCATGGTGTCAGAGGGAAGTGCGTTGGCACAGGGCTGGGGTTACTGCATGACAGGGATCCTGGGAGGCATGGCTGATGTTCTGGCTCACAGCCTGCCTTGTGGTTTCACCTGAGCTTTGGGAGGATGCTGTGGTTTGTGCCAGAGATGAGGAGGGGGGAGGGATGAGATGTTTACACATTACTGCAGTTCCTTTCATGGTGTAATAGCACGTGCTGTTTCATCTATTAACGTGATTGTTGTCATACTTACCCATGCTATGGGTTTGTTGGTGTTACATGCTTATACTGAGTGAGAAGTACCTGTTACGTGTGCTTTTCTCTTAACACTTGATTTTTAGCTTTTTAACTCTTTCAGATTGCCTTTGAGATCTAATGGCATGCAGTGATTGTATGATCTGAACACCTGAATGACTTCACTGTGTATCTAACAAGCGTTGCTGCATTCCAATTCATAGTTCTGCTTCTGAAGGTTTACGCTCCCATTCAGTAGGAGATAGGGTGAGGGTATTCTGTTATCCACAGTTGTAAATGGAAATGCTGCTTTGTCCTCCCAGTAAGCATTCTGATGCTTTTTGGATTTCTGGGACTCAGTTACACTTGTATTCCTGTGTCTCTTACACAGTGAGCATGCACATCAGCTGCTGCCTTCCTTCATCAGCTGCTGCTTGGGCCATTCACATTGTTGCAGCTTTGTGGTAAATGCTGCTCAGTGTCTTTTATTATTTATGTAAGTTGATAATTATTGTCTGATGTCAAGAGGCTTGTTTCCCTTTTTTTTTTTTTAAATGGGATTTTTACTAAAGAGCATTAAAAGAAATTGGATATCGTCATGCAAATATAAATGGACAAATGAGGTTATTCTGCAAGCTGTGCTTGCTGGATGGCTGCAATCACGGTTTTCTCTTACAAACCTCTGCTTCGTGGCAGTCGTAACTTCTTCATCTGCACTGCCAGGTTTGAGCTTTCTATGGCCTTACAGAACAAGATATCTTTTCTTCTTGCAACCATTGGAGTGTGCTTTATTTGTTTCAGGAGCTGTGTGAGTACACAGATTTTTCTGCTCCAAAAGGATGAACGTTCTTTGCTTTTGTTTGGCTTCCTAGCATCTCCAGCTTATGATCGCTAACCAGACGACTCGCTGGAACAGTCTTTTTAAAAAATTGCAACCATCTCTGCTTCTACTTTGCCTTTGCTTCCAACATTTCCCTCCGCCTATGTACAGTTTGTTCTCCACATCCACTACAACATCCAAGTTAACCAAGTTCTCAGTGAGAGTTTCACATGTCTTCTGGAGAAGTCCTGGTATTGTCATGAGTCTTTAGTTAAAAAACAACAAATTATGTTGAGACGCCAAGAAAGTCATGGAGTATTAATGTGAGAGAGACTCCAAGCTTGTCCAGCTTCTGAAAGAGCTACTGGCACCATAATTGCCAGTCTCTGGAAGACCCTGCATTCTTCCTTAGAGCCATGCATTCAAGGATTGTACCACTGGTGCTTGAAGAGAAATAATGATGATAATAACATACAGCAAAACTTGTTTTTATTGCAATTCTGGAAAGTCTTTTCAGTAGTGGAAAATCACAAGCTTGTCTAGATCCTGGAGCAGTGTTGGCTCTTCGCTTTTGAATGACAACAAACGTTAAGCTGAAATTAGCTAGGATCTTTGATTTAGTGCAGCAGAGTATTATTCAAGAGCATTCAAATTACTGGCTGATGTTTTCTGCTGTAGAATTCTGTTCAGGACTCTTACTACAGCCTGTGAGGAGCTTTAGTAGCCATTTCTTTGGGAAGTAGATTTGGCCACGTAGTGTGCAGAGGAGAGCTTTCATTTGTGTTTCAGTTTTTAGCTCCATAGCAGGGTACCCTTCTAAAAGTATATAACTAAAAATTTTGGCTTTATAGAACAAAACTGGACCATGCAGCAGAAAACCTGCATGAATGCAATATGTATTTATTTTTATTTATTTTTTTACTATTTGATGTAGTTAATACACAGACTGGGAATTCTAGCATTTGTCTCATGGTATGTGTACATGGCAACATTCATTTCTGAAGTAATTCCATTATGCTATTGTGGTTATGCTAGAGCTGGGTTTGTTTTGGATTCTCTTTTGAGCTATTTAAGTAATAATTAAATAATAATATTGCCATTTCTAATAAGCATTTGGGCAGTAAAAATGTTTTTTGATCCTTTTGCAGAGTTAAAGCTCAGTTTGATCATTTTCTACTGAAAATGTCATGGAAAGATGTAGATTACAGACTTCTGTATCTGTGAGGTTAACTTAAATGTAGGCATGAATCAGACTTGGAGCAGCACCTACCTCTTCTTACCCAGTTTGTAACACATCCAAATGCATCTATTCCGTGCACCAAGTTTTAAATCATTATTGTTCTGTAGCTATTGCAAATTTAATAAGAGACCCTGATCTGTTCCGTATTGCACAGAGTGGGATTAGGGTTGTATAAAGGCCAATAATAATAATTGGTCAAGTGATTTAAGATTAGAAGATACTTTCCCCGTTAACTTTTGTACTTTGCCTCTCTAATCTGGTTGGAGATTATTTCCAGAACTGCTGAGCAGCCCATGCATGCTGCTGACAGGACCAGCACGTTTTTTGAGTTCTTAGTGCTTCTGAAAATTGGTCTAAATGTCTAAACAAGTATTTAGAATTGGCTTACTTTTGAAAACAGTGGACACCTGCAATGACTGAATGCAAGTTTGACTTATATTTAGAAGACTTTTTGTATGTATAATTGGTGAGGAATGACAAGGTCGTGAATTAGTGCGGGTTTCTTGATTTGCTAAATAATCTCTTGTAGTGTTTTGGGGTTTGTTTGCTTAGTGTGTTTTTTCCCCTTTTTTCTTAATATCTGGTTTTGGTTGCACTTTAAAATATTAGAGAGAATTGATTATAAAAGAGCAAGGATCTTTTGGGGAAGCAAGTTTCAAGAAGTGCTTGTAAAAACTTCTAGGCTAAAAAATGGAATACAGGAAATTTTCTTTATATTGAGAAGGATGAGTTTGACTAAAAAAAAGATCCTTAAAGGGACTTGCATGAAGGATCATAAAAAGATGAGTTTGAACAACTTCTGCTCAAGCAGATTTTGATGGATGACATCTTTTTCTTTAGATTTTCTTACGGGCGAGTCATTTTTGCACCATACTATCGCTGGATTTTGTGTGTATTGCTGTATCCTATTTTACTGATATTAATCGCACGTAGTGCAGTTTCGCATATTTGGAGCCTGCTGTTTCCCAGTCTCTAATGCATCCACAATATTTATCAATATATGTGGTTTGGAACTGAAAAGCTTATCAAGTATCTCATATTAACTCTACAATTTTTTAAACCTTTCAAGAGATGACACGAATAAGGAAGAAGATGAAGATGAAGAAGAAGCAGAGGAGGAGGAGGAAGAGGAGGAGGAGGAAGAAGACAGCAATAACATTGAGGAAGAAGAGTTTGAATGCTATCCACCAGGCATGAAAGTCCAAGTGCGGTATGGAAGAGGGAAAAATCAAAAAATGTATGAAGCTAGTATTAAAGATTCTGACATCGAAGGTGGAGAAGTCCTTTACTTGGTGCACTACTGTGGATGGAACGTGAGGTAACTTGAGTTTTAGTTAGTGAATGCTTCTTGAATTACAACTAAAATACACTTGAGTACTTTGAAAAACTAAATGAATACAGAGATCTGAAGTCCTAAGCTTTCAGTATTGGTGTTCTGTGAAGGGCATTGTACTGTATGAAACTATTAGGTTTTTAGCATCGTAAAAATGCAGAACTTTAGTTATTTAGAAAATCATCTTAACATGTCTTGCTCGGAGAAGGCTTCCTTCGCTGTTATCTTATTTTTAGATCTCCCCATACAGCAAGTGACAGCCCACTCTTTCATAGATTCTTCTTCTGGATCTCTTTAACCAATTTTTTTCTCATACAATATTTGAGTAGTGCTCTGAACCGAGTCTACATACACGTTCTTCTCAGAGTAGCAGAGAGTACATTAGCAGTGTGCTATTTAACAAGTGGAGTACAAGATTCTTGATGGCAAATTAGTGTGCAGCAAATAATTGCATTTCTTTCAGGTCCAATTTACTACCTATCCCTGGCAGCCTCATGCTTACAAACCAGACTCTTCTTAGCCCACTGGCTTCTTATGCTTTTCCTAATATATTTCAGATTAATGCTTTTTAATGTCTTTAATGTAGCACTAATAGAAATAAATTGGAGCATTAATGTTTTTTTTTTTTTTTTCCATTTTAGACTTTTTTTTATTGCAATTAAAAACTTGACAAAACTTTGACAACATCAGAGAAAGCTAAATGTTCTTAGCGGCTTTTAAGCCAGTTACCCAGCCTTCTGCTTTTTTTCTCAGTTTTGGTGTATCTGCTCATTCTCCTCAGCTGTCATCTTTAAAACTTCATTGCTGCATTCACAAAGCTTTAAAAAAAATAAATCGCAGCCCAGAAGTACCTGAGGCTATAGTCTTTTTTTGTTGTTGTTTGTTTTTATTCTTCTACTCTTCCAGAAAGTCTGAGGTTCTTATGACTGACTGTCATCTGGACTTTACCATCCTACCTCGACCAAGAGGGCAGGACAGATCTCATTCATTCAGTGCTAGCAATATCTGCTAGCAAAATCATGGTTGCAGATGACTTTTCTCTCCCTCCCTTGAATATACCTCTTTGTGTCTATGCCTGGTGATTTCCAGATCCACTGCTGAGGAGTAACATCTCAATATATTGCAAGTTTTCACAGCAATCTTTTGTAGAATTTTAATCTACGTATGTGTTGATCTACAGGAATATGGTCTTTCACATACACTGATTTCAGGCAGCATTTGTAAGTGTTGTGGCAATGAAGTCTGAGCCTTAAAATGGCCAAACAGGGGGAGATGCAGCCTGTTCAGGGTAGGATTTTAAGTGATGCAGTTCCATCATTAGGGGAAGGATTTAAGTTGATGCAATTTGTACCATACTCACTGAGAATTATCACCTCGAGGTTTTATTTGTTTTAGACTTCTGTTTTGGAATTATTGTGTAAGCATAAAAGTTGTTTTCCTTTTTAGAATAAATATTATTACATACATGCTATGATGTGGGATGATCAGAGTTTCATTTAAGCAAAGCCATTTTAAGAATGAAGAGAAGGTAGAAGCGAGCCTTCATCTTAGGGAATCCATCATCCTGGTTATTAAAGGAGAAATCACAGTCCTGGTTTTTTTTTTTAACTCTACATTACAACTCTGTATTTTAAACAAGTACACAGATTGATATCAGAGGAGTTCTTTCTGTGCCTACAGTATATCTAATAAGAAAAGCATTTTTAGTAGTCTGTACTCATTTCAAAGGTCAAGAGGGTCTTTTTATTTTTTCTTTTTTTTCCTTTTCCTGGCAGCAGGGCTTGCATTTATTTTCTTGGGATTCCAGAAGAGCCCTCTGAAAGGGGCTGGGAGACAGGATTATTTTCACTGAAAATATACCAGTGATGGTGATTTAGCTCTATGGGACTGTGTCGGGACTCTGTTAAATATGGCTAATTTATTTAAAGTGACATTTAACTTCTGGAATTTGACAGTAAGTCTGAGCTTAAGGCAGCATCTGAACAGTGATATTTTAGTATTGTGAAGACATGTCTTGTATGATACGATGTGATAACTTGATCTGGCTTTCCGTTACAACCTGGAAAAGTAATTGCTTTACTGGAGTAGGTTGCAATTGCCTCTTCTCCTTATTTGTTATAGCTGTGTTCCTTGCTTACTGTGCTTAGTAGGGGCAAGGGCTGTAACATTAGGTCAGGTAGTATACTGAGGTCCAGAGAACTCTTAATTACGTCTGCCTCCTATCCCTTAAAGTCAACTTTCCTGTTTATTTCCTGAATAATTGTGTGTACGTGTGCTTTGGTATGTTTGGAATGGTATTTGGTAGATTTGATATTTAGCCTTAGTTGTTATGTTTAATTCTCTACCACTGCAGAACTTTGCCAGTATAGTGTCTAGAAGTATGGAGATGGAATAGAGTTGGACAACAACGTGTAGCTGTGCTAAATGACCTTGCTGTTAGCTTGTGAAATTCAGGTGATACTCCTTTCTGATGAAGTACAAACAGCAGTGTGCAGTGAGGCCTGACTTGTAGCGAAAGGAAACGGTGAACATCTCTACCTTTTTCGAGAGCTCTATACATTATCACATTTTAGCCAGAAAGCTCTCATGAAAGAAACTGTATTTAGTTGCTTTCTAGCAGGAACAGTTACATTCTCAATTATGCATGCTTCATATGAAACAAACTTCTCTGGAGCCCGTGGTGCCATTTCCTTCTGTCATTGTTATAGCTTTTGGCTGCCAATGTAGGTCAGAATTCATTGTTTAAGCTTTTGAGGTCTATTTCCTCTGCAGTATGTTCCCAGTGATGAAAAACAGAGGCAACATTTTCAAAATGAGATTGTAACTTCAATTCTGTTAGATGGCACACTATTGCAAGATATTCTTGAATATTCCAAGGGCTTAAGACTACTATTTATTATTTTCAACTTTTAATTTTTAATTTCCTCCAGAAATATATATATTTGAAAGTGTTACTTTTCATCTTGGTTTGTTGAAGCGTTAACAATATACAGATTTTGTACTTAGCAATCAACCACTGAAATTAAAGGAACTTGTGTTGCCAGATTTTTGAGTGCTTTAGAGCAGTGTATGTCATGGAGGAGAATTATTAAAAACTAAGTAAATAAAAGCCTAATACTCCAAGATTAGGGTATCAGCTTAAATAATATCCTTGTTTCTTTGATAGCAGCCACCGAAGACGTTTGATTCCTTCATGTTAGCAGATAAAGACAATATACTGGAACTTCTTAGTGAATTTCCTAAGGTTTACTAATCCCCTGTGATCACTTGTCTTCCTTAGGTATATGTCATGGTTTATTTTAGCTTGTGACTGATATATGTAGTTATCACAGAATCAGTACATATCTCCATGCAAAGCACCAGCTAGGTTTTTCACTATATAACTGTGCATTTCTTCTTTCCAGTTCAAACCCAACTTTCTGGCAGGCATTTATTTTAACCAGTGAGGCGGGAAATTTTCACTCCTTATCGGCTCACCTTTGCCTTCGTTTTGTTATAACAAAGAAGTTATTTTAGCTTTTCATATAAAAAAAAAAACTTAAAAAAAAAAAATATTTAATAGATCATCCATCTTGGTTCTCAAACAAATCTCTTCCTAAGACTCACTTAGGAACACATACCCATCTTCCCTTCTTCCCCCATGCACCCTAGCTGCTTGCTCTTGGGAGCTGAGGTAGGCAAATGTAGAAGATGACACTTAAATACAGTAACCTAGATCATTGGAAACACATACTTCTTGCAATAAGAGATGAATAAATTCTTTCATAGTTTTTCTGTTTTCTTTTGCTTTGTGAGCAGACTGCCTACAGCAAGATTAGTGATTAAATGAGACTTCAGTTTTACCATTTTAATAACGTGCCATTCTGTAAAGACTCTTGTCTTTACACATAGCATTTGCATGCAGCTTGACACCTGATGCACTGCATGGCTTCCATAGTGCTCCTCTGTCATACAGTAGAGGAAAATGTAATTCAGTCAGTCATGGTTAGCTGTGGCTTTGGATGTATCCCTCTTGCAAGATCTGTTCAAGCTTGTTGAGAGTTGTCACAGCTTAGGCAAACTACGCAGCTGACGTTGAGCAGTGAACATAGGCTGTGCCCTGCAGAGGAATGAAGAATGGGTATCTGACTTCTCAGAGCAGGCTGCTGGGTTCTGTAATGCTGGAGCTTCCTGCGGGAGCTGCTGTTACATTTATGGTCAGAAGCAAAGCAGGATATGATCTGGCAAGGAACTATGGCTGTCACAGATTTTCTATTTGTGCTTCTCTCAGGTGAGCTGTGACTACTGCTTCTGGTATGTAATGTTTTAATACCCAGTGATGTCTACAGATAGACAAATGCAGAGTCATAAGAAACTTACTCCATCACTTCAGTGCTCCTGCTGGTCTCTCGGTGGTGGGCCTAACGGGGAGTACAGGACTGACTTCATGTGCAGAGCAGTCTTTGCGTATGCGGAAGGTCATATTCACTTGCAATATGCATTTCCAATAAGAAAACAGTTTTTTTTATTATGACAACATAACAGGCAGAAAGGGCACTGTCAGAATAATTGCTTTTCCCTGTGCATTTGTCAAATCCTGGTACAGTTTTCCTGCATGCATTTAGACCTAATGAAATCTTATATTTATGTGGATTGCGAAGGCCATTTGGCAGTCTACTTAGCAATATTTCTTCATGAAAGCACATCTTTGACTTTAGGAAAGGCTGCTTCAAATAGGGTTTCTCACAGTCCAACAGAAATAGTTTTTTTTTTTTTCCATCCAATGCTTTCCATTAAAATAATATAGTACATTTAGTCCCTCTAGATGTTTTTTTCCACTTTTAATAACAGTCACCAGATTTGATGCCCAGATCCCTAATGCACTAAAGTGCTGCATCCTGCCTTCCCTATCCATTTATATCGTGGGAATCTGAGGACGCCTCAGTCTTCAGGAAGTGGCTGTGGAGTAGGAGAAGGCACAGCTTGCTAGCTGTGGTCTGAGGGTGAAGCAGGTATCAGTGCACAGCTACCAGCCCGTTGGTGTACTTTATTCCAGTCACATCAAAGGCAGCAGGAAGGGCAGTGGTGATCTTGCAGGTCTCAGCCACTTTGAAGTGCGCACCATCTGCAGCCCAGTGAGGGTGCTCACATTGAGATATATTACCTCTGAATGTTCCTTTCCTTACCCCATGTGCAACGAACTGCTGGTTCTTACTTGTTTGACATTGGTGCTTGGGAGGTTTTGTGCTTTAGGATGTGTGCAGCTGTATGTTTATCTAAAGGTGGTCCTGCGGTAAGGAGGACAAATCATTCTTTAGAATTTGAGATGACAACTCAATGACTTGAAACCACTGTGGTTATGAATTTACTCTCAGAGGCCTAGCTCTGAAGAGTTTCATTTAGGTGTTGGAGGGAAATCTGAACCTATCCATATATGTTTCACCTGCAAACAGTACCCTATCTGCAGCGGTATAGGTAATCTCAGTATCTTATAGCTGTGGGATCTGCTGTTAATCTTGTGACTGGTGTTTCTGTTGTTGTCACTCAGTGGAAAAGGAAAATAAATAGTTTGGAATTTTGTCAGAGACTACTGCTAATCTATAGAAAGATAATTTCTGCTTTCTATATTGTATTTTGAAGTGTTTGTTTTTCACTGTATTATGTGAAATATGAGTTAAAAAAAAAAAAAAAAGTACTTGTTTTTGAACTCCCTTGCTTAGATCTTGGAGTATATAGGAAAGTGAGTTGGAAACATATACACTTTCTTTTTAACAGTGACCGTTTTTAACTTGTCAGTATTGTAGATATAATTGGCAGTAGTTGTGAAGAAACTGAATTGGGCCTGTATCAGCAGGTGGTCAAATAAGGCCAGCTGGAAAGCCAGCATGGTGATGAGCGTGTTATGTTCTGCTCCATTTTGTACTAGTTCTTTGGGTGTGGTTTTGGTTGGTTTCTTTTTCTCCATTTTCATGTTTTACTTAAAGGACTCTCTATTTTTGTGGCTTTACGCTAAGGGAGAAGTGAATACATACTAATTTTCTAGCTGGCCCCTTTCTTAATCAGATGGTTATTGAATTTACAGTTAAAGTAGGACAACAAATGATGCTTGCTTTTTAAATTTTTTAATGCAAATTAGCATTGATACTTGCATTTTTTTCAGAAATATGCAATGAAAATGGGAAGCATAGTTGTATGTGGAAAGTATATTCCTGCTCAGAACATATTTCTTTGGTCTGATACTTGTATTTAACATGCATGGCTTTAGGCAGTAACAGCATCTATTGTTTGATGCTGTTAGTATGTTTTTTGTCTAGTATCATTCTGATGTAGGATGGAAAACCTGAACTGAAAATGACTTGAAATGTGTTAATGTTAAGAGAGTGACTCAAGAGTTGGTGATTCCCAAGTGCTAGTGACTCAGCAGAGCGCTTAAGCAGAGCTGGAAGGAGATTTTTGTTAACTTTTTACATGTTATATAGTTGTGAGAATTTATAGCTAAGGAGATGCAGCTTACATACAAAGTACGTCTCCTGTAGATTCATATAGAACACCTTTCTGGTAGTTTGTTTCACTATGCAAATGAACCCTCTGTTCCATGCAGGCTGGGAAGTGTTAGCTTTGACTCCTGCCCCATCGGTGTAAGGAAACTTTGTCCTATATGCTCAAACATGTTAAGAATCAACCCTTAGCTTAAATTCTACATACTGAAAGCTATATTAATGACTTCTTTATTTATACTAATGACTTTTTCTTTAAATTCTGGTCTTTTTTATGTTGCTAATACTTTTCCTCCATTGATTTATTTTATGAGGCGATGATCTGCTTAAAAACATAAATGTGTACAATTTTTTGTTTGTAGGTATGATGAATGGATAAAGGCAGACAAGATAGTGAGACCAGCTGATAAAAATGTACCAAAAATTAAGCATCGAAAGAAAATAAAGGTAGTTTTTCTCCCTTCTCCTTAGTTCTTCCCCACCTTTGGTTTAATGTATTCTTAAACTCTTCCCCCCACCCCTTTCTTTTGATAGGCCTACGAATGTATGACAGCAAAAGCTAAAACTTGTACTCAGTTTTATTCTTTCACTTAGAGGGTGGGGGGAAGCTTCTCTTTCCTATACTACTTGTGAGATTTTATGTATACTCTTAAAGAAACAAAGAAGATCCATCAGTGCTTGGGAGCTGACTCTGGGACTGGAATTTGGGAGCTCCCTCTGCTGACTGGAGAGCAAACATACGAGTAGTCTATGTGTATGTGACTTTCTTTAGAATTTTACCTCACAGCATTTCTTTCAAAAGTCACTCTCCTAAAACTGGTGTGTGGGCCTAGACTGTGGTACGTTCTTTGTTGAGCAATGGAAGGCTAGGAAGCTTTTCCTTCTGCCGCAGATGTCAGCATGTTCCTCCTTTTCCCTAGCGTTGTGATGCCTCTGGTATCTGAGTCTTTTTCCAGAGCTCCGTGCCCCATTGTGACAGTCAGAATCCTGCCCCACCCTGTGGCACTTGTACCTGCTGGTCTGACATCCAGTGGTGCCAAGGCAACGCTGGCTGTGTTTGCTTTCCTGTTTGTGGTAGCGTTGACTTCGTTCCTGTCCTTGGTACAAATATTGCAGCATGGGTCATCGCAGAAAGGTATTTCTCATCTTTTGAACAAAGAGGGAGGCTTTTCTTTTCAGGTTGAACATTCAAGATAATTCTAAGCATGTCTTGACTGTATTCTGTTTTAAGATATATGCTCGAAGTAAAGAGTTTTTAATCTTTTCTTTCACACAGCATAAAATTGACAAAGAAAAGGAAGAGAAGTATTCTCCAAAAAACTGTAAATTACGACGTTCATCAAAGCCACCCTTTCACACCAGCACTTCACCAGAGACTGGGTCCAAACTTGATAGCACTGAAGCCAAAAATAGTGAACAAGCTCCTGTTAAATCGATAGAAATTACTTCTATCATTAATGGGCTTCAAGGTACTGTACATTAACATTTTGAATTCTGTAACGTTACTTTTAAATGTAGTAAATGACAGTGTAGAGTAAATGATGCAACTGTGAGCTTCTCAGTATGGCCGTCTCTTTCATTATGACATCATCTTTAGAAATAAACCTTGAACAAAAACAATATTAGTGTTTTCTGAAAATGGGTATTGCAGTTTCAGCATATGTAAAGCCTTAAGAACTGCATTCTTTTGGCATCTTTTTCTTTAATACACGGCCAAGCATTTTCCTTCCTATGTTATGTCTAGATTTTAAGTTTTGATTCATGGGGTTCTAAAAGTTACACAAATCTTTCTTCTCTTGAAAAATTGAATTAATGAAGTGAGGTGTCATATCAGCACATCTGCTGTTCCTAACTTAGCTTCCCGCTTCCCATGTCTTTACAGCAGCACTGCAATAACTGGTTGCTTCTCTTCCTTGTCAGTTCCTGCATGCCTCCAGAAAAAAAGAAACAGTATATGATCTACGTAGTTTGGTTAAGGACTTATGAATATAATAACCTTTCAGACACTCAGATTTGGTAATGTTGGCTACTGGGTTTCATATTTATAGGTGGAATAACAGTTACCATAATCTTAAGCTTTGTTTCCTTAGGAAAATAGAATCAAAAAAGCAATTAGTTGTGTTGAATGTGACATTGTTACAATTATTCTGTAATCAGCTTTTCCCTAGGAAAACACAACTTGATGCTTTTTAATTGTGTGCTACTCCTTTTGCTTTTCAATCCACATAGATTCATGCTGTGGGCTTAAACAACTTTTTTTCCTTGAAGTATGAAATGTTGTACTATGTAACTGTATTTTTCCACAATTTTAGAACAGTTTGCTCAAAACTTTACATGTCCTTTTTACTAAATTGGAAAATTTAAATTTACGACTTTCCTTTGAAGGGCACAGCAGACTAAACAGGCTGACAGGAAAAAATGGCGGACCTAATTTTTTTTTGTCATTTTTATTAGTGGAGTTCTTTCAATTTCATTTTACATGGTGGTTTTTCATATCTCTTGTATTTATAATAGTGTAGTTTTGGTCCACTGTGGTGTGAGAGAGAAAAGTATTTTAAGTTCATTTTATATGCCAGACTTCAGAACTTTAAGCCGTAATGTCTACCATAAATTTTCAATTGGAAAATGCAAACAAAAATGGAAGTGTGTTGTAAAACTTGCTTTCAGATTGAGTCTTAAGGTAGAGATTAAGATCCTGCATATCTTAAAAGAAATTAATGAGAAAAAACACCTGAGATAACATTTCCCAAGATATTTTGTTCTGTATCTCTCATCTGTCTGCCAGTATGCTGTTCTCTAAGCTAGCTGTATTTCAACAAGACTTCTTAAAAAAAATAATAATAATAATAAAAAGAAAGGGTAACAAGAGCTGGTAATTAGGATAAGAATAAAGCTTTGGTTTATCATGCAAAAATTGATATGGTGTGGGTTTATAACTTACGTGTTGCTTAAGTGGAGACTGTAGCCCACTATGCTTCCTGGAGATATACAATATAATTTAGTGCTATTTCTAAATACAATTTAAATATGTACTAGTAGAAAGCCCTGTAGCATGTGATCGTATCTATACAGTTTTCTTTATTTTTTTTAGTATGTGTAACCATACTTTCTCGTTTTGATTTTATTTTTAACTAGCTTCTGAAAGTTCTGATGATAGTGAGCAAGAAGATGACCAAAGTGCCCAGAACATAGATGCTGATGGCAAAGAGGAATCTCAGCATGAAGCTGTGAGCCAAGATAAAAATGAGTTGTGTCTAAAAGAAGAACGGGACAGTTCATCCCTCCCAGAGGAAACGAAAGCTTTGACAGATACAGTAGTGCCCAAGTCGGGATCCAAGTCTCCTGAAAGATTGCGAAAAGAGATGGAAGAGTTATCTGAAGATACTGACTCAGATGGAGAAGATGAAGCCACAAAAAAGAAAAAGGATGTAAAAAAGGAGGCTGGGGATAAAACAGCAAAACCACAAGTAAAACGTGGTAAACGAAGGTACTGTGTTGCAGAGGAATCTTTAAAGACTGTGTCTCCTAACAGAAAGGATGAGAAGTCCAAAAACAAAGATTCCCTTAGTTTAGAAAACAGCAGCAACAGCTCCTCGGATGAAGACGAGGAAGACAAATCTAAGCTGAAAATCACTCCCACTAAAAAGTACAATGGATTAGAGGAGAAAAGGAAGTCTTTACGGACGAGTACTTTCTACTCAGGATTTTCTGAAGTGGCAGAGAAAAGGATAAAGCTTCTAAATAACTCTGATGAAAGACTTCAGAACACCAGAGCAAAGGATCGGAAAGATGTCTGGTCCAGTATTCAGGGACAGTGGCCGAAGAAAACGCTGAAGGAATTGTTCTCGGACTCTGACACTGAAGCTGCTGCCTCCCCTCCACACGCTGCGCCAGAGGATGCTGCAGCAGAGGAGCAGCTTCAGACTCTTGCAGAAGAAGACATGTCTTTGCCTAGCTCTGAGCTTGAAAAACCTTTGCCGTCTAGTGTGGACGTTAAACCCATTGAGGAAAAAGCAGCTGAAATGGGTGAAAAGAAAGTTGAATTTCCAAGCAGTGGCAGTAATTCAGTGCTAAATACTCCTCCTACAACTCCTGAATCGCCTTCATCTGTAACTGTAACAGACAGCAGACATCAGTCTAGCGTTGCCGTCTCTGAGACATTGCCGCCAAATCAAGAAGAGATAAGAAGCATTAAAAGTGAAACCGATAGCACAATAGAAGTGGACAGTGTAGCAGGGGAGCTGCAAGACCTCCAGTCTGAGGGAAATATTTCTCCGACAGGTTTTGATGCCAGCGTCAGCTCCAGTAGTAGTAATCAACCAGAGCCAGAGCATACTGAAAAAGGTAAAGCAGAAACAGAGGTGTCTTCAATCTAACATATCTTGGTTGGGTTTTTTTTGCACTGTAGATGTATTTTCATTGTTATGGTTACACAGCTGGAAAATTGAAGGAAGCAGTAGCCAGCTCTCTACTTCAAATCTGTAGGAACGGCATAATCACCTGCTGAATAAAAGATAATCTGCCAGGAAGCTGCTTGGCTTTTCAGAAAGAATTTGCAGTAGTTTTAATGAGGAATAAACTATGTAAGACTAAAGTTTATACCAGAGGTGGCAATAAAAGCCTGGAATGAACTGTAATACTTTGTGTAGGGAAAATTTACTTGCAAGCTGAATGCATTTAAAAATACCTTGCTTGCAAGTAGATTGTATTGTTTCTTAGCTTTACAAAGAAACAGAATTTTATCTGCTTATGGGGGAGAAGAATAGTGCCAGTCGTTGCATGCTCAGGCAGCCATTTCAAGCTTCTTTAATAGAAAACAACAAAAAATAACAAAACAAACAAACAAGAAAAACAAAACCTAGGCTGATCACAAGTATTGACCCGATTAGCAACATTTCAGATATGATTTTGCAGGCTGAAGTTCACAACTTGAGACCACTAGAATACAGGGCTTAAACACTGTTAACACTTGTACATGTAACGTCAATATACTATTTTTTAACTATTTGCTAGACCGGATCCAAAAGCTTTTTTGTGACACACCATGAGAAGTACGGCTACTTCTAAAAACCATTAACCCACCTAAAAGTAATTAACGAAAAAAAAAAAGTGTCTAAATATAAACCTGAATACAGAAGTGATTCGTTCATCTGCACAGATCTTATTTCTCAGTTGTATAAAAATAATTTTCTCAAAATACTGATTCTGGGTTTGTTGCATTCTTCCAAAAGAGCCGTTCAGTGTTCAGGGGAGAGTTTGGAAGAGCCCTCCATGAACAAAGCCTGTATCACTTTGCCAATTTATAGATGTATAATCCGCTTTTTCCCATTATAGTTACAAATACCAGTAGATATTTTCTTTGCTTTTTTCTTTTTTTTCTATTTGTTTGCTTTTTTTTGCCTCATTTCTGTTGCCTGATGTTTTTTAAATGCTAACTAAGGTTTTGATATATTCAATTAATGTAATCACTGATAACAAATTGTAGCGTTATTTTTTTTCTCAGAGCTTCCAAGTGCAACCGTTTTTTTCCAACATGTTTCACCTCCAGGAGTTCCTGATTTTTTTTCAAACAAATGTATTCAGATAAGATTTACTATATTAAAAGAAGTCTGTGTGTGTGTATGTATGTGTGCGCATATATGTACACATGTTTATATACCTATATATGCATATACACGGAACATATAAATTCCACGTGGTTCAAGAAAAATTCTGGTAATGCACTGAAGGAAGTTACTTGCAGCCATCTGATGTGCACACTAACCAACAAACCATATTCCATCTTCCTTTACCTCTTTTCAATCTAAGTAGAAAGGTGAGCCATATTAAGTGCAGACAGGAACAGCTGCATTGCTGTTCAAGCTTAAGCTCTGAAGTGTTTTCCTGAGATTTTGAGAAAAATACACAGAAGTGCAAGTATTTAATTTTTTCTTTTTTTCCAATTGTAGTCTGTGCAGGCCAAAAGAGACTTAAAGATGCTCAGGGAGGAGGCAGCTCCTCAAAAAAGCAGAAAAGAAGCCACAAAACATCTTCTGTGAACAACAAAAAGAAGAGTAAAACTAGTAAGTACAGCAGTTCAGTGTGAAATGAAATGTGCCTCGTTTCTTTTAACAATTGTAGAAGAAGCCTGTTAATTGTGTATATAAATAACACTCTCATCAGGGAATTCTTAATACTGTTTAAATGAAGAAACTACTTTTTTTTTACTGAATGCCGAAGTGTTTTTAAATGCTTTGTGTCATTTCTAGACCTACTTCTTAGAGGTGTCTAATAGCTTGTAATTCAGGAAGACTAAGAATAGTGAGATTTCACACCTAGTAGGTCTGGGATCTTTGTTACCACAGGAAGAAAAGAGATAGCAATATCCGTTGTGTGATGATCTCATGTAATAGAAGAGAAACAGACCTGGATGAAACTATATTTCGTACTTTCTGCCCATTTTGTGATCTTATTTTTAGGTACCAGTGATGTAAAAGTCTGTGTTGCTGAGCTTTAATGCCAGAAAATTGTATCATTTTAGGGTAAAAAAGATTTCAGTCAGAGAAACTTCATATGAAAATCAGCACAGGAGGAACTTCTGTTAAGCTTTGCTTTGGGCTGAAACGCTATTTTATTTTGTAATACGTTGTCTTGTTTCTTCAGCCAACAGCAGTGATAGTGAAGAACTATCTGCTGGTGAAAGTGTGTCCAAGACTCAGCCAGCAAAATTGGTTTCTACAGGCATGAAATCTCACCAAGCCAAATCACTTTCAAGAACGCAATCTCCAGGAAAATGTGGGAAAAATGGAGAGAAGGATTCTGATCTCAAAGAACAGAATAATCGCTTGCCCAAAGTTTACAAGTGGAGTTTCCAAATGTGTAAGTGTGTTACTTGAAAACGTACCTAAGGTGGTCTTGAAATATAGAATATTTTCTTGTGTGGTATAAGTTTTTTGCTTTTTTCTTTAAAATTATTCTATCTCTGCTTTGCTCCACTTTGTGATTAAATCCCGGTTTTAAAACATTGGCTTTATTTTGCAGTTCAGAAAATTACCTTTCCTGCTGTTCCAATGCTCTTTTAAAAATGGCTCCTGTGTGACTTACAATTCTTGCTATCCAGTGCTTACCTGTCACAGAGGACTTTCAGTGTTTTACTCCTCATTCTCTCGTTACTCTTCAGGCATTTCTAACTTCTTTTTCCCTTCTGTTTTGCTTAAATAAGCCAGAGTATGTTTACTATTTCTAGCAGTAAGGGCTTTCAGCACCTTTGTGTCAGTCAGCTACAGGGACGTAGAGCAGGCTGTGAGCATAGTATTGAAGGGATCACACGTTTATGTGATGTTTTTCAGATAGCTTTATTAATGTCTCACTGCTATAAGTGCAACCTCATTGCCTGTGTGTATGCTATTGCAGTATTACAGTGGGAAGAGAGGAGAAAATGGATAAAATGCTAGATGATTTAAGCCCCCTTCCTCAGTATAACAATAAGCAAAGAATTGAAAAATAATTCTCTTAAAACAAAAACTAGTTTTTAGCCCCCTCTCTCAGCATCTAGGAGTTTGTTTAGTCAGCAATAAATTGTTCTCCTTAGTACCGACCGTGGACGTGTGTAGAAATTCATGAATTACTTTTTTTTTTTACTTTAAAAGGTCAAATTGAAACTGTGTGACATGAGCGAATGAAATTACTTCTTAGAATTATCCATAATATCTCATTCAGTATTCACAGATGACCTTAATATATGTCAAATCTCTGAAGTTCTCAGAGCGTTATGCTGTGCTATTCTGTGCTCTGTCACAGACTGTCTGAAGGCTGCCATTCCTTACGTAATGTAGAAAGAGCTGGTGCAGCACATCATGCAGACACTTGTGCTGAATTGTTTTTGCCGGCAGTGTTCCTTCATGCCCACGTTAGCTGTTTCTGAGAGATTCTGACTACATTTTCTTCTCCCGCCCCGAGTCCAGCCCTTGAGTACTTCCTACTTCACTGCAATTGAGAAGTTTTTAGGAATGCTGCAGTCCAGTGATTAACAGACTATTTACCTTGCAGCTGACTTGGAAAATTTGACCAGTGCCGAGCGCATAACCGTTCTTCAAGAAAAACTGCAGGAGATCAGGAAACATTACCTGTCCTTAAAGTCTGAGGTAGCTTCCATTGACCGGAGAAGAAAGCGCTTAAAGAAAAAGGAGAGAGAAAGTAAGTGTGGGAACTCAATTTTTCTTTTAAAGGGCTAAATCACGTATCATGTTATTAAGGTATTGATAGGAGTTGGTTGTTTTATAGGAAGACACGTGCCGTTAGTTTGGTTTGGTTGTATGGTTGTTTGTGTTTGTTAACATTTTATACAGTTTCTTTTTCAACTTTTGAAGGTACAGCTCAGGCATGCAGTGATGTTTAATCAACCCTATGTAAGGGAGGTGGGGAGACAGGCAATCTATTTTGTTTAGGTAGAGCTTCTTTTTACACGGCGGGGGAAGTATGATAAACTCCTCTAAGCTGTGAACGAAGCATCTTAAGTTAATGAAAAACTTACAGTACGAGTTGAAGACAAGTGCTAGCTTACTAGAGTATTTTTTGTGTGGCTGGTTCAAGCTTTCCCCTTAGCATAAGAGATTCATTGTGGATTTAAAGGAGATTAATAAACAAAATATCTTGTTTCTCTTGCTTTACTTCTGTAAGAAATGTTCTAGTGTGCCTGCTTCTTAACAGCATTAAAAGGATTTTTTCCACATCTCATTTTTATCTGCACATTTAGCAGTACTCTGCCACGTGTAGCAAGATTTTTGTGGCTGAAGCCATCTCACAACAACACAAGCACAACAGTTACTTCTCGATTGCCCAGGCAGGCTGTACGTGCAGGTTCAGTGCTGGGACAAGGCCCTGCCTGTGTAAATTCCCACAGGAAAGAGAATTGATGACTGTGCCTGTGGGGCAGGAATGACTTTGACATCCTCTGGCTGAGTCCTTGATGTAGGTCATCAGTGAACCAGGGCTGCAGTGCTATGCTATCTTGTACATAGCATAGCTTGTCTTGCAGAGTATTTGCCATGAGAGCTGGGGAGTGGAGGATTTTTTTCTTTTAATTACTAGGCATTAGATATTGGACTCAGCATACAGAAACCCTTTTTATTGCCTAATTTGTGAATTTTTAAAACCTGTTTTCTTGTTCCCATGCAGGTGCTGCTACTACGTCATCTTCCTCCTCGTCACCTTCCTCCAGTTCAATTACAGCTGCAGTTATGTTAACCTTAGCAGAACCATCTATGTCAAGTTCATCACAAAATGGAATGTCAGTTGAGTGCAGGTGACAGCAGGACTTGCCAAAGCACTTTGCACTTAATGGCTGCTGAGGGCCACTCTTTTCTTTTTTTTTTTTAATTTTTTTTATACTGCACAGTGGCACAAAATTCAGACAAGCACTATTTTGTATTTAAAGTTGTTTCTTGACAAGCTAACTTTGCACTTAAGTGCACTTTTATGAAGAAAAAGTACAACAAACTGCTTTTCCTCAAGCAATAATTGTTTCCAACTTGTCTGGGAATTGTAAGTCCAGTGACTGGAAGGCCTTCCACTGTGGCAAATGGAGGCTGTTCACTGCCTGTAGAGACAGTACAATAAGCATACAGTTGTTGGGTTGATCTAAATAAATGTGGTAAGGCTTACTGTACATGTATTCCTTGGTATTTTGTTAAAGCTGGAACATTTGATATTTTTCCATTTATTTATGACAAATATGGAACCTATTTTCATTTGTACAAGCTAATTGTTTTTTAACTGCTAAGTCACCTTATAGTGGCTTTAATTGTATACGTCAAGCACATGTATTCAATTCAAAACCTGCAGTTAGTGGGATGTTTGGCATCGGTCCTGATAACCAAATACGAGGATTCCTTTAAAAACAGACAAACAAAACTGACTAATGTTTACAGGTTTGAATTAGGCTTAAATAGGTTACTCTGGGTTTTAATAACCCACTAATTGGAAAGAAACTACTGTACTTTGCCATTTTTCTATAAAACAGTATTTTTTTTTAATTTTGATAAAATACATTATGAGAAAGGAAGAAAATGGCTAACAAACTGTATTAAATCTTAATGTATAAATATTGTATTTAGCCAGTTTAAAGTGTATATTTATTCATAATGGATTATAACAGTTATATTTTTGTGTTTTCTTGTAAATGTTTCTTTTCCCTTAAAGCAACAAATATTTCATTTGTAATGCTTATTTTATTACAAGCTTCAAGGAGAGAGGACTTCAAGACCGAGTAAGGTGTGAGGCTGTAACTTGTGGTTGCTGGTATGAACACTGCCACCAAGGGTAGTTGTTTTTAAAATACATAGCTAGCTGAGTGGTAGACATTTAATTTTTTAAATGCCTTGTACAAATTCCAAAACCAACTTCAAACTGTTTTCTCTTGTATTGATTTTACGTTGTATGAATCCCAAGCGCTCTCCTGTTAATTATATACCTTTGTAAGACATTTGTATATTGCGGAAGTGTTCATTCAAGCTATTTAATACCTGGCACTGTTAATACACAGTACTTTATTGTACAGATTGTTTTACTGTTTTAATTGTAGTTCTGTGTACTTCTTTTGGCTGGGGAAATAGGGGCTGGCATGTTTTCCTTTGTTTTCTGGCAATACAACATGTAAGAATTCAAAGCATTTTGTTTGTAGATGCTAGAGTGTCAGAATCCTTTACATTTGACTTTTCTAAGAAAAGCATTTTCAGTCTTCGTAGTGTGTGCTTAAGGCTAACTTTATTGATTTTATTGAAAATGGTTTCAAAGTATTCAGAATTGTACAGGACTGTAAAAATTTGTTGACAAACATTGAAGGAAAAGCTTATAGAAAAAAGCTATAAAATATATATTAGGTTCTGCAGAAAATGGAGAATTATGTAATATATTGTACAAATGTAAGCAAAGGCCTCTGAAATAAAATGCCATAGTTTGTGAATCCCTGATTTTGTTTCTAACAGTTTAATTAAGCAACAATAGCGTGCTCATTTAAATGACACCAACCTGCAGAATCAGTTTAGCGAATGATATTTGATGTGGTGTAATAAGCATAGGAAAGTTAGTTAGACGTGACACATTGGCTCTGCTTTCCTCTTAGCGGTTGGCTAAAATTCATCTTTTTCAGCAGAAGAGCGTTGCTTCTTGACATCATTAAGGCTGCACTGGTTGAAATAAAGACGAGTTTGGATTCACGTTAATCTGGTTAGTTTGAAAAATGCAAAAGAAAGCTCCTGAAGATACTTGCCGTCTTCTAAAAACAACCGGCTAGGTTCAGATTTGGTAGAATGGAACTTGTATGGAACCTTTAGTTATATCCGCTCATGCCGTGCCTGGCCTTCCTTCTGTTGTCCGAAATAGCTGCACTTGTAAAATGGTGGATTGCCAGTGAGGCTGGTAAATCACAAATGACTGACAACGGGCTTTGGACACTTAAATTGTTAATGATCGCTATGATTTGAGACTGTCAGGGGCAATTTTAAGTAGCTTCAGTGGGGCTACTCGGAAGGTAATATACATGTTTAGTCGAAGCAGAGTTGTAATGGCTCAGTTCTGCCTTTAGTTTCAGGAGTCACAGCTGGTATTGATTTAGCTGGGAACTGCATTTGGGCAATTGAGCGTATTCAGCCTTCCACTTACTACTAGTTCTCTACCAGCTCTGCTTCAGTGCCAGCGTTTGTGCTTTGATACAATTGTTAACTCCTATTCTATATGTGAAGCTTTATTTACTTAACATGAAATAATGAAGAGGTTCTTCATTAAGCTGCCTCTCCACGCTTCCTTGCTGCTCAATTAAGTTGAAAGTTTTTGCATAAATACAGATTTGGGGTGTTTTTTATTACACAGATTATTTAATTTTTGCTCTCTTGATGTCGTTTAATGACTAATCAGAATCTGTTCTGGGTGTTTTATATTGCACCTCTTCTGTGAAGTGTTTGTAAGTGTATTCTCTAGTTCATGTTACTTGTGTCCCCGTGGTTACAAACAAAGATGCTTTTGGCAAACTTTTTAGCTAGGCTAATGTAATCTGAGTTGCAGTAAGAGAAATCTGAGCTTCCTTTCAGTTTATGCATTATAATGCTGCTTAAACGTGGATGTGCTTCCTGCTTGGCATGCACACTGTGCTTAAAGCTGAGAAAGAGTGTGTGCCTGTACCTGTGAGTGCCTGCTTGGACAACAACCTTAAAAGAAAATTGCCCCTCACTTATGCATTGCACCTTGGCTGAGTGACAGATGCATTCTGTGTGTCTCACATTTGATGTGAGAACAGCTGTGTGTAGGCCATCAGCATACGCTTGGGAGCTCATCTGGCTTGAAGGCTGGCTGTATTGCTCCTGATGTGTTTATTTGCACCAGTGTTTGTACTACTCTGTACTGTGTGATTTCTATCATGCATAACACTTTCTTCTCTGCCTACCTTATGGCTCAAACTCACTCTCTGGTTGAGTTCCTGGAGGTAATATGCCTTTTGTTGAGCTTCAGCAATTATAAGTCTCTGAAATCAGTCAGCAAAATGTTTGTCCGATGTAGTTTTAATGCATTTTGATGGTTCAGCCTATTCTACCCCAGTGTCACCTATAAAACTGCTTTGCCACATGAAGGTAGTTTGGAAATGCCAATACATGTAAGTGCAGCATCCACTGACAGTTTTCAATAATTTTTGTATTCTCTTGGGTTGTCCATGAGAGTCCTGGCATCCAGAAGGCCTAAGTCAAGACTAATGCTTTACCTTATTCTGTAGCTGGATTACTTGTTCTACTTCAGTTAGATGCGAGTGCCAATGGAACTGCTAACACTGGCAGCTCAAAAATGGGCCTGAAGTGCCTAAAAGGTCACATCAGAACAGTACATAAAATCACAGAGTATCCTGATTTAGGAGGGACCCGTATGGATCACTGAGTCCAACCCCCGGCTCCACACAGCACCACCCCAAATCCAAACCCAATGTCTGAGAGTGATGTCCAAACACTCCCTGAGCTCCAGCACTCGGGGCCGTGCTCGCTGCCATGGGAAGCAATAACTGTTCCTTCTACAAGTTGCTTCAGCTTGTTACACGCTGCAGCAGTGTCTTATCTTAGCAGCCCAACCACGGAAACCATTCAGCGTGGGCGCACGACGCCGGTCTCCGTGCACTACGTAACCCCCCACCCCCCCCAGGTAGGTTTCATACCCCGCTCAGCACGGCACCGCCCCCCTGCCCACGGCGTGCGGCCGCCGGAAGTGACGCACCTTCTCTTCCTTCGGTGTGCGTCCCATCATGGCGGCGCCCCGTGGAGCCGTTGAGCCGCCCGCCGGGTGCGTTACCGCGCGCTCTGCCTTGTCTCATTCCCCTTCCCTCCCCTTCTGCCGCCGCGTGGCGGTGTTGCCCCGTGGAGCGGCCGTCGCGGGGCGACCGCTGACGCCGCTCTCCCCTGCAGGGCCCTTTGCGGGGACTACGTGGTGGGGCAGGTGGTCGGCAGCCTCTTCTCAGGCGGGGCGGCGGCGGTGCGGCCCCTGGCAGGTCTGTTCCGTGCTGCCGCCCCGCCGCCCGTGTTGGTGGCCGTGCCCAGGGTAAGCTCTGCGTACCGGGATAAGGGAGCCGCCTCCTTCCGCGTGCGCCTCGGTGTGAGGGCGGGGTTTTTAAATATCGATCAGAGATTTTGCAGTGGGGTTAGGACAGCCCCGACTTGCCCTCCCAGTGCGTGGGTTGGCGGCAGGTTTGGCCCGAAGGGATCTACGTGGCCCCGTAACCGAACAGCGGAGTGCCGCCCTGAGGGGACTCGGTGCCCCTCTTTGCGTCACAGGAGGTATGCAGCTGGGCCAGCCCCGGAGCTCAAGATATAACTGATAAATAAACGGTGTTGTAAATAAACCGCAATTTGTAAAACAATTGTAGGGGACTTCTGGAACTTTGTTTCTCAAGTTAATTTCTTTGACGTTTTTAAAAAAGGAAAAGAGGAAAAGAAAGCATGCCGAAGCGGATAAGGTGTCAGAGGGACAGAGCTCATCTGTCAGAGAAGAACCTCCTAAGAAAGTGAAGAAAACCAGAAAGAAGGAGCTTTCAAAAGCAGAGGAGAAGTTGGCAAAGAGGTGTGTAGACGGTACCTTCTTAAAGAGAGATTAAAGAAAAAATTCTGTCTTAATCAGGAGACAAAACTACTGGTCTACTATTCCTTGCAAGTTTGTGTTTTATAGTACCATTTTTAAGCAGCTTGTGGAAGTGTCAAATAATTTGCACCAGAAGGTATTCAGTACTTCATGTTCCTGCTAGAGGCAAGCCCTAGGCCCGTGGAACCAAAGCCCCTGTCAGAGAGCTGGCAGGGCTGCAGGCTGAGGTATCACGTGCTCCCTGGCACAGAGTGATGCCTTCAGAGCTGCACTCTGAGGCACCTTCAGCAGGAGCGAGCTGCCGGCCAAAGCTGGTTGTCCTTAACCTACTGGCTTCTGCTGTGAACCAAATTGCTCTGTTGCACTGCTTGTTCTTGTAAGTCCGCAGGGTGAGCCGAGGCGCCGTCAGCTCGGGCAGGAAGCTGTTCTCCATTCGGTTCTTGGATAACGACATTTGATTGATTGTAGCTCTTGAGGCTCATACCGTGTCTGCTTTCTGATATTGCTGTTGCATTTTCCACATCCAAGAAAGGAAATAATTTGTTGTTTGGTGTCTGTAGCCTTGCATATGCTATTATGGCAAGTTTGCACAGAGAGAGCTCTGTTAGTATATGGGCGGATCTCAAAAGGTTGTTGTGGATGTTGTAGATGCTGGGATAAAACCTTTTCTTACTTCTGACACACAAAGACGATTTTTTTCCCCCTTCAATTTTAGATAGAGCAATCTTCTGGATTCTTTCTTAACTACACATAACTAGAGTGAATTCTGTGGCTTGGGACAGCAAATAGTTTTCTGTATTACTTAATGGTCAGATATGTTTATTTTATGCACAGTAGGAAAAAATTACATTTGCAATTTTATGTTGAGCATAAGAATTTAAAATATAAGTTAAAATACCTCCCTTAGAGGCTTTAATTCTTTTACCTCAAATGTCCTATTCTTTCCTATCAGTTACAATTTGCTTGTCTTTTTCTGAAAAGGGAGAGTGCTTTAGAACAGGCAGATGAAGACGAAGAGCAAAAAGTGATTCAGAGCAAAGCGAAGCAAAAAAAACGGGCTTCTTGTGCCGTTGCCAAGAGTGATGTTAATTCAGGTACAGGCAGAACTGTAAAACAAGAGAAGAAAAAGAATGAGGCTGAAGAAATGATTAAAAACAAAAGAACTGTGTTTGTTGGAAATCTGCCTGTCAACTGTACTGCTCAGGTACGTGAGTGGAGTCTATCAGCTAAAGGAACGAAAAAGATTATGACAGCCCTTACTTTAAGGGAATGTTTCCACTTGGAATCTCACACATGCTTATGACTAAAATCTCTTATTGTGAAAATGGGAAATAATGCTCATTATCAGAAACCTTCAGACGCAGTCTTTTTAGTGGAGTTGGGCTTTTTACGGCAGTGGATGCAGCCATGTTGCTGCAGTAGAATTTGTTGATTTCTTCTTCGTAGAATCATAGAATGAATCACAGAATGGCTTGGGTTGGAAGGGACCTCGAGGATCATGAAGCTCCAACCCCTCTGCCAAAGGCAGGGCCACCAACCTCCACATTTAATACTAGAAGAGGCTGCCCAGGGCCCCTTCCAACCTGGCCTTGAGCACCTCCAGGGACGGGGCATCCACAGCCTCTCTGGACAGCCTGCTCCAGCTCCTCACTGCTCTCTCTGCGAAGAACTTCCCCTTCAACTAAAATCTATGTAATAAATGAGAGCTATAAGTACAAACTAGAACCTGCTGCTCATTTTGAATACAAATAATACTTCAGATTTTTATATGACGTTTTAAATTTTTACCATCCTCAGTAGTTAGGGATATGAATTCAGTTTTGGCAGTCCATAGAATAAGAAGTGGCCATGGAAAACACAGAAATACTTCCAAGTTGCTGGCATGTTTTTAGTAGCCTGTTAACATACCTTGCATGAGTGAAGTGAAAATAGTATAACAACCATCTTAGTAGTACGTGCTCAACAATAATTCTTATTATCAGGATGCAGAAATACAATGAACATCTCTTAAGTTTTCTGTTCAGATGCTGAAGTCTCTTTTTAAAGAATATGGCCAAATAGAATCCATTCGATTCCGTTCCGTGGTAAGTTATTTCCTCTGATGTTATATGCTATCTACTTTTCTGACCTTATGGGATACCGTTCCTAAGGCTCGTATCTTCATTTGAATTCAGAAGCAGGTTTAGGTGGGTGTATTTTACCATTAGAAGAAGCACTGGTGATACTACTGCAGAGGCACCGTTCCTTTCATCACATATTCTTCCTGTAACAGCAGTTTGTACTGTCAGAGCTGTAGTTTTTCTCTGAGAAGGCCTTTATTATTGCTGATTTAACTAAGATGTTACTTAGCTATTTTTAAATTACAGCAACAAAGGCATGTTCATTGTAACTCTGTGTACTGCGTAGAACAGGTGAAGGTAGTTGTCTTGGAACTCAAGAAACATAACAGACTAGGCCAAAGCAAGCTGTATAATTTTGAACTATTTCTTGATCATGACGAACATCCATTAGCTCAGTGTGCTGGCTACATAACTCTGAGTGGGAGTGGTGTTTGACTTTCTCTTCAAGGACAAATAGTTGTGATATCTTGTCACTGTGGTTACTTAATGAAAGCTTTTTTTTATCTTAAAGGTTCCAGCAGAAGATACTTTATCCAGAAAGTTAGCAGCCATAAAGTAGGTTCTGCTTCTGAGTTTCATGGTTTATTTTTCAAAGACAAAATGGTTTTTTTTAAGCGTTTGTTGTTCATTGTTTTGCTGTTTCCTTTTTTTGTCTTTCGTTTCTTTGATTTTTGTAATACCTTTGTGTATATGCAGTTCTTCTGACAAGTGATAAGGAATTATAAGCCTAGTGTAGCAGTAAATAATTATGTTAGATTGCATTTCTTGTATTTTAGGAAGGAGGTAGACAGTAATTGTCTTTAATTCCTTTGGGTGTATTTATGAGCTGAGGAAGCTTAATTGGGGTGCATACACAGGCTGTGTAAGATGTACAGTGGGACTCTTCGACAGAATGTGCTTTACAAGAATTGAAGTTGCTACTGCGTGCAAAACAGGGGAGACGTCAGCTTGTTTAACAAGAAGTGCTTGTGCACAGCATAATAGCAGAATTGTTTGACAAGTGTCTTTTTCCCGTTCCAGGCGTAAGATTCATCCTAACGTGAAGTACATTAACGCTTATGTTGTATTTAAAGAAGAACATGCTGCTGCTAAGGCTCTAAAAAAGTAAGTCTCAGTTTGTCCCCCGTGCCTGTTGAGGAGGCAGATATGCAGAGTGTTTAAAGATAAATTTATTCTGCCTCCTGTTTTTTGCTTGTATTAAAATAAAGATGGTATTTCAAACTTAGAATTGAGTTTGCCTTTTGCAAAAATGCTGTGCAGTGACATTGCACATGAAGTAATGCTTCATCGCTTCATTTTAAGAACTTTTCTTTTTCTTTTGACTACAAAAGAAATGGAACAGAAGTTGCTAGTGGATTTCACATCAGAGTTGATAGTGCATCAAAAAACAGCTTGGTAAGTAGTGCGTGACCCAAAACCTCACGTTCTGCGTTTTGCTGTAACAAATGACTTAGTGGCTTTCAATCTCTTCCTTGTTTTCTTTAGCATGACAACAAGCGATCTGTGTTCTTGGGAAATCTCGCGTATGGTAAGTACAATGCAACGTCATGCCTTGTTGTTTCATGCTTATGGAATACACTGACATTAGGATTCTTTTATTTATTGCTTAGGGTACCGTGTTTAAGTAGCTAGCTATCATTTGTTGGAATCTTTTAAAATAGCACTTTTATTTTTTGACAGAGACACCGAAAGGGGTAAGTTTTCAACAGGTGCTGCACATGAATTGTTCTCTTCTGTTATACTTCTAGAACTGCAAGCACTTTTATTTCTTATTGTTACTTCATGTTTCGTAAATAAATATGACTAAGCTGCATTTGTCGTAGCTTAATAAACTGCCAAGTGCATGCTTGTATTTGTGAACCATTTCCAAGTGATACACAGGGACAGCTTCTAATTTTGATGCTCATCTGTGAGCCACAGGATGAGTGACTGTTCAGGCAGCTGTTTGCTGTGAGTTGTTAGCTGAGTGGAGGTGCTTCCTGTGTAGTTCAGGCCAGTGCTTAATGAATATTCAGCTGCTTCTGAGTAAATGAAGGGATCACTGTTAGGTGTGATCCATGTGAGGGTATTAATGGAGTGAGGATGCTTGGGATAACTTGCTCTGGGGTGTGGTGCATAAATATGCAGGATGAAGGCATGTCCTGTGCCAATAACTTGATAAAGAACCAGTACTGTTAAAACTTGACCTGTCTGTAAAGCTGGAGAGGTGACAGATCTGAGTATGGTAACATTTCTCTGCTGTGTAGAGCTTGTTTTGGTACTGCCTGTTCTTCTATGCATCCTGCAGGAAAAGAGCAGTTTGGACATTGACAGTACTCTGGAAGTGACTTCAGCACCTTTAACTTTTCTCAGCACATCAAATTCCCATTAAATTAAACCCTCGCTGTTAAATTCAGACCCTCCCTAGTGCAGAGACATATCCATGTAAAGAGACTTACTATAGAATAAAGTGTACCTATATAGAAAAGAGTACTAAAACATAGGTTGCACTCTTACATCCCACTTGTCTTTCTGGTTGCATAGGCACGAGACTGAGAAAGCCTCACACATGTGGCCATTGTCAGAATAGTTGTATTAAATCCCGTTTCCCCCATTCAGCTAAAATGAAGTCCAGTCACTGAGCATCAGGTTTCAGGAACTGCCAGCTCAGGTTTGGTATCATCAGTATTAATTCTCAGAAATAGATCATGGCATAAGAAGGAGTTGCAAAAGTGTTGCTTGAATCTTCATTTCCACTCTGTTCAATCCATAACTGAAATTATGTGAAAAAATGTCTTCATTCTCATTTGTGATTTGTATTGTAGCTTTCAAAGGTAGGGGATCAGTGAGTGTCAAAGGAAACAGTCCTTACATAAAGTCCGCAAGTACCAGCATTTGCAAACCACTTTCAAATCATACACAGTGATGGTTTAGAATTTCCACGCTGTCTGCATTGTTAACTTGCTGGAATTTCTCTGTAATACTGATATTTGTGTACTTATATGTTTGTGAACCTAAATTGGTAAACGTACAATGTTGGGATTTAGGCTAGGTTTCTAAAGCTGTCTCTCTGAAGAGATGTGTGTCTTGGTGTGCTTGCCTGCAGACATCAGTGACAGCGCTGTGCGAGAGCACTTTGCTGACTGCGGAGACGTAGTGGCGGTGCGAATTGTGCGCGACAGACAGAGCGGCATGGGGAAAGGCTTTGGCTACGTTCTGTTTGAGGTACGTACGGATGTCAGACTTCAGGACGTTTCTCAAAACCTGAATTGGGAATTGCTGTTCTGGCCTTACCTAACTTGGTTTTTTTTTTCATACGTACGCCATGTTAAATGGTAGCGCTGTTTTGTGTTTTAAAAGTAGCTTCCACCTGACCTGTGGAAGCAGATGCAAAGCAATTATTTCAGGTTGAGGACAAAGAAAAGTTGCAAAACGCTGGGATGAAAGAAATTAACTGTAAGGGAAAGATGTAGTGGAGGAAAAAATGAATTCACTTGGTGTAACAGCAACGTTCTCCCATTGGTTATGTTTCCAAATGTAAGTGAATTCTTCTCTGCAGCCATTTCTGCAGCTCCCTAAACATTGCTTTTTCATGCTTTTCTCCCAGCCTCGTCTTACTCAGTTTATTTCCTGCAGCCCATGATCTTCTTTGTCCCCAGTTTCTCCTTTCTGTCTGTCTTCTATGACTGGTGTAAGCTGTTTCAGAGTTCCCTTTCAAGAACATGTGCCCCAGTGCATAAGCCCTATAGGTGTGCGAGCGCTTGTGAGCAGAGATGAGACATTATGGAAATAAAAGCAGTCGGGCGCTCTCTGTTGTAAAATCCTGCCCACCAGAATTAAAGAAAGGCAACCTTTTATTTGGAAGTCATCAACTGGAGTGTGCTACTTTTCAACTGAATGTCTGTTCTTGCAGAATACGGATGCTGTACATCTCGCTCTGAAGCTCAACAACTCTGACTTGATGGGACGAAAGCTCCGCGTGAAGCACTGCGTTGAGAAGGGCAGAACCCCACAGAAAAGCGCCACGAGTCGGTCTCGTGGCCCTAAGGACAGAGCGCAAACCGCACTGAAAAACAAGAGAGGCTCTAATGATTCATTTGTTGGTGAAAAAGCAAATCCAGCCAAAAAGAGCACTAAGCCCAGAAGACTGAAAAGTATTACTAAAAAGAAAGGTGGGAAAAACAAATAGCCTTTTGAACAGCTAACCCACCTATGTAAAAAAAAAAAAAAAAGTTCTTTTTAATTAAACCGATGAATACAAGAGCGTTCCGTCGTGAGCTGTCTCTGTCCTTAGCCGTACCTCGACCGCTTCTCCCAGCGCGCCGCCCTCTCCTTTGCGGTAGCGCAGAAGGGCCCCAGGCGGAGTACGCTGAGCGAACTGCCCTCTCCTTTGCGGTAGCGCAGAAGGGCCCCAGGCGGAGTACGCTGAGCGCGCCGCCGCTCGCGCATGCGCCGAGGGCCCGCTGCCCGGCAGGCACTGGGGAAGCCGCCCTCCGGCGCAGGTTGATGACGTTGCGGAAGCGAGGCGGGGTCCTTTTTCGGCGCCCGCTCGCCCCAAGGTGTCTGCGGAGCTCGGCGCCGGCCTTGCGGAGGGCGGGGGCGGCGGGGCCTTCCCCGCGGCGCCGGGCACCATGATGGTGGGCAAGACCAGCGCCATCGCCGCGGGCCTCTGCGGGGCCCTCTTCATCGGCTACTGCATCTACTTCGACCGCAAGAGGCGGAGCGACCCGAATTTCAAGAACCGGCTGCGGGAGCGTGAGTGTCCGGGCCGCCCCCTCGGCAAGGCTCTCTCGCGCGGGCGCCCCTCCCCCGCCCGGCTCAGTTCCCGCGCGGGGCGGCGGCACGTGGCGGCTCCGCAGCGCCCCCGGCCCTCCCGGCCCGGCTTCGGCGGCATCGCGCACCTCAGCCCCTGCGCTGCGTGCCGTGAGCGGGTAACGTGGGCTCTGCGCGCCGGGAGCGCGGCCTGAGGATAGTTCCTCTGCCCCGTGCGTTAATCTGTTAAAATAGCACGCTCAGGCGGGGCCTATCGCTGCTGCGCTTTACGTGGCGGCGCTGGTTTCCCGGCGTTTGGAGGGCGATCGGATAAAGCTGCAGTCTGATAGCGAAGCTGCTGCTGCGCTGAGGCGTGAGCAAACGGCGGCCTTCGGACATCTTACCCGCGGCATTCCAAACCCTCCTGGTGGCTGCCCTGCTGGCTTCCAGGCATAAGAACGAATGCCAGAGCGAACCGGTGATTCATCCAAAACGTGGAGCTCCTGTCCTATGGCTCCTCGTTATTTCACGTCTTCAACATTTAAATAAATGTTTCAGCAGTTGAGGAAGTTTTAAATTTAGCTTTACCGTGAG
This sequence comes from Pavo muticus, assembly GCA_016647715.1. Classification (NCBI taxonomy): domain Eukaryota; kingdom Metazoa; phylum Chordata; class Aves; order Galliformes; family Phasianidae; genus Pavo; species Pavo muticus. The sequence goes on from JACDJE010000118.1 coordinate 1,486,573, forward strand.
CCTGAGTTCTGTAAGGTATTTGAATAACGAGAAGCAGGCTGAGAGCTGTGTACTGGGTTGATTCTACCCTGAGCTGTATTCCTCCAGTCACTTAGCTGACCTTAGAAGGTCAGAAAACACTCTCAAAGTCAATTGTCCTAGCAAGTAACTGTAATGTTATCAGCACCTTTCCTGATGAAAAAGCCGTTGCTCGTGATCTGGGATCGCAGAAGAAGTTGTGTGTCCTCCAGGTACTTTTTGTCCCACAGTGCAAGGCTGGCAAATTTCAGCATAGTAGATTGGTATTTGTTTGTCTTGCATGAAAAAACTGGGTTTTGGCAGAATAATTGGCTACATAGGTGCTGAAACATTGGAGCTGCTCCGGAGGAGGGCCATGAAGATAATCAGAGGGCTGGAGCACCTCTCCTCTAAAGAAAGGCCGAGGGAGCTGACCTTGTTCTGGAGAAGAGAAGGCTCTGGGGAGGCCTTGCTGAAGCCTTCCAGTACTTGAAGGGAGGTTATAAACAGGAGGGGGGGGCTGGCTGTTTTCATGGCCTGATAGTGATTGAACAAGGGGGAATGGGGAATGACTTTAAACTAAAAGAGGGGAAATTCAGGTTAGATGCTAGGAAGAAATTCTTTACGCAGGATGTGGTGAGGCCCTGGTACAGCTGTCCAGAGAAGCTGTGGGGGCCCCATCCCTGGAGGCGCCCAAGGGCAGGTTGGATGGGGCCCTGGGCAGCCTGAGCTGCTGGGTGGCAGCCCTGCTTACAGCAGGGGGTTGAGGCTGGATTATCTTTAAGGGCCCTTCCAACCTAAGCCAGCCTGTGTTTCTATGATATGATTGTATGCATTTCATAAGATTTGTACAGAAGCTCTGAAAGGGATTTTGCATCCTGTTGTTTTCACTGTCTGAGTTCTCATCAAGTAAAATTCTGAACAAATCTTACACTTGTTCTAAGAATGCTGCTTGACCTTGCTGGGATTAGAAATTTATATTTGCTTTAGAAGCGGAAAAAATCCGTCATGGTTGGATATGAAGTGGCTGCTGTTTGGAAGACAGAACTGAAAGATGGAGATCCTCAGACACGATGCACCGGGCAGCTTTCAAGTTGTAAGGCTTTAGAGAATACTCAGGGGTTTTGTTGTTTTTTAATACTGTAATTTTTCCTTTAGTGTAGGTGTTTCCCAAATGCAGTCAGTGACCTGGTGATCATGACAGCGTTTTTACTGCTGGATGGCAAAGCTTGATCTGCAGAATATTTGACAGAAACAGGATCGAGTGCAGCACCCAGTTGCAGTTCCTTGGATGAAGATGTGCTGTTTCTCAGTGCAATTTAGAGCAAATCATCTCAAGTAGTGTTCTTAGGATAACGTTATTTTTTCAGCCTCTCTAATGCAGCGTCAGCAGAACTTGGGAGGGACAGGGCTCCCGTGTATCAGTGGATTGATTGCCTGCTGCATTTGGTCAAACACCAGCTGACAAACGAAGAACCAATAACGCTTTTGCCATCCTGGTTGTATTTGACATCCCTTTGTTTAAGCAGCATCAGGACCAAAGTCTGTGTTGCGAAGGCACATAGTAAGTAAAAGGAGAGTGACCAGATTCAGATGTCAGGAGATGAACCAACTTCGTGAGAGTCTGCAGGAACTGCTGGACTTTGGTTTTCCAGATGTCTTAATCTTGTTTGTTTAGTAGGCACAGCATTCTTACATTAGTTTTTTTGTGTTCCTAGTTTTGGTACTTAGTCTTGGGACCAGAGGATAGTAAAGCTTTAAACACTGGGAGCTGGTCAGTTCCTGCACAGCGGATGAGAGCAGAAGAGGTGAATGGTCTCTTGTTTTTATGGGACTGGCTCCTGTGCTGCTGGTGCGGTGCATGGAGTTCTGGCACCACTGCCTGAGCATCAAGTTACCCACTGGTTTGCACTGGAAACTTTTTCCATACGCAAGAGCTGGGCCTGAAAAACCTGTGAGTTCCGTGCAGTGTGAGAGCTGGTGTATTGTATTAGAACAGTTGTCATGCATGCTAATGCAGTTTAAAGTTCTGTGCAAATGAATGCTTCGCAAAATTGGGAATGGGCAAACTGAAGTCACCAACTTTCAGAAGGTGAATTTTTATTTAAAATAGAAAACAGTGATATTGTTATAATAGCAAAGGTTCTACATGACGCAACACTTTTCTGTGTGTAAAGATGTGAAATTTTATGTACGGGTCGATGTGTTGTAGAAGCTCAAGCGTGAGGGGTTATGGAGGTACCAAGGAAGATGGAAGGATGATCCATGTGGTTAGAACGTGCATTCTCTTTATGAAAAGAACACTTGATCTCGTCCATAGATTCCATGTTACACTGTCACTGCTAGGAAATGATTTCCTGGACATCTTCATCGTGTGGATGATCTCAAATTCTTAGCTCACAGCCATTCAGATTTTTAGTCATATTATTTGGAAGTATTTCCAGCCTGTAAAATTGTGTCAAAAGCCAGACGAGGGCTGTGTGGCAGCTGCCCAAGGTAGGTAGGGGTTCATGGAGCTGACTCTGAGGACTGAGAGTAAGAGCACAGTTATTTAACCATGGGCCATACCAAGTTACATCAGGTTACACTGATGTAACTGTTTCAGTCAATGAACTGAACAACAAAATGGTTCTCAGGAAATCACCAGTATTACTGTACTTACGTTGGGATAATTATTCTTGTATGAATAACCACTACCATAGAATATTGTTATACCTGCCCGATTGCATTAAAAAACCCAATATATCATTTTAATTACACTAGTTGTGCTGGAATGCTGCACTTTTCTGTCGCAGTCCAACTTTATGTCTTCAGGTTGAATGATTAAGCCTGTAAATGTTTGTTCCATCTGTCACCATTTGCTCTCTTTACTTATTTAGTTTCAGGAATGCGTGCTCTGGTAATGCTTTTGCTGTGGGACAGTGAGATCCCGCTCATATGTAACTAGCTCCCAAACCTCTGCTAAAGCAAAGCAGCTGCCAGTTCTGCTGGTGGTGCACTGGTGTATTTCAGAATGGATGTGGCTCAACACTGGGTAGCTTTGCCTTGTAGACACCTCTTCTGTGGCTTATGATTGCTGGAACTTCGTGTAGAGAAATCCTGTATTAGCTTAATTCCCTTTACTTCTTAGTGCTTATGTAGTGCATGAGGTATAGGCGAGTACAGGCTCTGCACAGTTGGTGTTGAGGATAACCAGCAGGAGAGGAATCTCCATTCTGAATCAATGTGCCAGCCCTCGTTAGACCTCCGAATGGTACCCTGTTGCAGAGCGCGGGTTGCATTCTTGAGTTCAGTCCTCAGTATTTGGAATATATTAACATCGTCTTCTTTTGAAATTAACTTTGACTCCTTCACTGTCTAGAACTATCATCTGAAGTCTTTTTAATCTGCAAATTAAAAAACACGCTTTATTATTCTTATAGGAAGGAAGAAACAGAAGCTTGCCAAAGAGAGAGCAGGGCTTTCCAAGGTAATACTGTGTTCAGTAATGCAGTGCTGTTTTGAAAAATGTTTTATTTGTAGCAGGTTTGCTTGTGAGATCTGTTTAGAGGGCGACTTCTCTGTTTCGATCCCTACATTACAAACCCTTCTGCAGATATGCAGTCCTTAGTTCTTTTTTTAAAGCTTTCACAAGTAACCGTATGAAAACATGTCATTCTTTTTTCGAGTCAGATGGAAGCCTTGTACTAGAAGTTATAACGTTTCCTCAGCGACTCGAAGATATTTTCCTCTTCATAGTTGATGAGATGCACTTGTAGCTCAACTTGGGAGATTTTTGTTGTACAAATTTAATTTGCTGATCTGTTTTCTTGTTGCCAGTGATTCCTTTAAGAAGAGAGACATTTATCTTAATGCATTCTGAGGGCTGTGATGAATATAAGACGCTTTAGAGATTATATTTGCTACAAAGTTGTATACTTAATAAACCACGTAGAGGCATTTCAGACTCTGTCCCTCTATGGATGTATAATGCAACAATTGGTGACTTTGAGTCTGATTTTCAATACTGCTCTGCATATGTTTAACTTAGTGGTGATACTTAATTCTTTTTTGAGTTTCCATGTAAAAATATGGTTGTATTTGTTTGCTTTTGGCTGAAAACATTTTCTGCTGAATTATTAACTAAAGTTTAAGGGCCAGCTTCAGTTTTACGGTGTGTGTGTTACAGCTGCCTGATCTGAAAGATGCTGAAGCTGTTCAGAAGTTTTTTCTTGAGGAGATCCAGCTTGGGGAGGAACTACTAGCTCAAGGTAATGGCATAATTCCTTTTGAAGGGTAAGTTGTAAAAATAATATGTTTTTTTTTTTTACCTTTTACTACATTTTTGTCATTTGGGAGGTTTGGTTGCTCTTTTCTAACCTTCTGTGTTCAGAAGATTCAACAAGGGAGGAGAAAAGAAACGTGGTTTGATTCTAAGTAGTTTAATTCCCTGTTGCTGGATGTTTTATGTAAATACTTCATGCCGTGGAAGAAGTTTGTTTTCAGAACATTATGATTTGTCATACAGGTGAATATGAGAAAGGTGTTGATCACTTGACCAATGCCATTGCTGTGTGTGGACAGCCGCAGCAGCTACTACAGGTTCTACAGCAGACTCTTCCACCACCAGTGTTTCAAATGCTTCTAACTAAGCTCCCTACAATAAGCCAGGTATGTGAAACACTCCATGTTGTTGAGGTTGGAAGGTAATTGAGCTTCTTCTGTCACGTGCTACATTAGCCTCGGGTATTGGTTTTTATGATATGGTTTTCTTGAATGTTCAGTTAGACAAAAAGGCCCTTCACTTAGAACATTAAATATGAAAATTTATGGTAAATATTGCATGGCATTGATAGCAAACAGGTTAAAATAGGAATACAAAAATTCTCTTATGCATAGAGTATGCTAAGCTCTTCAAAGTAGAGACAGCTGTGGGCATCTTATCGCATAAGCAGATCCACTGCTTCCCAGATGGAAGTTGAGTCTGAAAAAAAAGGTAACTTCCTTGTGCTGGGTCTTGAATCTCAGCTTTTTAGATGACATGTAAGTATCTGTAGGTGCTATAAAAGTCCGTCAGGATTAATCTGTTGGTTTTGCTAGCTATCAGCACGCAATGTTAATTAACAGCAAACCACTTGACAGTTTAGGAAAGTTTTCCTGGTGATAAAAGAGCTGGTAGCTGTGTATATAAAATGCGCTTCTTTTTAGACTGATTACTGTGCAGGTAACATTGATAATCTGCTAGCAAGAGAGTCTGCCCTAAAATGAATACTTTTTGGAAGTGCAAGGGAACTCCCTCAGGACGTTGCCTCACATGAAGCAGATACTCTGTGTTTATCAGTCAGCTGTCATTACAGCTCAGGTGTGGTTACATTTCAGTTTAAGATTCTATTTGTTAGTAAAAGCACTGAAAAGTGCCAGCTAAATGAGATATAATGGAAGCAGCGGAGCAAAAACGTTTCATGAGAGAAACCAAAAACCATAGAGTCAGTAGAATGAATCATAGAATGGCCTGGGTTGAAAAGGATCACAACGATCATCTAATTTCAACCCCCCTGCTATATGCAGGGTCGCCAGCCGCTAGACCAGGCTGCCCAGAGCCACAGCACTTGAGGCTGATAGGATGTTATTTATCTGACTTCAGCTTTGGTAGGTATTGCACAGTGTATTATTTCTACAGAGGTGGCTTTAAAACCTTGTGTCAAATAGATTACAATTTTTAACGTTAATCAGATTTCTCAGTAATCACACAGCTTAATTTTCAGTGTAAAATTACACTGCTTGATAATCAGTTGCCTACTGTCAATTTTATGTAATTGTGAGTGAGTTTTTCTCCTTCTTACAGAGAATTGTAAGTGCACAGTGCTTGGCTGAAGATGATGTGGAATGAGGTCACCACAACAGGGGGAAAAAGTGTTTTCTTACCCCAGAAGATGAGCATCAGTAGGGAGATAAAGGGGCAAACGTAGTAGTTAATGGACTGTGTACCACATCGGGTTCTACCAGAGTTAAAATTAACTTTGAGTAGGTGGGTTTCACAGGATTTTATTTATTCTCCCTGTTAGAAGTGTATTTTGATAAAAATTCGTTTTATAAATACACTGTGTTGAGTTATCAAAGTATCACTAACTTCATTATTATTAAAATATGCAGTTGTGATGTTGTACATATAAAGACATAAAACTACAACCTATTGAAAACCCAATGCTCATTTTTTGAAGAAAAGAAAATTAAAGAAAAAAGTTATGGCAATAAAGATTTATCCACACTTGTGTGTCCCTATAGTACTACTTTAAATCGCAGAACGTTTGGGTGTCAGAGCAGAGCAAATGATCTAAAAATAACACTTAAAAAAACCAAAAAAGTTACGACTGGTCTTCCAAGGCTTTTAGTTAATTCAAAACCTCATGTGATTCCCTGAGAAAATAGGCATGTGATCATTTAAACAGTAACTGGTCACATTAAAAAGAAACGCAAATCAAAATGGTACTAGGTGACTTGGCTGCTGGAAGAATGAGAGATCTGTTTGCCAGGAACAGTAACACCTATAGTGATGCATGTCAAAACCAAATCTGCCAACAGGGAACTTCTGTTAAAGCAGCTGTGTGAAGTAAAGCTGTTTATAGTAGAACCTCGGGCGTATTTTAAGAGCACAAAGATATATTTTTTTTGGAAGCGTTTAACCTTTTTGTAAGATAATTAACATTTCAGTCTGTAATTTTCAAGATGATAGAAAATATTTAGCAGTCCTTGGCATTTGAGTTGAGTTTTTTTTGTGCTGAATCAAGTTACAAAGGTGAGATGATGACATCCCCAGGCTAAAGTAGCTACAACTGCAGGAATTAGAAAGATGTAAAATGTCAGTATGCAAAGAAAACAAGGAAAATATGCAGACTTAAATATGTTTTCAGAATTCTCCTACTACTCATTTTCCCTTGATCGGATATTCTAAATTTGAAATTAGAGCAGACTAGTTTCTGCCATTTTCTGCTTTTGTGCTGAGGCCACTCTGGTGGCAGAAAAAAAAAGCGATTAAAAATGTGGCTTAATATTTTTGGCATTGTGACTTGTTTCAGTTTCATGAGAGGAAGAGAGCAGAATGCTTTGGTCTAACGGTGCTGTTGCATTAATAGAAAGGTACTAGTTGGCATAGTCTGAGCAGAAGAAAGAGACCCTGGAAGCGCTCTGGCTAACATTCCCATATGTCTTTCTCACTCCAGCCTGCTGTATGTTTCTGTAAAGGCAGATTCTTCCAAAACGGGTCCCAAAGTTTCAGAGATTGCCTCTCAGAGTCTTTGGGAGGTTAAGTGGGAGGTTCATGGTCACCCACTTGTCACGTACCAAAACTTGGGAGTACAAATGGCTCTTGCTGAGTCCATCAGCTTGGACAATTATTTTTGCTACAGAGGAGAAATTTCCCCACTAATTCCTTGAAAATACGGTTTCCCAAAGTTTGAGCTGCTGTTGAATCTTTCTGTAATGGAGAGAATATTGAAGTTAATGGCTGTTAGGAACAAAATTTCTTGAACAGCTGACTATAATTTGGTCTTTTTGTTGTTCAGGTGCCATAAGATAGAAGTAAAACTTAGCCATTGCCTTCAGGTGGCGATGACTGTTTTCCTCTTAATTTGTCTTAGTGATATAAAGTTATTCTGCACATAAGACATTAATAAAAATACTGTGAAGTAGTAGAAGGTTCTGTGCTTATGGTGTGCAGCTGGGCTTTTTGGAGGACTTTGCCTTTTACATTTTAATGTTAAAGGTTTGGAAAGATTCACAGATTATGCTGACAGAACTGTTCCCGTATTTACCTGCTGTCCTTGGTGGTGGTGGCAATTTCACTGTAAGATCTCTTCGGTTCATCTTTTAGCTTCTTAAAGTAGATCAAGCTTCCTTAAAACTCAAATAACATAAGAAACCCTCCCTTAAGACTGAGTAGTTTTTTGTGCTCTTTGGTATAATGCCGCCACTTTGAATTCACAGTTTAGCTTACAGCAGTGCTTTCCTGAACTAAGTATTTTAGCAAATCTGTCTCTCAGTTCCTTTGATGGAAGACTCGGCGATCGTCTGATTGTGTCTACAAAAGTTCATTGCTTTAATAGTTGCTATAGGTACCCGTACTACTTGAAACCTTTTTAGTTTTCTTGATCCTGCAAAACTAGATATAAATGAAATTTTTAGACAGTGTGCATTTAAATGAAGCCTTAAGAAGTACCGATATATTCTCAAGTTTTACAATCCCAAAGTACCAGGCTAGTATGCTGATGCAAGCTCTGATACCTGATTTGAGTGCCTTGGCTAATAGGGTGGGAAAGTGGAATCCTTTGAATAAGACTGAATTTTTTTTTTCTAAAAACTGAAGATAAAACTTTATGGAAGCTAGTTAAAAAGAAAGATAGTGTCTAGGATGGGAATTTGATGTTGCTCTAACAATGTCAGGCTCCTGCTGTTGTAGCTAGCACGCACAGCCCACAGATGTAAGAGGCTCTAATTTAAAACTTGTTTCAGACATGAGCAAAGGTGCAGGTCATTGAAAGTGTGGTGGTAGTGATGCATCTTATTGCATCAATAGTAGTAATACTGTTGCCTTAGCTGTACACAGTACTGTATTCCTTTTTACCTGTGCAATTTAAAAAAAGGTGGAGGTGAACTGTTCAGTTGTGGATTTGCTGCTGGTGAGCTCACAGCTGCTGGTAAATAATGTCTGTAATTGTGCTTCGCTGCAGATAAGGCTACTGTTTCTCTCAGAGCCATCCTCTGCTCTGTAGTGCTCCAGGAATGAGGCACTTGGTTTCAATGTATGTGACCACTCTGAGAATTTCTCATAAAGGAGGTCTGTTAATTTTATGTTAGAAAGTCTCCTGTCACCAGTTACAAGCTTCTCTGGCAGCTTTTATAGCATTAAAATAAAAAGCCAAAGCGAAAAAAAAACCCCACCTAACAACCTACAGCCAACAGCTACTTTCATGATTGTGCAGAGCTACCTTTCTTTGATGTCTCACCATTAAGTTCTTTAGATAGCAGGATCAGGCACACACTGAATCATCTGGCATCAATTTCCTTACCCTGAGGTATGACAGAATATTATTGTTGCCCCTAACTTCAAAAATGGAGAAGTCCCAGCCCTAGTCCTGCTGTGTAGGAGGTTAGCAAACCACCATCAAAGTAAAGCTCAAGCTATTTATGCACCCAGAACAATCTAAAATTTCATTTGTACATCTGTTGATGGTGTGTTGAAAGTCCCTTAGGCTCAACACTGGCCCTACGTGACCGTTGTGTTAAAATTAACATGAGTTAAACCTTAAGGGAATCTTTGAAGTGGTCACTAAGTGCTTTTAGTGTGTTCCAAAGGCATGTTGAATGGTACGCCCGAGCTTCTGAGTTTTTTAAACAATGCAGGTATGAAAAAGGTTGATGTGAAGAATATAATTTCTTCAAGGTTTCTGTTGTACCCAAGTCTTGGTTTGGTTTTCAATTTGTATGCTTACACTGACCAGTGCAGATTATGTTCTCGTGTGGGGAAGGACTAAAAAATAAACTGTCTGCGTAGCAGTCGTGTTTGACTGCAAGTCTGTCTTGCAAAGAGCTGAAATGTGCTTAATTCATAGGGACGAGTAGCTTTTAGGCACTGCAGAGGCTGAGCTTCTGGTGAAGGTAATGGTACTTGCTCTCTGCAGTTGTACCAAAATGGAGCTTCCCAAAGATGTGGGCATTCAGTGCTGTTCTCCTGTCACGTCCTGTGTATGAATGTGTGAGTGAAGCCACAGAAAACAGCGGCCCTTCTGTGATATTTCTGTACCAGGCTGCCCACCTTACTAGAGCTAGGTAATGTGCAGGTTCTTTCCAAGTACAGTACTTTCTGTTTGTGCTTAAAAAGAAAGTCAGAGTTCTCGCTTCCCTGAAATAGGGGCTTAACAGGTGCTACCCTAACAGATTATATACTGTCTGTCATTAGATAAGGTGACTACCCTGTGTTTCCTGATCACTGCTGTAACCTAACAATCATGAATTCCTAAAGGCTTATACGCTCTAAGCTTTTGTCTTCAGAGGTGTAGTTCCAGTTCCTGGTTTGTAAAGGTCAGGCCTTGATTTAATGGCTTGATGGGTACGTGTCTTGGAGCTCTTGCTCACAGTTACCATCATTTCTCTTGCACTCTGAGGATGTTCTTGTCTCCTTGTCTTTGGGATGAGGGTGTCATTGGTGCTCTCATTCTGCTATGGTTACTGAATGGGGTGCTGCTTCTCCTAAAACAGTGTTGCCGCAATACAGCTTACGTGGCTTTCAAATATCAAATTTCTACTCTGCATGAAGACAGGAAACAGCCGCTGCCAGATAGTTCTGCCTCTTCACGACTTGGGCCCTTACAACTGAAAAATTGATTTGGTCATACTATCATTTATTTGAGCAGGTCTTAATCTAAACAGCAGAGGGCAGTTTTGCACATCTGTTTTGTGCAAGCTCATCCTGCAAAATCCCGATTTTCAGAATCTTCACGTATGGAAGGGTGTTGCAATGCAGCATTTTGTCCAAACAGATTTGATAGAGTGTATGATACAGGGCCAATGGGGGCAGCAGTGGCATCTGTTTCTACTGACACCCAATTTTGGCACTTTAAATCCTCAGATGGTTGTTGTGGTTATATAATTACAGTCATTTCCCTTCCCCTCCACCCTCAGCCCAAACCAGGTATATAGGGAAGCCACCTGCACTGTGCAGCCTAAACCATGCCAGAAAATGCAACTGCATGTCATTCCCTGACACGTCAGAGAAGGATTCCCCCTGCTCAGATGTGATTTCTCTGGATAAGCTTTGTTAGCCTGAGCGAAATGAGAGCAGTCAACTGCAGTAGGGGTGGAAGAGAAATATACAGCTTTAGCCTGGAGTTGGGGTTAACCACCTCCCAGTTTCCCTCCCACCTCTTCCCCCAGAAAAGCAAAATGTTGGCATTAGGGCGCAGTTTTGTTGCAGTCCTGTAGCTGACATGGAGGAGCTGGTAGGCTCTCCAACACCTAGGAGGCAGCTATTTGTAGCAGAATGGCACTCTGGCTTAAGACCAAATCGTAACCACTCCTGCGCTTCTGAAGTGCTCTTTCTGTGCTTCGTGGTTGTGTTTGCAGGGGGAGGTATATGTTGGTTCTGTACATGTAAATGGAAGTTTTCAGCCTCTGTATTATCCATCAGTGAGCATTTTTCTGGACATTTCACTGGTTATTACGAAATATTTCAGAGTCTGCTTAAAGCATAGCAAGTACCTGGAGAAAGTGGGCTGTTTAATAAAAGAAACCGTCTCTGCAAACCAGGCTTTTCTCTCCTTAGGTCAATCTGGATGTGCTACACCCTCTAAGGTAGCCTGAAAGACACAGAAATTTGCTGTAACAAACAAATCCTTGCCCGCTTTGGCATGTATGTAAAAGAGCATTTCCTGGAGCTCTGGAACAACCTGATTAGCATCTTTTGTTGTATTTAAAATGTTTAATTAGAAGTAATGTACTTTCCGCTGTGATGATTAAAATGACAATGATTATTGCATGAATTTGTTAATTATAATGCAATGACTAATTAAATGGAGAAATGGAGAAAAGGGATTCCTGAGCAAGCATGTTCTTTGAGAAAGTCTCCACTGGTGTTTATAATTGATAGTACGTGCGTAATCAGTTCATACCAGTATCTCATTATTGATGGGAATGGTGTTTGGTTTTGTTGGAAATTTACCTTCACCGCACATTGACCTGGTGTTATGTGATTGCTTGGTCCTGTAAGTGAAGAATACCAACTCTTAGAATGAAGGAGATGGAAGCTTTTGTATATATAATGAAGAGAAACCCCAACTATTCCCAGGTTGTAGCCTCCATGTTTATTGAGTTCTTCCAGTTTGGGTGTTTGCTATAATGGCACTCAGCTGAATTTGCACCCTATTTGTTTTCCATTTGCTTTTATCTCTCCATCTGAAGTTCTGAGCTTTAACATCAGGCCCCTTGGCTTATGTTAGAAGTTGTCTGACAAAGCTATGGGCCCTTTTTTACTTCTCTGTTGGGATGTCATCTACTGGCCGTTAGCGCTGGCAGAATTCTTAGCATGAAAATGTTATTATTACTTCTGTGTCAGCAGAGATGTGTGTGATACTGTGAAGAATCTGTCAAGAGGGAGTCTGTGCCTCTGCAAGCTCACAGTCTGTGGTCCTGATCCTGTAACTTACTCTGCATGGTCCCATCCTTACGGAAACCTAAGCTACCAAGATCAGGATATGGGGACAGTGAAACAGGAAGGGAGAAGGTAAGGTTTAGGAAAGTCTGTTTGGTTTGTTATTTATCGAGTGGATGTTTTGTTGATCTGATTTATGTATATAGCTCTAAAGCGTGCTTCTTTTCTACATCATGTTATTTTCAGACTGGTTGAGTAATCAGTACTAGTTACTATTACCATCAGGAAAAATCAGACCTCAGCTGACTGTTGGCCTGGTTTACTGGTTGTAAATCATGGAACCTACCATAGAAAAACCAAACCCAAACATTAAGCATCTCTTTATGGCTGAAAATATTTGAGGCATAACACCCTCCATCCCCCATACTGAGATCAGATACCACGAACTGTCAACACTGGGTTAATTATTCTGCTGGCAGTGCCAGTAGTCCTGCATTTCATAGGTAGCTTCTGCATTGCAAATATAAGAAGCAAGCTTTCAAAATTTGTCTTGCTGTGCCATAGCAACTTGAAAAGGAACTCTTGACTGTTCTGTCAAAAGTTACTTTTAGAAAGTTAGGTTCTATGCCATAGTGCCTTAGTTTTGGTGACCTGTCATGCAAATGGAAATGCTGGAACATTGGTGTTAAGTGGGCACAGGCATACAGCTTCGAAAGCAATGCAATGAGTCAGCATCCATCCTGTATGTTGAATTGCAAACTGTGAATACGTGAGGAGCTGATAAAATTATTGAAAACTGGAGAAGTACTTTACTGCAAGAAATTTTATCCAAGTGTTGGCCGTTTTGCATTATAAATAACACAGCCTTCTACAGCTTGCCTCCATTGCTCAAAGCCCTCTGGTTAGAGCAGATATTATCTATTGACCAGGGTGGCTGTACTCTCCTTTTTCTGCTTTTGGGATGATATCTGGAAAGGAGAAAAACATGTGCCCGACAGGAGTGGCTGCGTGGTAGCTGTATATACAGGAGGCTGGATGGTTGGGCAGGTGAATGAATCAGCAGGCTGTCTGCTTCTTAGCGAGAGCTTGGGCTGAGCACTTCAGTGCCTCGGATTCTCTGGGCAACTAGGGATGGTACATACTGATAATTTAAATTAGTTTTCTAAAGGACACAGAGACCCTGGGATGGAATATACCGATATTAGAAAGTATTCTTCCCTTGCTTTTTGTCAAAAAATGTGAAGCAGAGGAAACATCTGGCTTCCGTGTAGAGTTGCTCCCTCCATTTTGGTCGTTATCAGAATTTTGTTTGCTATGAGGCTCTGCCAAGGTCAGTCAGTGGCAGTGTTCTCTCTGCTGGGTTGCCCTCAGAAGTTTTCAGCAGGCCTGTTAATATCTGTCATTGCACTATAGATCTTCTCACAGGTCGATGTCTCCTACCTTGGGCAGCACATTTTCAATAAAAGCAATTGTGTCTCCCTGGTTTTAAATAAAAGTTTTAAGAAAATGGATTGTGGTCTGCTGCTGCCAGCAGTTGCTCAGGCTCAGGATCCTTCATGACCTTTCCTTTTTTCAATTTACTGTTCGAATTTTGCCTCCCCACCTCCTGGTAATATTCCAGGTGTTCTGTGCTTGGTCTCAGGGTGACAACACAACCTTTGTTGTTGATCGATTCAGCAAGGACTTTGTAAATACTCTACAAAGTGTTCATAGGTCATAATTGTATTTGTGGTCATCAAAGTATTCAAATAGGATCTCCGGGCTTTAGCAGAAAGGCTTCTGTAAGATTGAGTTATTGGAGCGGCATAGGTTATCTTCATTTTTGGGGAAATCAACTGTTTTTTTCTTTCTTGGAAAAGCAAGTTATTTTTGCTACTATCAGAGTATCACCCTTGCTGACCTGGCTATTCAGGGCATAAACAGAACAGCTGTGCTCTTGGGAGGCCTCACAGGATCCAGGGGCCAAAGCTAATGATTAGCCAGACATACTGCTCTTTGTACCAGACCTAAATGCAGTCTGCTGCTAAACACTTCTCACTGTCCGTAAGGTGTGAGAATAAGCATGTTTCCAATGGGATGTACAGGAGCAGAAAGGCTTTTACCAAGAGGCAGAGTTTTGCAGGCAGTCTTGGATGCCTGATGTGAGGCTTCTGTTGCTCCCCAAAATGGTGGTCTTTTCCAGTAGAGTTCAGGCACTAGGACTGTCGTTTTCTGACTGAACAGGAGTCTGCTTTGGCCAGAACTTTCAAGTTCAGCATCTTTCAGTGAACATCAGAATTCACATGCACCAAACTCTTTTTAACTCAGAACATGAAGGTCATACAGAACAATCAGTCTGCTGTTCTCTGCCCTCTGCTGGGTGTCTTCTGAAAGTGGAGTGCCTTCCTTTTGCTATTGGAGGGACTTTGTATTTTGGCTTTTCTTTTTTCAGCGTTGAAAGGTTCTTTTCAGCATACAAAGGAAACATGTCATCACTGAAGCACTTAACAGAGTTCAATTTTAAGGGCTGCCATCAGGGCACACATATGCTGAGGTAGTTGGTGCAGCAGGGCTGGGAATAAGGCATCAGCTTTAGGTTCGTGTCTGTCACCTTGGAACAAGGTAGGGCTGACTGTCCCCCCCATGTGAGGTGGCTGTGGGAGGCGGGAATCTGCAGGCCTCAGTGTAAACACCAAGCTTTCACGGCAAAGCCAAGTTTGGCTTAAACTTATTTTGGGAGGCATCTTTCCCTTTTCCCCAGACCAAGCAGTTTTGCAGTGGCCAGGTTTGGTTGTAAAAGGCCGAGAGGAAACCTGGCCTCCTTTCCATGTGGGTGCCTGCGTGCAGGCACAGGGAGGTGAGGTGGGAGCATGCAGGGCCTCATGTATTCTGGCTTGCCAGAGCCAGTGCCACTAGATGGCAATGTGGTACTCTGGAGTTGGGACTCCCCTTTTCCTTCCTGTACGATTCTTGCTTTTTCTGTATTTATCCCTGCCAAACTGGTGATTGCACCCACCACCCCGGCAAGAGAACAGAACAAAATCATTTCGTAGAACATTACAGCCATTGTGCCTTTTTCTTTTCTTTTTTCCTTCCCTTACCCCACACCCCCAACCTCAGTTCTTTGTCCCACAGCAGGGTGCAGAGGTTTAAAAACTAACTTTCTTAATCACTCTCCTTCTAAAAACAGAGAAAACACAGTCTCTTGGGAGCAATTAGCTGTGAGAAAAGCATTTCTCAAACAATTGCCAGGAAATATTGTCTTGACCGATATTCCTGATGTAACACTGTCGTTCTCAGTACTGTTATTCTAAGATACTTGCCTGCAGAGCCAGCAGGGTACGGTTCTGTAATGTACGATCTGCAGTTTACCACCTACCTTACCTTTTTATATCCATTTACTTTCAGTTTGTGTCCTCCTTGCACCCCCTGCAGATATTCTGCTGGGGAGGGGGAAGAATTATTTGTGACTCTCCTCTTGTGACTGGTGTATCACGCCAAGGCTGCAACAAGATACGGCTGAAAATTAAGGTTATGCCTCTGCTGTGCCGGCTCCAGATTGAAATTCTCTGGCAGTGTGCTGTGGAGGAGGTCAGGCTGTGTGATTACAGCCATCCCTTCAGACTCAAAAGCTGGCAGCCTTGGTGTACGTGAGGTTGGTGAAGCCTGAATTTCAGTGGGAACAGCTTGAGAGAAGGTGTATGTGAAGCAGACAGCAGCTGTATGCTGAAACTGGGGTTCTGACCCTGAAGCCCTCTCCTCATCGCTGTGTTCCTACAAGATGAATGGGGCTGTGGAGAGTGGAGAGGTCAGAGAAATGGGGATACACTCACACTGAAAGCTAAATCAGCAGTGTCTACGAAGCATTGCTAGCGAGGTGTGCGTATGCTCGTGCCCATTCACATGTACAGCCATATTTGTTTGTATTATGAGGCTCAAATTCTGCCCCTCTTTACATACATTCATGGAGATTTGAGAAATGAGCCTCACTCTGTGGGACAGGGTGTGAACTGAAGCACCTTCTGGAAGACAGACAGCAGTGTAATCCTTTCATTCAACCCTGTCTGCAGCTGCTTTTTATAAACTTGGCATAAATACGTACTCAGTGAGGCCAGGCCTGTGTAGCTGGAAAATATTTTCCACCATCCAAAAAAACAGAAGATTGGAAAAAGAGCCCAGAAATTGTGCATAACATGGAATGGCCTCGCTTGTGGTTTTTTTCCATGACTTCCTCAGCTCATTTTTCTGCTGCAAATTTTAGAAGCCCATAAGTCATACTTGTTAAACTTTCTCAGTTAAAATGTAACTCTAAGAACAAAGTCATATGATATGTTGCAGCCAAATAATCCTTGTGGAGCCTCTGGCTTGAGAACAGCCACCCTCTCACAGATCTGCAGGGGCTCTGACTTGGGGCCGGGGGCAGAGAGTGGCACAAGGCATGGCCCCTTGACCTCAGCAAGAGGTTCTCCCTACTTTTGCGAGGATAGTTGGTCCCGTGGTGGGTTATGTTGCAGAGCAGTTGGTTTGGAAGGGGAGAAGTTTCAGCTCCTCTTCTAGAAGCACTTTAAGTAGGAGATTCATGACCCTTGAGGTCCCTTCCAACCCAGGCTATAGGCAGAGGGAGCGAGAGGAGGCAGTATGGAGGCCAGTGGGGTCCAGCAGCGAAGCGCTGGGAAGCTCGTGCAGGTAGGAGCTGTTGCCATCAGGGCAAACTAGCTGAGGAGAGAGTGCCAAGAGTGAAAGTGAATTTGCTGGAAGGTTTGAAGAAAGGGCATCCTCACTTGGGTGCATTTTTAAGCATTGAATCAATATGGAAGTACTTGCGTGCCAGGAACAATATTTTCCTTTTCCAGTTTTGCTCTCTTATAAGGTGATTGTGCTCAGATCTGAGCCCTGAATGGTTGTCCTGAAGACCATCTCTCTGTCCAGCTTCTGCTCTGCTCCCTCCCAAAGGACAAATCCCAGGTCACTGCTGCAGAGGGGAACTGCTCTAAATTTACACTTGGGCAACAGCTGAGGGTGGAACTGGCTGTGAGCTCTGCCAGCGGAATCATTCCAGCCAGCCTTCTCCAAGGCAGCATGTGTCCCCAGTGCTGCTGGCCCCAGTCTGTGCCCCTGAGGCCTGATTGCTTCCATCAGCCGCCTGCAGGGAGCTGCTGTGCTGCAGGCAAACAAGCCTGGAAGCCAGGGCCAGAGTGGGGCAGGGGAGGGGGTCCGAAGGGTCTACATAGCAATTTGCTGCTTTCAGACCTGCCTCCTGGTTGTGCTGGGAAGGAGCAGCGTGGGGACTCGCCCTCTGCAGAAAACTTAAAACAAACAAACAAAAAAACCCCACAGTATTTCTATTTTTTCCCTTAAAATAGCAGTTTACAAGTTCAGTTCAGGCCCTCAGTGTAGGCTGGTGAAAGTCAGTGGAATGGGTCTGAAAGCCAGGTGCGAGGACCACCTTTTGTTGGCACTGTGAAGTGCCCATTCAACATCTGTGTGGTCTTCAGGGAGGAACTGAGCAAACCCAGTGGAAATTGGCAAGGGTGTTGTAATGTTTTTGGAAAGCCAGTTTCAAAACCCCATGGCTGCCTCTCTCTGCTGGCAGCAGCTTCCCGTGCCGTGACACCCAGAGAGGTGGTGGTGACTGATGTAACTGCAGTGGCTGGGCAGAGTCACTTGCCCAGTGTGTAGAGGCTGGCGTGAAGCCAGAGAAATGTGCTAAGGCCAAGTGCTCTTACAATGGACTCGCTGTCCCTGCATGCATACCTGTAAGTGGGTCAGGTGCTTGGCACAGCCACGTCCTGAGCCGATGAAGCAAGCTGGTGGAGCTACCCAGCCAGAAGAAGAGGAGGAGGTAGAAAAAGGAAGAAGATTTTGTTTTTGTCCCATGTGAATGCAGACCTGGTGCATCTCTAGGCACGTTTTGTTTGCGTAACAGTATTGCATTTAATAACGATGCCTGCTCGTTAAAGCCAGCCATTCTTTTTGGTAATAGCGTGAGGCACTGAGGAGAGGGTGAGGAGAGGCCTAGCAGTGCTCCTGCTGGACCACCACCTTTAGGGTATTTTGACAGACTTGTGAAAGGATCTCTTTGTATGAACGGGAATATAATGCTCAGCTGGGCTCTTAAATTCTGACTCTGTTGAGAAGAGAGATCCTTTCATATTGATTGTCATTCTGTATGCAGTTCAGGCACCGACTTGTAGGAAATCTGGGCCAGAAGAGATATCATTAGGTATTTATGGGGGTTTGGTTGGCTCAGCAGTCAGTTTTTCCATTGTCATGCCGTGACAGTAGTGCATTACATACACCCTCAGGAGACATCCTTCTGCTTCCACAACAACAAAGGACTTTTTTCTTTTTCTGACTCATCTTCAGCTTAAAAAAAAAAAGGCCCACAGTAAATATAATTAGCAACAGGCAGATATACCATACTTTGCTCTTAGAGCCCACTGGAATAGGTCCCATAAAAATATACGCTCGTGGTTGCTCACCCCATGCTTAAATGTCCTGCAGTTTTCCTCCAGCTGCATTCCTGGTTATACTTAGATGTAGCCTAGTGATGTTGTAGGCCGAGGAGCCATTTCTAGTTTGGAGTAAGAGGAAGAATAGACTTAGTGCCAGGATTGCGGGATTGTCTTTCATACACACAGGGGAGCTCCAGCCAGGCTCATGGCTCACAGGGCAGTGCAGGAGAGTTGCTGTGCTGTGCCAGATCCAAGGCCCAGCTCCCCATCCTGCCTGTGATGGGCACATCACAGGTGTTGCGGGAGGGAGGATGGGAAGCAGAGCTGGGCCAGGCTGGTGCTGCCACTGGGCCCCCACTGAGGGATGGGGGAGGAGGCAGCCATCACACCGTCCTTCTGGTCCCACCACGCAGTGCCCCTGCTTTCTTTGCTCTGTGCAGGGCAGGTAGCAAACCCAGCGCTGCTCTGTTTCACTTTGACTCCATGTCATCAGAGGATTTCTAGGTTGAGTACATCCTGGCTCCTTCGGTATTTCCCTGATGCAAGTGCAATGAAGCAGGTGGCATGCAGCTGAGCCCTGCTTTCTGCCAGGTGGGTGTTCCCTTATGCCGTGGCCCATACCATCCTGGTTAGGGGCTGCCTTGCATCCCGCCTGTGCCATTGGAGCACCCTGAGCCAGGAGCCAGCCCTTGGGCCCATATTTCACCTCGGGGAAAGCTGACGCTAATCACACGGCTGCAAGCAGGCCAGCTGCAAGATCAGTAGGGCTCTGTTTATTTATTTATTTCAACCTGTGACTAACTTGGGGGAGTATTTGGATGCCAGCCACTCCTCCCAGAAAAGTACTGTTTATATTTGGGTCTCCTGAGCAGAGTCAGTTGGCTCTGAACTGCTCACAGCCCGGCAGCGGTATGCGGGCTCTGCTGGCATGTCCCTGCATAACCTGGCATTGGCGCTGCCGGACAGAGCGTGGGCTGGACATTTGCTCATCCCCAGCTTACGTGGCCAGAAATTTTCCTCTGTATTTCTGGTTGCTGAGCTTAGAGGGGTGGGGGAGAGGGAGAGCAAGCTCTCATCTGAAAGCGGCCAGGCGTCACACAGGGCCATATCAGGGGCAACGCTAAGAAAAACGTGACTGCGTGGGTAGGGTGGTGTCTCTGTATCCATAGACAATATTACAGGGCTCACCTGCGCAGCATGTGTTCAGCGCAGTAACCATAAGCGCTGTGTGTAAGCAAGTCAGTACCTGCTGCCATGTGATCAAAAGGAAAGATGCTTTTAGAAACATGCGAGGGTGGCATGAAAAAACAAGTCAGCTGAAATATCTTCAGCTTGTAGGGCACCTGTGGACTAGTAGACATGAGCAAAACAAAGCGCAGAATCCCCTCTGGCTGCCATTTATTTCCACTATCTCTTGTCAAATTTTGCCCGCATACACTACTAATTTATTTGAGATCTGGTCAATTCAGGACCTTGGCTCCAGACACACCTAATCTCTGGGGGAAAAGCAGAGCCAGCTCAGCCAGCTTCAATGGAAGATGAGTTCCCAGAGGGTCTTGTTCCCTTGGGAGGGCAGAGAGCAAGGCACAGGATTTGCTGAGAAGCACTTGGGGCCTGGGGCTATAAGTAGTTCCTGACTAGGTTCAGGAACGGTGGCTGGAGAACAAGTGGTACATGAGGAAATACGATTTCATGTTCTTCAGCTAAGGAAGAACTTGCCATATATATGCTACAGCAAATCTCCTGGAAAAGTGAATGGTCTGTCTGTCTCTCTTCCTTGCCCTATAGCAATGTAGGTAGTACAACTTCATCTGAGTTTTCTGATAAATAAGTGACAAATCCTGTCTCCAAAGCTTTCTGGAACTTCTACAGTACACCCCCGCTCTGGGCTTATGCCACAGGAGAAGATTTCCTCTATGTAGCACAGGGTGGTGTGTTCACTGGTCGCAGTGTTGTCTGTGGGATGAGAAGTGGGGCTGGCCTCCTCTCGGTCTTCTGCATTTTCTCTTAGTACTATAACTCTTTAGTGGGGGGCCTGTACAGCTACTGATCAGGGTCAGACCTGTTGGCCTTCTGTCAGCAGTCTAAAACATGGTATTTTTCTGAGCTGATTTTGTAAACAAGGCGTGGGCTGAAACTTTTTAAAGCTGCTGTTGCAAAGGCTAGAAAACAGGATGCCAGCTCCACTGCAGTATGTGCTGAGAGTTAGTTGTGCTTATAGACTTATGGACTCATTTCTAGAAAGGCCTCGGCATCCCAAACCACCAGCTCAGCCATGGCAGTGCAGCAGAAACCCTCCAGAGAGAGGGGACTGTGGGAGCTTTCCCTTGCATGGTGGTATCTCCTGGTCATGCCCATCAGTAGGGCTGCGGGGCCCGTTTGTGTGGCACCTGTTTGTGTTTAGCAAATGGTTTGCAGAATCCAAGTTGCCTATTGCCCTCCCGTTGTGAGCTTCTTGAGCTATGTCTTCATTGGAAAGTAGCTGAGAGAGAAAAGCAGCTTTCTAACCATGTGGAGAATGATGTTTTGTTGTTGAAGAAAGACCCAAACCTTAACAGTGCTCAGAGGTGCTGACCTAGTCAGGTTTGGTCTTGGCAACACCTGTAACATAAAGACGGGGTATTACCAAAGAAAGCAAAGAAACTCATGTAAAACCGGTGTAAGTGCCATTAGGCTTGCAGCGTTCTGTTCTCTAAATAGGAGCAATCATGATTTGTATTGAGTTCTGTGGGAGGCAAAGGTGTGTCAGTCTGAAGGTGAATGTTTTTTGCTGCTGCTTTAGCACAATGGGGAACATCAGGGAAGCCTTCCCAGAGGAGCTGACTGCACCTTGTCTGATTTACAGCCCTCTGGCTCGTGCTGACACACAGCCCAGTCGGCAAGCTGTCTTGATGTCTCGGTTGCAGCTTGCATTTGGTTAAAACATGCAAACTATCTTTTAGAGAGATGGAATGAGGTTAGGAAGAGGAAACTCTGCTCAACTTAGTTTGCATTACTGAATCATACCTGGATCGGCTGGATAGCTCTCTCTACCTAGGCCCAGGCTTTCAGTGGCTTTGACAGTCAGCCCTGTGTGGCGTCAAGGAGTCCATTCTTCAAGGAAGGTCAGGATCACTTTCACTCCATCCCTCCCCTTCTCTCTGGGAAAGTAAGGACCCCACTGGCTCAGGAAGAGCCCCATCTGGTCATGATAGATCTGCAGGACGTGATTCTATTGGCAGCGCCTAGGAAAGCTCGAGGTGCCTGATGGCAATGTATTTGTGTCCTAAAGCTGCTCTGTGGTACTGGAGAACAACTACTGAAAGATGGATAAATAAATGGCCTGAAATAAAACTGAGGAAAGAAGGAGCTCCATCAGCATGCAGAGTATGAGTTCGCTGTCACCCACTCCTGTTCCCTGTGGACTGGGTGACAGTCTCAGCTCAGGATTCAGTGACATTCAAAGCCATTCTCTGAGGGTGAAGGAACACAAAATGAGATCTAATTTGTTCTTCATGGAGCATCACTTTCTGGCATTCTTTTTCTTCTGGGCAAGAAACTATGGGTAATGTGTGTCAATGTCATCAAAGACACATTCATGTTACTCTCACAACTGTGACCTTGTATCCAGCTAAAAGAGTTACAGCGGGGAATGGGCAGGATGCTCAGCTTATATCCACAGGGCAGATTTTCCAAGCGGCAGCTATGTTGGCAGTGCTACCTGCCATGCTGTGTGGCCACATCCGTGCCAAGCAATTCTGGGAAAATCTGGGCAGTGACGCCACAGACCAGCAGCAGTGGAGGTGGATTCCTGGAAGCCATGCACCGTGGTGTGGGGACATGGGGTGCGCTGCTGTAGGGACAACCAAAATGGGGGGGGAGGGCCCAGACCAGTCACACCGGCACATCGCAGTGCCCTGTCCTACCCAACCAGCCCCAGAAAATTGGCTGCCTCGGCTGTGAGGAAACAGCATTAGCTGTCACAGCTTTCACTCAGGATTAGCTATGAGCTGGCCGGGCAGAAATTGGTTTTAGAATTAGTCCTGCCAGCTGCATTCCCAACAAAGCAAAAATTGTCTCAGGAATGAGGCAAGGGGATCGCACACTTGAACCTTACCTGTCATAAGGTTGCTAAACTTTTCCCTAGAGCTGATACTATGGTATTTACTGTATTGACATGCTGTCTTTTCTGTTTTACTGTTGCATGATTGTATTATAATGTGTCTTGTTGACAGGACTTAGCTCAGGTCAAACGTGTGAAGAGGTAACTGTAGCCTTGATCGCATGGTGAAACCAGAGTAAATGACTGGATGCCAAATGAGTTATTCCATGTTTATTTCAGATTAAACAAGATTAGCATCTGGCCTTCACATCTTGTTATTTCTCTAATTCAGCTGGGTCATATTTATAAACTCATGTGGTGGTCAGCGTGCTCCAATAATGCCAGCACACAGTCCCAGCACTTGCAAAACATTGGATGTATATATTGGCACTTCTCATATTTGCTGACTGCGGGACAAATAGGTTTTGCATTGGGACATCAAAATCTGTTTCAGCAGCTGGATGCATGACAAAGCCATGTTATAATCGGGGTACTGATTACAGCATTAAAACATGTTGGTTCAGCACGTGGTAGATTTGGATGAGTAAGTAGATAAACTTTTGGTTGGTCTATGGCTTGATTTCAGCATGGAGAAGGTTGTCAGCATATTTGTGCTAATTAAGGAAATGGCACGGGATGCTCCTTTACACTGTACGTACAGCCAGAGCTCAGGAAATACCATTGCTTCCCAATGTTTTTCAAAACAGCCAGCTTGTCTTCAAGTAGAGCTGCAGCTCTGTGTCTCAGCTGCATTTCTAAAGTGTGCTGAACTTTGTTTGGGTCTTGTCCAAGTCTCGTGTTTTACCTATTTCTGGGGAATGGATTGTACAGTTACGTCACAGGGACATTAGGAGAGCAACTAATGTTTTCTCTGTATTTGGGGAACAGCATCGTAGGGTTGGATTCTCTGACTTGTTTCTATTTGTTTGCAACATTGACAGTAACTGAACACCAACAAATAAACACAGGTTTGTGCTTGTGCTTGGCTAGGACTTCCACGCTATTGAAAAGAAAGCCTTTTCCCAGCAGTTACTCTTTCTTCATGCTGGCAGTATTGTGGATATGTTGTGCTGCTTTTGACATATTCCTGTGTTCAAGTTCCTGAGAAGGCCGAAATGTTGCCAGCTCTGTTAAGTCCTTTCTGTTGCACTGAGTCAGCTGCCCTGATTTTATCTTTGCTCTTGGTCAAAGTCTCACACTGTTATCTTTTTGTTCTTTTTCTAAACAGAAGAAATTGCAGTACAAGTGTTTGTTCCGTGTGCTGACATTTCCTCCTACTCTAATGACAAAACCAGCACATTACTTTTATTACTAATAGGACAGGTACACCTGGAAACCCCTGTTGTGCTGTTGTGTTTTTTTGTTTGTTTGTTTCTTTTTCCCAAGGAACTCACAGCCCAAACCCAAACAACAGATAAAAACGGGAGTAGTGTCTTTATTTGCATTTATGAGCAGGGAACTGAGGTACCCACAACTAAAGGGACACTTAGTTCCTTCTTATTTAAAGGCCCTACAAAGAAGCGTGGCTAAGAACAAACCCAGGGCCAGCCAGTCCCTCCTCTCCAGAGGGTTCTGAACACAGTGCCCAGGCCAGCACAGCCTCATGTCCGCATGCCCCTCCATTGGAGCGGAGGCCAGCAGACCAGGGCTCTGCCAGCACCTTCGCTAAGTCAGCACTGCCTCTTCCTCTTTACCAAGAGAGGAATTGAGATGCATTGACATCTACTTCTGGGGGCTACTTGCACAGACCGGTGAAAGGCTCCAAAACAGTGGCTGCTGAGAAAGGGCTGCCCTATGTGAGGTCATGGCTGACCTTTCCAAAGTGCCAGTCCATGGGAATAACCTTGCAGCTCCTACAAGCCGTAGGTGGAGCCAGTTATAACCTGATTTGCCTTCCTTGGCATTTTGAAGTCTGGTGAAACATGATGCGTAATGACACTTTGCTTTTGCAAGTAGGAGTCTGCTTTTATGCCAGAGTGTCTCATCTGTGAACCTCA
Source organism: Pavo muticus (assembly GCA_016647715.1). Classification (NCBI taxonomy): domain Eukaryota; kingdom Metazoa; phylum Chordata; class Aves; order Galliformes; family Phasianidae; genus Pavo; species Pavo muticus. The sequence continues at coordinate 1,511,203 of JACDJE010000118.1, forward strand.
CCTCAATGCATACTGCTTATTCAGATATAACCACGAAAATGAGAGCTGGCTAAAGAACGCCTCCAATTGAAAGGATCCACTGAAGCTTATTATAATGATCTTAATGACTTCCAATTCAGCTGTGTCTGTGATACCAGAGTGCAAGGTAATTATGGAAGTGCTAAATACTATTATTACTTGATATTAAAAAGAAGGTGGAGGTAAGGCCTGGCGAGTCCTTCCCCTACCTGGCCCAGACAAGAATGAGTGTTGCCTCTAGCCTCCTGAGGCCTGGGCAGGCAGCGTGGGGCCAGGCCTGGCTTGGGCTGATGTTGGAACATGGCTCCTTCATGCAGCACGAGCGCTGGGGCATGGGTAGTGAACTGGGAGAAAAGAGAAAAGTCCACACACCACCATTTCAGCATCCATCTTGTCTGCAGAGGAAGCAAATATGCTGTCTGTCTTCCTGCTCTAGATTTGCTGCTCTTTCCCTCAGCTTATTCAGTCTCTCCTGCAGCCCTGTTGGCCTGGCTGATGAAGATGGCAAGCAGCTCTGCTTACTGCACGCCTGCCTGCGCTGGGAGAAACCTGTGCAGCGATGATTCACCCTCAAATGATTGCTTGACCCAGAGGAGGAGTTGATGATACATGGAGGCTGGGACACACCAGCCATGATTATAAGATGATTCACTGCCTGGGCTCTGCCATTCAAAACATTCTCAGTATTGCAAGGCAGGGCCGCTCACAGAGGCTGCAATAAGGAAGTGATATTTGCACCCAGGGCTGCCACGTTCTCACTGAACCTTTCTGCTGCTGCCTCTGGCGTGATGTTTACCTCTCTGGCCAGGCTGACGCCACAAAGTTCTGCTGGCAGGGGCAGCTGCCTGGCGCTGCCCTGTGGCCGCACCTCGTGCCTCTTGCTAACAATGACCATCCTCACCCTAAGAAGGTTTGCCCCAAAGTGCAGTACACCCAGGCATCTGGTGAACCTCCGAGGCCATTCCCTGCCACGTGTAAGTGTGTCATGGGACAATAGCACTAAGTGAGGGGCTGGTGGGAAGTCAAAGTCCTTCCATTCTGCATGTTCTGGCGTAATATTCTTCAGTATCCCACCTCTTTGTCCTTCATTCTTCCTCCCCCTCCGGATTTTCTCCTGCCAGATACCTGCACTCAGATGAGCGGGGAAGTCCTGCTTGCCTGGAAGCAGTGCCCTACCCTCTGACCCAAGAGCTGGTACAGTTTGTGGCAGTATGCTGCAGGCACTGCTAAGATTTGGGACTTGAAAGTTTACTTATCATACTTAAGTTGGCTGGGGCTTGGAAACATGTTGGGGCCAACAGCACATGTGGTTGGTATTGTGCTTTCCCTCAAGCTAAGTTGGGCAATGTGTTAGTCAGCAAGCTGGCCATTACTGGGAGCTCCTAAATGTCTGGTTTGCCAGTGACAAAGTTGCAAACCTGTAGCAGTACATTCCTGACATTTTCTGCACAGTGTCATGACCAGGCTGCAGCGCTGAGGAATTGTGCTCCATCTGCTACTTTGTGCAGTTCTGCCTGGACTTTGTTCAGCTTCAAGTCTTCAGCTGTCACGCTCTGTTGCCAGCTATGCTGCGTGCATAACGAACTAGGTGAACTATCTCTGGAAAATAATCTATCCAATGGATTTTTAGTCCACGTTTCCTTTGAGGAAACTGCCTTTAAACTGCCTTTCAAATGTATGTTACATGCAGTATTATTTGTGCTTCGTCTAAATGTATGCTGGCTATGGATGCTCTGGGTGCTCTTGGATGTAACTGCGGTTTTAAATACCCTTTGCTGGTTATTCATGGCGCCCATGTAGTCATTTAACAAACACAGTGTTAGTTCTGCTCTCTAAGTGGGTGACTAACGCTCTTATAAATAGGAGGAATGCAATCTGAAAGGTCACATGAATGTTCCCCATGTGAGCACATCCCTAAACCATGAGACTTCTCATTCCAGGAGCATGCTTGCAAAGAAGAAAAAGGGTTAAAAACCCATTCAAGCAATTTCTCTGCTTGAACTTGAACAGATTTTTGCAGTGTTTGCTTTTGTCTGCAATCTCCCTTGACCTGCTTGGGAACAGCCCTGATCTCATTCCCATGCCAGCAACCTCCCCTGGCACATAAGAGGACGTGTCCTTAAGTAGATGTAAGGAACTTCCTCTAAGTTAAGTTTCTTTCTAACCTCTTGCATATCCTGATGGAATGCAGGTGCATTCCTAATACTGGATTCCAAAGCACGTGAAAAGAGTGCAGGTTTCTGCACAGCTTTACTCAGCTCAGTACCATCAAGAGAAAGTGCTGCGCTGCTCAGACTGCTGGGGAGAAATGGGGGTGCTGCCTCCAAGGTGGGGTCACCCACAAACAGCAGCTGTGGGACCCCACCGGCCCAGAGGGTCACAGCAGGGTGCACTGTTAACGTGGACAGAATGCAGCAGGTAGCTCTGCCGGCACTCCTGTCTTTCCATTCTGATCAAATAAAAATGAAGTAAGTGAGCGTTGCTGCTCTCCTGCCTCTAAAAGGTAAGAGGAAAGATGGACTGGGCCTCAAGAAGCACAGCACCATTTGCCCCCATCTACAGCTCAGATTACGCCGGAGCCTCTAGAGGGTTGAGCTGACCCGGTGGGCTCTACGCTGGTGGAGCACAGCAGGGCGAGCTGCCCACAGGCAGGCACAGTACCCTGCTGGGAGGTGGCAGTGCCTGGGTCAGCACTTCTCCCCTCCGCCTCTGCAGCAGCAGGTGTGCTGGTCTAAGCAGCTGGTGGCTGAGGTTGGCCTGTGGGACTATGCACTGGAACAAAGTGGAGTACAGGGTTTGTGCAGCTGGCTCAGGGATGTGTCCTGATTTCATCAAAAGAGAGGCAGGGCAGTTCACTTGCTGGCTGAAGTCTGAGGTGGCCTGTGGGTATAATGGCTGTGTTAGTGCTAATAAAGTGGGCAGGGACCGGAGTTGCCCTCTGCCTAAGGAGAATGGCTGTGGTGGCACAGATAAACCTCCTTTGCCCTCCACATCCATGTGGCCATGTGCAAACCCCTGCTGGGAGTAGTCCCTGAGTCCCTCCTGAAGCATGCTTTTCCAATAGGGTGGGAGAGCACTGGCAGCCCCGTGCAAGGCTGTGTCCTGGGCTGAGCTGAGGGTTGGAGGTGGGGAAGGCTGAGCCCCTCCTCCTGTGCCCTGGTTCGCTACTTTGATTTTCTGCTCTAGATGCTGCCGGTCTGTCTATGTTAGGCAAGTTACCTAAAGTGGGATATGATAAAACAGACGAGTCTTCCAGCTTCATTTCTAGCTGTTGTCCCTCTGTTCCCTCTGACAGGAGGGTGGCAAGAGAGCCTCCTTATGCATGGAGCAGTGAGGGACTTCCATAAGAGGAGGCTCTGGGAAAGTGGAGGGTGGTAAAAGGCATTTTGGCGATTTGTAGAAATTTGACTTGGTGCAGTATTAGGCCAATGCTATCCACATGCCATAGAGATGGTATTCCCCAGTTTTACAGAGCATAATTTTGTCTGTGCTTATTATAGCTACAGTAACGCATTAACTTTAACATGTTGGCTAAAAGCTTGTGTCCTATATTTTCCTCCTGCCAACCTGGATCTTGACTTTAGGTTGCAGATTAGAAAGGACAGCTGAGGCTGCGGGTTCCCTAGGGCAGTCTGTACACGGTCAGAAGTCCCAGAGATTTGCTGGGCTGTCTGTGATGTGTCTTTCTGAGCACACACCGTGTTTCCTAACCTCAGCGATCTCAGAGGCTTGATTTCAGTGTAAGATGGTATATATAAACGATACTTGATTGAGAAGTGCATATGCAGGGCTTACGAAACACCGTGTGCGCCTGCATGCGCATGCATTAAAATAACAGGGCAAAGGCAATTGCGATGTTGTATTTACCTTCTGGCTCAGACTGATCTACCTGCCTTAAGGGACTGCTGGGTCTGGTCTCTTGAATTCGTTCTTAGAAAAAATATCAGTGTGAAGAGTTGTATTTGTGTCCTCCTATGGCAAGCATCGGCAAGCTGAGTGGTGTGTTCAAACTGAAATCAAATGTTTCATCCATTTTGGCTATTTTGGGTGCACTGACATATATCTGTTCGCGGGTGCACCTGGATTTCTCCTCTCCCTTGGTCAGAAGCAGAAGCTTTTTTCTCACTAGAGACAAGGAGGTGGCAGGAGTGGGGGCAGGTCTTGCTGGTGGCTGCTGCCTGCTGGCAGTGCACAATGGTACAAATGCAGAAAAAGATGGGAAGAAAGGAATGGAAGGTGTAATTACCCCAGGTCAGGGTCAAAACGACGCTACAAGTGCTCTGTACATATGTATTTGAAACCTACACACACAAACACATAAAAGAAGACATTCAAGATGTGGCATCAGGTTCTTCCATGGGGCAGCCACAATTACATAAGGAAATTAATAAGATTTTCTTTATACTGTGGCACTGGCAGCCAGAGCCTCCTCCCTGACTACACTAGGGAGAAGAGCGTGTTCAGTGAGGAGAGATGCGTATTGGCAGCCAGCACGACAGACACGGGTGCAGCACCGCACTGTGCCAGCTGGCTGTCGGGAGCAGCCATCACAAGTGGTCAAAGGCAAACCCAGCTACTAGATTTTGAGCAAAACTCAGGGATGATCGTTGGGAAAATACATCTGAATGCTCCAGATAGATTCTTTCCCAGTGCTGTCTGAGGCTTGTTCACATGGAGAGATGCGGATCTGGTTTTGCATGGTGCAAAGCCGTTGCCAAACAGGAGGCATTCTGCAGAGGAGGAAGAGCAGTGCCCACGCTCCTCCTTGGCTGTCGTTTCCCTCCTGCAATTCAAGAAAAACCGAAAGCAAGCCCTGGAAGTTTTCTCCTTTTCCATGGTGACACAACAGAGCAAAATAGGATTTCCTTCAAAGCAGTATCAAGACAGGCTTAGCTGCATTCTTGCAAGGGTGAATTTGGAGGCCAGAGAGTGGAATTTCCAAGTGCATTTCCCTTCCTACACCTTTCTCTTTCATCTTCATAAATCCGTGCCAATTTTTATAGAACCTCTTTTTCGGGGAGGGAATGGGGACAGAAGTTGATGAGCTATTCAGAGCTGAAAGCAGATATTCATGCTGCCGGAGGTAAGGCAGTATAAAAATGTGTCAGTGTAGCAGATGGCAGCACTCCTCTCTTCATGCCTCTCACGAAGCATCAAGGTGTGCGTGCTTCTCAGAGGGGCTGTGCTTCTCAGAGGCCAGCTATGAGCTGCGTGTTGAAATGGTTGCCATGGCACTGACTGAGTCTAAGTTAGAAAGCGTGATTATCCAGAGTTGGCCTAAATAGCTGAAGGAAAAAAGGAAAAAAAAAAAACCAAAAAGGCCAAGGACTTTCTGTTACTAATACGGACCCATCAGCATTAGGCTGTTCCTAAAAAGGGAGCAGTGAGAAGGGAGAGGAGCTGGCAGGGATGCTCTGCACCAGACCCTGGTGGGCTACAACCAGCTGTGAGCAGCTGCACACAGCTCCCTTCTCAGGGGTTTGCCCCTTTGCTCCCTTACACCATGCCAGCGCAGTGGCACCAGCAAAGGGCTGCTGATAACACCAGTCCCAGTGGTGCTAGTTTGGGGAAACAACGCTTCTCTGGAGTGGGAGGCAAGACTTCAGTGACACAGAGTGAGCATTCACAGTGCTCTCCTGGCTAGCAGGTGGCACAGTCACATTAGGAAGTGTGGAGCTGGTACACAGAGAGGTTGGAAGACTTGCCCAAAGGGATGCAGTGAGTTGCTAGCCTGGGTAGAGTGCTAACCCATGGGCTCCCTGTCCCTAGCGCCATCCCCCTCTTCTAGCCCAGCTACCTCTGTCTGATCAAAGAATGCCTCTGGAAGGCTTCCTGTCTTCATTTGGAGCCTGAGAGCTGGAGAACCAGAGCCCTTTATGATAATTCATTGCCATGGTTAATCACACTCACTTATTAAAAAAAATAATTGCACCTTATATCTAATTTAAATGTGTATGGCATTAGCTTTCAGCCTCTGGCACATGCTGTGTTCTTCTCTTGCTATATTAAAAAAAAGAAAAACACCACTTCTTGAGATCCTGTGGGTTTTTGCTGTGAAGGTTTCTTCTGCTCTAGAGTCACTTTTGAGCTTGTTTTTGAAGAACTGAAGAAGCAGAATTCTTTCTCTCTAAGGATTTTCTTTCAGCTTTTCTCAGGGAAAAAGTGGAAGATTGACAGACTGAGGTGAAGATTTCTCAGTACCAGTTCTGGATGGAAAAACATCCTCTCTGGGAGCTGCAGAGTGCCACATCAGGGGTCCAGATGCCCAGTGTAAAATCAATAGAAGAGATTTATGCACGCTGGGAGCATGCAGGTAGTGTTTGCAGGAGCAGAGTCTGTTAGCCTGCTTCTCTTCTCTGATAGCTTTCTAAAACAGGGAAGTTTAATTTACATTAGCCTGGGGTTGATTCTGCTTTTTAGAAGGTTGTGTGAGATTAGATATGAATCTACTCAGGCCAATCCATTACATTTGATCACTTAAAAAGGATATGCCTCTCCCCTCCTCTCCTAAGGGATTAGTTGGTTCCTCCTTTAAAAGGAGCACGGACCAGCAGTACTGTGGTTAATGGGTGCTTGTTTTGGCTGGCAGAGCTGGGGTGAGAGAGATCATATGGACTGCACTTTATGGTGAAGAAAAGAAAAACTCACAAGACACCTATTTGTCCTACATTTCAGGTTGCTGTTTGCTCTTATTTACAGGAGTCACTTCCACTTCTTGCACCTTCTAAATCCTTGTCATCCAGGTTCGAGAGCTGGGAATATCTTCCTTGGCACCAAGTCAACAGCACGTCTTTTAGCACCAGCAGCCATTCATATTTTACGTTAGTGTTCCTCTCTGTTCCTTTCAAACAATAATCGTAAATATCAACTTTCATTCCTAGAGCGCCTTTCATCCCAGGGGCTCCCAAAGCACTTTCCAAGCTTAACAAGCTTATTGTAGAGTGCTCCTTTAGAAAGGGTAAAACTTGCTTCCCATTAAGGTCTGATCTGGGGAAGAAAACCCCCAAATTATAATCTTTTCAATACCCTAGAGAGTGTTCGCAGCTGTTATTTACTGTACACGTTCCCTTACCAAAAATATTGCTTCTTACTCCTTCATCCCCCCTTCTCCTCCAGCTGAATCCATCAGCTCTCCATTACCTGGGAGCAGAGGAGGGTGAGGAGCAAAAAATATTTGTCCTCTTTGATCTGAGGAAGTTCTTTTATTTGCAGGAATCCTGTTGTTGCTCTCAACAGGTTCTTCTGGCAACTCTGTTTCCATCTATTTTCTCATCACTGGGGAAATACCCAAGGGCAGGGTTGAATGTCCTCCTGGAGTTTTAGCCAGAGAGGTCACCTTGCATGGCTGGGCTATGCTAAGGAGCATGTGAGAAACTGTAATCCTCTTCAGCATAAAGTCAGCTGGCCTAATTTAAGTCATATTCCCCTGCATTCAAAGCAAAGCCACTTGCTTTACCTTATAACCAGTGACCTTCCAAATGGTCCTTTATTTATGGAAGCAATAGGGTCAGAAGAGATGACTGTTGCTGGTAACTTTTAGAACTAAGGAATTTGTTTCCTAGTGAATCATATTATTAATTTTAGGGTAGCTTACATCTGACTAGTGTCAATTTGTTTTCACTGGTTTCGGGAGGACTCAGCGTTGCGGGCCCTGTCCATCTCATGATGTACAGACCTTCCTTCTCTGCCACGCTGCAGGTAAGTGATCTCTCCTCAACTTGGCTGATAGGGGCCCAGGTGAATTCTGGAATATTCCAAGCTGGAAAGGACTTTGAGTCCAAGCCCTGGCTCCACACAGGACCACCCCAAATCAAACTCTGTGTCTGAGAGCGTTGTTGAAACAGTTCATAACTCCAAAGGGCTGGGGCCGTGACCACTGCCCTGGGGAGCCTGTTCCAGTGCCTGACCACATGCTGGTGAAGGACCTTTCCTTAATACTCTTGTTAAACTTCATGTGGTTGATGATTACCCAGCCCTTTAATTTGCTGAGATCTCTCTGCAAGACCTCTTTGCAATCAAGGGAGTTAACAGCAGTGTGTTCCAGACTTCAAGATGCATTTGGACAATGCTTTCAGAAACACGGTTTGAATTTTGGGTAGTCCTATGTAGAGCCAAGAGTTGGACTCCATGATCCTTGTGGGATCCTTCCAAATCAGGATATTGTATGATTCTGTGATTCTATTCTGATTTAGTATCGTTTGCAAACCTATTTAATATGGATTCAAGTTCTGTGTCCAGACCATTTATAAAAACACTGAAGAGAACTAATTAAAATGGAGCCACGTGGAACCCCATTAATGACTGGCCACCAGCTTGATGTAACCCCATTTGCTGTAACACTTTGAGCCCGACCCATGAGCCAAATGTACACCCATTGCATTATGTCTAACTGGATGCTGGACATTTTGCCAAGAAGGATGTGGTGAAAAAGAATATTGAAATTGTTGCTGAAATCCAAAAAGATCACATCAGCTGGCTTCCCTTGATAAACAAGGTGGGACACCTTGGCATAAAAGGAAATAAAGTTAGTTAAACAGGACTTTCTCCTCATGAACGCGTGTTGGCTATGATCAATGACTGCATTGCCTTTCAAGCGTTTTTCAGTAACTTCCAGAATAATCTTCTGCATAATTTTACCAGGCACTGAAGAGAGACTGACAGGCTTGTAATTACCAGCATCTTCTTTCGTACCCTTCTTGAAAACTGGGACAACGTTTGCCAGCTTCCAGTCAACTGGGACTCATGTGGCAAGTGAATCTCTGTTGCTTCTCCAAGGACACACTAAGAGCCTATGGTAGAAAGAAGAACAAAAGCTCTCTCTCTGGTTCAGTGCTTCAATTGCACAAATGTAATTTATCAAGATGGTATTTAGATAGCCTTAGATGAAAGATACATCAAAGCATACTTTTGGCTGCTGCCTTCAGAAGTAGTAGTAAATCTCCCAGGGGAATGCAAGTAGTCAGATATGATCCAGGTTATCAAAATGCTCCATCTCCTCACTGCCCCTCCTCCTCTCAATCTGGTTGGGTTCACAGGGAAGCCCTCTCTTGGGACTGGTGCATCATCTATTACCATCAGTAGATTTTAGTTCAGAAATGTGTGTTCATTCTTTTCCAGCAAAACACTATTTCAACACTAATTCTGAAGAACTGTAAATTGGCAGAGGATCCAAAAAGAATAATGTACCAACCATTATGTTTATTTTGGCCACTGTGTCTAAGTGCTGATATTAGCATTTCGGAGAGGATTCTTTCATCACTGAATAAAGCTTTGTACCTGTGAGTAAGATCTTGCTCAAAAGGTCCTGTGTGCCTCCTTTCTTCTATCAATAAAGCTTGCAAATGTCAAGAGATGGTTTTGCAAGGGAAGGTAGTGCACATCCATTATTCAAGATAAGAAAAAAGCTACTGAAAAAATTCCATGCCTATTGCCAATGGTGTAATGAAAGCAGCATTAAATTTAAAGAAAATGTCTTATTTTTTTTCATGTGCCATATTAGTTTGTCTATTTAATTAGAGACCTGAGTATATTTGTATTCAAAGTGGCTCTCCTGTTTTCTTTTGGTTTTGTTTTTTAAGCTAAAATCCTACAATACAACTTCAAGCACAGTGATTAGTTCTCATTGTCACAGAAAGACAAGCAGACCTGCACTAGCACTAACAACGACTGCTGAAAATATTTTGCTCTTTCCAGACCATGACCTCTTCTGTGGATGTCAGCAGAATAAACATACTTTTATAAAGTACCCTCAGGTCTTGCCTTCCCTCCTGCTGTTTTGTCACATTTCTTGCAATTTGCCTTAAATTACTTGCTTTCACACCAAGGTACATGATGCTGTTTGTTTAAAAAAAGCAGTTTGTTTGCTCTGCACAGACCCACCTGGGATGCCACAAGCATTGGAAGTGGATGGATTTTCTGCCCTGCCAGCAACTAGCTTTTGTCCCATCAGTTTGCTGCAGGTCACAGGTCTCTCAGCAATGGAGGAGATATCCAGTTCTGACAGGAGGCTTTGACCATTGCCACTGTCCAAATGCACATTTGAAAAAAGATTAAATATGTCTGGGATCCAGTTTGCTTACAAGTGCCCCTTTCATGTGGAAGATGATAGGACTAGAGGGAACAGCCTCAAGTTGCGTCACAGGAGGTTTGGGCTTGATATTAGGAAAAATTTCTTCTCCGAAACAATGGTGAGGTGCTGAAATGGGCTGCACAGGGAGGAGATGGAATCACCATCCCTGCAGGTGTTCAAGAATGTGTAGCTGTGGTACTAAGAAACATGGTTTAGTTGGGAAATATTGGTTGGACTGGACGATCTTGGTGGTCTTTTCCAACCGTGGTGATTCTATTATTCTATGATACTTTGTGAGCAGTGTGTCTCAGCAATCATTTATATGGCAGAAGAAGAAAGAAAGAGTGAATGCAATGAGAGACCTAGGACCATAGGATCATAGAATTATTAAAGTTGGAAAAGACCTCTAAGATCATCTAGTCCAACCGTCCACCTACTGCCAATATTGCCCACTAAGCCATGTCCCTAAGCTCACTCTACATCTACAGCTCATTCTCTTCTATGGGATGTCCTCTCAAAGGGCTGTGAATGTGAGGATGGCTCTCAGAGCGTTCTCTGCTGGAGCTTCTTCCCAGCCCCATACGTTGCTGGAAGGAGGTTGGGTGATGCTGAAGGAAAACTATGTGGGCTATCTTAGAATGGAGAGTGGCTGCTGAAAGGCTAGTGGTGCACACCAGGGATGTCACTATGCGCAGCCAAAGAGGAGGCAGAATCTGTTCTGCCACAGGTAAACACTTCCCTGCAACGAACCAGGATGATTTCCCTTCAAGCTGAGATGTAAGGCCAGCAGTCTCAAGCATAATTCTCACAGTATTACTTACTTATACATTACAGATGAGACAAGGGTATTAACGGGCAGTGCCACCTAGGCAGGCAGTCTTTAAGTGTAGCTGCAAGTTGCCTGTTTTAATGACAACAAACCCTAGTGGTGAGGAAGAGAGGACAGGTAGCAACACTGATACTGCATAATATAATGTGATAGCAAATATAAATGTGACTCATTTTAGCCAGAGGCTTTAGAATAGGAAGTTGGATAAAAGATATAAAAGAAATGGGATATTTTTTTTCCTTATCAGCAAAGGTCACTACCAGGAATAGCATGGGAAATAATTAAAGGAGGAGGAAATATTCTCCTTCAGATGAGAAGTATTGTCTTGCTCTGTAGTTCTGTTCCCATACGGGGGCTCTGGTAACAAACAGCAGCCAGCATGCAGAGCTTTCTCCCTGGTGCTGCTGATGGCACCGCCTGCTCCATGCTCATCCTGCAGAGATGTGGGAGGCTGTGACTGATGCGCTGTGCCGGCAGCACCGCCAAGTGCAGACCACAATGTGACCTGAATGCTGTGCAGGAGCATGGTGCTGCACTTTAATTCCCTCGCCTTGGAGTGGAAATGGACTTGCTCTCAGAGCTTCCATGCAGCAGAGAAAAAACCTATTACAGGCAAGCTACAAAGAGCAGAGGTAAGCTCTTACCCGCATTTTCCACTGGTGTTAATCGCTTTGGAGAGTCAGCTCACTTCGGCCAGGTTCCCAGACTGCTTTTTGGTGATCGTCCAAAATAAGACTGCACTGAGATTTCCTACCCCCAAATGGGCTAACTGAAGTCAAGGAATGACCTCAGATGCACAGGTGCTCCTCCACCTAGTCCTACAATGGGGTGGGGCTAGGACACAACCCCAGACTGGCAGCCCTTTGCTCTCCCAAAAGGAGCAATTTGAGGACACTGGATCTCAGTCTAGTTCTAACTTTCACAACTGACCCTTTTCTGTGAAGTGATAAAATCCTATTGCAGAAAGCTTTAAGGCAATTCAGAAGGTGGCCGTGCATAAATGCTGGGACTCTGGATGGCAGTGCTCTTAATGCAATTAAGTGTGGAATATTTGGGAAACAAAGATCAGTCTCATCCGGGCGATCTGTCACTTGCATGTTTTAATGTTGACGTGAAACTTGGCCCTTTCACTCTGCTTGCTTTCTCACTTTCCGAGGCATGTGTTGCTCTTCTAGCCACCTTCTCATGGTCATGAGATTTGGGGTCACACACTGTCCTACCTGAAGATTTCACAGCTGCTGCTCCTTGAGATGACTGCAAGGGATGACTGAGCTGGATGGGGTGACTTGATGCTCTCACATTTATTTTCTTAGTATCTATAGAGAGATAGCTCTATAGATCTGCATAGTCTTGTTAAACTCGAATATTATAACTCCTTTTGAATGTGGGGTTTCTGTGCTATTTTACCATAGCTTTTATTCCCTTTTTGGTTAAAACAAAAGCAAAAACATTTAATTCAAACTTCTTCTTCCTCCTCTCCTCTCCTCTCCTCTCCTCTCCTCTCCTCTCAGCTTTAACACATTTGCAGGTAGACACTGTCTGTGTTAGAAGTTGGTGTGGTGCAGTGGGAGCAGATCCATAGAGGTAGGTGTCTGGTGCTGAGGACCTGATCCAGGGATTTACTTCAGATACCTATATCTGTTCCTGGAGACTGGATGCTTATTAGTGTCTGGAGTGCAGGAGGTGCTCTCCTGAAGTCTACCTTTCATTTCATTTGAGAGGAATCCAGCTAAAAACAGTGCTCCTTGATGTAAATCAAAACATGTTGACTGGTCACAACTGGAAGATTTGCTTCATGAACTCTCTCCCGATAAAAATGAGAACAGGCCCATAGCAAGACCTGTTAAGAACCAAGGTCAAGAGGCGAAGCCCAGCGACATTACCTTACCATTACCTTACTTTGAGGTACCTTCAGGGCCTCTCATTACAAAAAAAGGCACTGAGGCCCTGGAGTGTGTCCAGAGAAGGGCAACAAAGCTGTGATGGGTCTGGAGCACAAGTCTCAGGGAGAGTGGCTGAGGGAACTGGGATTGTTTGGTCTGAAGAAGAGGAGGCTCAGGGGACCTCAACACTCTCTACAGCTACATGAAGGGAAATTGTAGCGAGACAGAGGTTGGCCTCTTCTCCCAGGTAACAGCAATAGGACAAGAGCGAATGGCCTCAAGTTACAGGTTCAGGTTGGATATTAGGAAACATTTATTCTCAGAAAGAGCAGTGAGACATTGGCACGGGCTGCCCAGGGAGGTGGTGGAGTCACTATCCCTGAGGCGTTCAAAAAAAGTGGAGATGTGGCACTGAGGGACGTGGTTAGTGGGCATGGTGGGGGTGGGTTAGTGGTTAGACTTGATGGTCTTAGTGGTCTTTTCCAACCTTAATGATCCTATGATTCTATGAGGTCCCACATGGTGCAGATGTGAACAGATCAGTTATTTGGGTAGTAAAGCAGCTGTTTGGCTTGGCTGAGCAGTTCTATTACTGTTTCTTGAATACTGCTGATCAACCCACTGGCCTTTGTCTAACTTTCCCCTTTTCCATACCCTTACTGTGCATACACATAGATAAATAATGTGTGCTATGTGTTATGTATGTATGCGTGTGTGTGTGCGTAGGCAGCTGTGCCTGCTGCAGGGATTTCCTCCCAAACAATACCTGTTGTGCTAGCCATTGCGGTTCTATTGGTTCCCATGCTCAGAGCAGTTTGAGTTTCCTGCTGGCTCAGCAGCAAGACTTTCAGAGCTTTTTATACTTATTCTTCTCTGGGAGCCAAACAGAGGAGTGCAGTTTGCCTATGAATAGAGAGCTGACGGGGCAGGCGGCAGGAAGCTTGCCTACCAAACCGTGTGAACCTCTCAGGGGGAGGAAGGGGTACAAGGCTGCTGGCTGGGCTCTGCGAGGCACTCCTGCAGCCCTTGCCTTGCACACCTGTCATCAGCATGTGGGGCTGTGGTGATCCTGCTCCAAAGGAGGGGAAATGGGTGTGAGATGGGAAGAGAGAGAATAGAAAGAAAGAATGGTAGAAGCAATGCAGAGAGGTGTTGGAGAGTAGAAAAGAGTGAAGAGGCTTGATATTTTGGGTTTTTTTTGTTTTTTTTTTTTTGCATGAAAACATGTACATGGCCTCCTTGCATAGAGCATATCCACTGCACCTTGTGCTGCTCTCTGCTCCTGGCTAAATAGAAGCTCTGTTTAAATTGCATGTGACTGATGACTGTAGTGTCTCTATCTGTTTTCAAGGCCCATTGTTTCTTGTAAGACCAAATGTTTCTTTGCCTACAGCCCCTGCAAACCCCAACAACTTACTGCTGAGCTGACACGTTCTGCTCTGGGTATCTGTCTTCAGCTGAGTGTGTTTGGGAAGCTTCAGCAAAAGTGTTTTTGCTTGCTTACAAGAAAGAGATGAGAGAAACAATTTTTTTTCTTCATATTCAAACATGTTCTAAAAATGATCAGTTGAGAAACTCCAGCACTTTCTGCCTTTGGAGCAGAGACCTGAGATTTGGCAAATATCTGGAATGTGCCTTTGGTTGTTCTTCACAGGGAAAAAAAGGTTGAGCTAAGAAACCTAAGAAAAAAACCAACAGCCTCAGATCTCAGGCACTCAACAGAAACTTCTGAGAGGCAGAGGCTGGATTCTCTGAAGGCACCTGCTCAGTGGAGACTTGTTCAGGTCTGGAGGCTGAATCACTGACGAGAGGCTGGGAGAAGTGTTGCAGCCTCATGCTGCAGGCTTGGAGCAGTGGCTCTTTGAATTTGTCTTTCCACACTGACAGGGATGCTGTAGTGCTGGGGGAGAAGCTGGAGATGCTCTCAGAGTACCATGCTTCCAGCAGAGAAGAGATGTAACAGCCCTGGCGGTTTTTGCCATGTGGGAGCTCTCTGTTGTCAGCAAATACTTGGGGGACCCACTGGCAAGGGTTGCAACTTGCTCCTGCCTGCTCCCTCAGCAGAGGCTGATGGTCTGTCAGCACTCAGTTCATCTGCTTTTCAAGCACTGTGGAATTAACACGGGAAAACAAGAGCCAGTGCTGCTGGTGAGTCCCATGGCTGGTGGGATGCATCATGGCATTCCTGCAGCTTTGTTTCAGTTCACTGCCCGCAAATCGAGGAAATAACACAAACCCAAGGCAGGTTGAAAGTACGGGAAGTCAGTAGGGTCAGGCGCTCAGCAGTTAGGAAATACTTGATTTAAAATTGCCCTTGCCATCTGAGCACAGCTCCCATTTGCATAGCCATTGTGATAGGGTTGTTTTTAGCTGCAGGATCGAAAGCCGAAAGTAATGCCTCCTATTTTATTTTGCTGGCCCACAGAAGTCGATGTTGATGCTATGGCAGTAGGGGTTGAACTTGGCCACAGGTGGGAAAGCTTCCGACAGTCACAAAGGCAGATTCCGGTTGCCTGGCTAAGTGTCAGTGCCGGTCTCTGAAGACCGAGGCACTTAATCTCTCTATTTGAACAGAACAAGCTAATATATATCTTGCTAATCTTATTCTGGGAGACAGTCGAATTATTTTAGCTTAAAATTACCAAAAGAGCCTGCCTGAGGCACACTTCCAGCACAGAGTTTCTCAGCATGAGCAGCTGAGCTTTGGCAGAGCTCTAAGTAAGGGAAAGCAGTCATTAATGGAGGCGTTGAGCAACTCTCACTGCGGGCAGTGCTCATGAGGCAGAATGGCAAACTTTGGCTCTGTGGATGACTCCAGAAGGAAGGATGTATGTGTGCTCATAGCATCCTGCCTCTGTGCCTTTGGGTAGCTGATTGGTACTGGCAAGCTATGGTAAAGCATGAAGAGAAACGTGGGATTTCTCTTTCCCTCACATCTGTGGGAAAAGTAAAGGGAAGAACTTGAAACGTGTGTCCTAAGCTATTGCTGGGAGCTTCTTCCAGAAGACCAGACCCTGAGCGGTGGCCCTTCTTGAAGGAGGACCTCTTGCACCCACCCCTGATCCCTCTCATGGGACAGAGCCCACCTCTGCTCCCAAGGGCACCCAGATGCTCGCTATATGACAGGGACACTCCCCTTCAAGCTGACAACATCAAATGATTTTATCACTCTCTAAGGGATTTATTCACCCAAACTGTAATATTTAGTTATTTATCTTTAGTGATTATGTTGTTATTCTTTGCTGGATGCTGCCCAGTTTGCCAATGTCTTCTTTGGCATGTGAGTGCCTGCAGTTGTTTTCTCTGTTCAGAGACTTCTCCAAATATGTTTCCTTGCATTGCCCATGTTCCAGGTGGGAGCTTTTTTGATGCGGTTCTCCTTCTCAATCCCCCATCTCAGAAGGATCATTTATGAGAATAAAATCATAACAAGAAACCACAGCTCAGTCATTCTTCCCTTCCTCATTACTAAATCCAAAACAATCCTTTTGTAAAAAGAAATGCTTTGCAGGCTCATATTCCACCAGCCTGGGAAACAATTCCTTCCCATATACAGCTGCACTGAGCACAGTGGTGAGGTGCACACAGTGGGCTGACAGGAGGACCTGGCCTCCCAGCCAGGGAAAGGCAGAGGCACGGGGTCTCCAGGCAGCTCCTGTTGCGTTGCCCTAAGCAGGAGACTGGGAACTGCTCCGAAGCTGCAGGAAATATCTGATCCACCCAGTTTTCCTGTGGCTGCCATGCTGAGTTTTCTCTTTTTAAGATCTCAGTCCTTTAAAGCTTTGTTTGCAGAGGTGAATGAAAATGAGCTAGAGCCTATGGAGAGACCTGGAAGCCATTTGGTGCAGAACAATCATAGAAATCTGACAATGAATGAAAGCTTCTTTTTAACTGAAAATAACAAGTACATTTAAAGAGCAGAACGTGCATGTACATTCACAATGGCTGCTATCAGCAGCTCTGGCACTTTCTCTGAGCATTAAGTCCTGGTCCTGGAAATTGTTGCTGCCCCTCAGGCTTCTGTCCATCTCTGTGCAGTTCCCTGCAGCATTTAAGCCCCATTAAGTGCGTACATTTTCTTTGGCTATTCAACTCCAGCCACTTTTGGGAAGAAATTGGCCAGAATCCCTGAACCTAAAATAATCAATGTCTGTCTTTCCATTGTAAAGGATCCCATTTATCTGACAAGCAGCGCAAAATGCGATAGGTAATTCAGTGCAAGCATTCTCCAAGAAACCTGTTGTTGCAAAACCAGGCAAGTGGTTTGCACAGAAGCAGATAAGGTACTTTACAGAAGCCCTGCTTGTTGCGCTACATGTCAATATATTTGGTTTCATAATGTGCATGACTTTTATTATCAGGCTCTTGGTTTCTATGACTCTCTTTAGAAATATGCCACCACGAGCTGCTGAATGGGGAGTGTGGCCTTTCAGACGCTCCTTCTGCAAGTATCTGTCGTGCTCCCATAGAAATGTCTTTGTTCCAAGGTTGTTCTGAGCATGAGAATTAAAAATCAAACTGGAGATGGTGGCCAGCACAAAGAACCAGCCAAAGTTATTTTAATGAATATCTTTCCATACCTGCCAATCCACCCTCCCCTGCAGGAAAAACAACTCTCGAACGAATAGAGCATATGGCAAGGAAGATAGAGCACCCATGCCAAGTTTGTCTTTGCCTTAGCAAAACTGGCTGTAAGATGCTGAATCTGCAGATCTTCCCTTGGAACATGCTCTTAGGGAGAAAAAGGAGGCACTTTCCCACTGCTGCTTTAGTCTGGCTCCTGCAGTCTCTCTGTTCAAGTCCTCAATGTGCAGGACATTGCTATGGCTGTAGCTCTTGGACTCAGCTCATTGCCCGCCATTGTCTGTGTCACTGAGAATATGGGAGCACCACTGTATTGTTGCTGCCTAGAAGTGAGGTGTTCAGCCCAAGTCCCTTCGCCATGACTTGCTCTCCAGTCCGGAGGCAGCCACCTACCTCCACAGGTTATTCACCCAATCCTAAAATGGGTGTGAGAGATGCCTTTCTCTCTCCATCAGAAACCTCTGGATGCTGGCTCAGCCTGTGGCCAGTCCTCACGGCTTGGTCTGTCTGTGCACAGCATGGCCAGCTCAGCCCCACCAGAGGAGGCTCATAGCGGACGTGTTGGTGGTGCACCCTGGAGCAGCACGGGTATATGGGACCTCGCCACTCCTGCTCTGAAGGATGTAATGTGTCAGAGGAGCTGTAGTTTTGGTGCTCCACAGCGGTGTATGTCTCTAGAGTTACAGCTGAGGTTTGAGTGGCTAAATTTAGAAGTTAGGCAACCAAGACCCTTACTGGACCTATCTCTGCTGGGACTGAAGCTATGGAAACATTTGTGTTGTTCTTTTTTCTATAGACAGTCTCAGACCTGAGAGGAGAGGCCACCTGGATGCATGCCATGGAGGGACACCAAGGGCCAGGAGAGGTTTCTTCTCTCCCAGGACCTTCTCCAGCACTTTGGCCTGGAGATGAAGTTGCCACATGTCAGGAAGGCCTCTCGCTGTGGGCAGTGAGGTCTCTGTTTCCAGAAGTTAAAGGATACCCTGCAGGGTAACAAAATTAATGGCCTAGGGAGTCCCTTTGTTTAAATGAATGCTGGGAGAGGCAACAGAGGAGGCTTGGTGTTTCACATGGTTAATGTTCCCTGTCCTCTTCCTAGTCCTCTCATGGCAACCTGTGTACTTTGCAATGCAAAGACACATGAATCTCTGCTCTACAGAAATGTAAATGTTTTGATAAAACCGTTCTTAACAAGTTTGATTCGTTTAATCAGCTTGATTAACTGCAGAGCTTTATGCTCTTTAATCAGGAAGGATTCACTATAAATTATCATTTCTTGCAGTTCTGTGAAGAACACCGTCGTGCATGGGATCCTGCTCCCTACCAGAATGAGAGGTTTCCATCTGGAACACCCAGCCCTGCCCCCGCAGCCCCACACGTTTCAGGTCCCTGCAGACCTGTGGGGCATGTGCTGGGCTACAGGTGAGATGGCAGTGCAGCTGCAGGCTACTTGAGAGACCCTCTTTCTTCTCTCTTGCCTCTGCAACTCCCCAGTGATCAACATCATCTTGCAATATAAGTGCAGCTTGCCTCTTCTTCCAGCAAAGCCCACAATAAAGGAAACACGATTATGCACCATGGTCCTCAACCTGTTGTGCCCCACAACTGGAACTGGGTTTTCAAGGGCTGGCTGAACAAAATTCCCCGGCTTACCAGCAGCAAGAGTAAAAAAAATTGTTGATCAGAAAATCTCAACTCAGTTCCGCATCACAAATGTTTTTTTCTCTCTCTCATTTAGGATGGCAGACTGACAGGCTGTAAAATAAGTCCAGCTGGAAAGATCATTTTGTTGTCTTCTGCCCAGCCTCATTTTTCAGCACTGAGTGTCCAGTGGTGCACCTGTCTGAAACCTCCAAAGACCTGGAGATTCCACACAGCAATGATTTTTTTTTAAAAAATAGACAATTTATTGTCCATGCTACATTTCTCTGCGACTTTTAGTCAATATCCCAGACTAAAGAAACAAACAGGAGATTTAAAACAACTGGTTTCCCCTCAAATTTAGATTCTGCGGAGAGCTCCAGAGCAGCTGGAGCATTTACAAAGTCTCCGCACCAGTGGGTTTGCTCTTCACTCCATGTGTTCTAATCTCTCATTGCACTGCCATGCTGCAGAGACACTCCTCAGCAGGTCCCGGGGAGTAGTGATCAGAATGCATGGGCTGAGCAGCATGGTTCTGCAGCTCTCGTCAGTCCCGGGCTTTTGCTCCTGCCTGACTCTCAAGTGGAACTGCCCATGAGATAATTGCGTATTTCATAAGAAAGGAGTCATTTTTGTCCTTTCCCCACATTTCCATGGCCAAGCCTCACTTAGCATCTGTAAAATTTTGCATCCCCAGAACATAAGCACTCATTTCTGAGGAAAGATTCCTGTTGTCCAATTCCCTCTGGAACACTTCTCTCAGTTGGCTGGCCAACTTCCCACACCTTGGCTTAATGGAGAGCTCATCAGGTGGATCTCAGGCCCCCTAGTGCAAAAACAGAGGATGAAAAAATACCCTTTGTTCAGAGTCCAAACAGCTCCTCATGGGCAGGATCCCGGACCCAGGGCAGACAAGGTCAGGGAGGGGTGAACTTGGAAAAGGCATATGAGATCCATCACTGGTGGTGCAGGAAAGCTAGCAGGATGCTCGCCTGGCTCTGCGGCCAGAGTCCTTCCGCACGCATTGCTTCCACAGGTGGGTGGTGCATGAGGAGACATTCTGCAGAGAGGAAACCTGGTCTTCCCTCACCTTTGACATTTCTACACAGTAAAAAAAGCTCTTGGCTGTTTTCCGGAAGCTAGGATTCAATGTTTTTTTTTCTTTTTTTCTTTTTTTTCCACACAGACTAAACATTCACGTCATATCCTGTCCAAGCAGTTGTTTCAATAGCTGCCCTGACAATGAAGGCACTCGGGCTCAAGTGGTGAATCCTCTGTGACCAGAACTGTTCTTAATGAAAGATTACATCTTTGTAAGGCCAAAATGGTTGTTATTCAGCTTTAGCTTTTGACAGAAGCACTGCAAATGTTTCTGGATTGGATGTGAAATGTTGTGCAATTTCTATAATACCAAGATGGAAATTCTGTCCTTTTCGCATTAATAGACTAAATAGCAAAACAGGAGTGGGAGGATTAAAGCCTCAGTGGTTTCATACAGTCTGATCTCATTGGAGTTTTACATCTCTAGCAAGGGGAATATTTGAAAGCAGAAGAAATCATAGAAGCATGGAATGGCTTGGGTTGAAAGGGACCTCAAAGATCATCCAGTTTCAACCCCTTGCCATGGGCAGGGTTGCCAACCACTAGTACAAGCATTAGATTAGGTTGCCCAGGGCCCTATTTGTCATGGATGTATAAGATGGATGTATAATATTGGATGTATAAGAATATGTGTAAGAAAATGGGTAAGAATATATTACATCTGAAACCATATATATATATATAAATTCAAGTTGGCTTTTCTTTTGTGTCTCTTTGAGGATGTTGTTCACATTTGGAGGGCTCCGGCAGGGGCAGGCAGGACTCTGGAGAACTGAGCGACTCTTCACAGAGGTGGAAGTTCAGAGCTGCCCTTCAAAATGACTTCAGCTCATGCTGCAGCAGTGCTGCATGTGCTTGGGGTGGAGGAGGCCGCAGCTCAGTGCAGTCAGAGGAAACGAAGAAAAGCTCAATCCGGGCTCAGGATGTAGCACAGTTCAGGCTGCTTTGAAATAGAAATTCTAACAGTTGGTTGCTGGATCCAGGGAAGACGCAGTAAGATGTCACTGATTACCTCCTGGAGAAGCCACAGATGACTGATGACTGTTAAATCACTCTTTCATCGTGAACGGCACATGGCAGTGTGATCTACACCGGAGGCTGTTGCATCACACATCGTGGTTTCAGCAGAGCTTTGCAGAAAAAAAAATGAAAGTAAACTGTGTTATTTTGAGACTGAGCAGTGAGTGAGTTCTCAGTATCTAAATGAGAGCTTTTAGAGTCAGCTCCAGGTGTTGCAGGAAGTGGTGGAGGTGACTCAGTAAATGTCACACTTCCCTCCAAGTCAGTTGTGCTGTCCAAAAATAACACTCCATGGGCATCTGGCTGCTCAGCATGGCCCTGCTGTTTTCGTGGCACTCAAAACAGTCCTGCTTGGCACTTCCCTGGTTTTGCACCACCTTCCCTGTCACCAGTGTTTGCCTTTATCTTCCTTTGTTCTTCCCCATAAAGCCAAAGACATAGCTAGTTAAGTTCTGCACATCTCTGAAAACAAGCATTAATCCCTTTCATCCTCATTCCATAGCTTTGATGCATTTTCTTAAATATTTATGCCCCTTGCCTGACCACTGTTTCCTCTCCTGCTTCAGCTCAACATGTTTCCTCACTGCAGCTGCCCTGTTGAAGCACTGCTGAGGGCACTGACCATACACAGGCTTAAGCAGGCAGACAGCAGTGCAATGGAAAAGAGAAACCTTTTGTATCTGATGGTGTGGGCTGTCCCAGGACAGCACCATATGGAAAGGGGAAGGGAGCCAGGAATACAGAGAAGCCCCAAAGATTGTGTTAGGGTAGAAGAGAAAGTGTGAGCATGTCATCCCAAATCCTTCCCTCCCTGCCAGCTTAGGAAACATGAATGGGCCCACAGCTGGAGAACTGCATATGTTGGAGCATCAGGTTTTGGTGCGTGGGTCAGCTACAGGCTGAGAGTGCCAGGTCAGCAGTGGCATCGGGATCTTTACTGTTCTTTATGGACAAGTCCCATAAATTTCTGCAACTGCTGCTTGGTTTGGATTTTGTAAATTGACACTTCTGTTTTCATCTAAGCCTTACTTGAGAATGATTCTTATGACAGTTGTCTAACCTCAGGGTATCTGCTCCTGTGCCTGCAGTAATGCTTCAGAGCAGGTACTACTGGCTTCTTAAAACTAACCCTTGTGCTCTCTTACCTGCAGACATCTCAACCCCGCTGATGTTATCTCACAGCAGAGGGTTAGGTGCTGGTCCTGAAGAGGGATACCCAAGCTACGTCATACCTGCTAGTAGAAATGGCCATACCTCTCATCCTGGTGGTGAAACCACTCTGGAGCCCTACAACAGAAATGCTAAGTCACAGCCTGAACCAGTGATTGAGCACCCAGTGGGAAGGCAGGGCCAACCCAGGGGAGCTCAGGTGCATACAATGCATCTGAGTGATCAGAAGAGGTGGATCCGGGCTCCACCAGTTCCCAGACCTCATTTAAAGATTGGCAGGGGAAGGCAAGGGCATTTTGCTGGGGGTCCCTGCATTCTGGAGGCCTTCAAAGGGTAAGCAGATTCTTTCCTTTGTTTCTGTGTTGGTAGCTACTGCATTTGAGCATATTCTCACTTGCTGCAGACTAGGATTTTGCTACTACACTGCTATTACTGTGATTTCCATCGTGTTATAGTATCACAAGCCCCTTGCTGTAACATGAACCATCACCTCTTGCTTTTACAATGGCAAGGTTTCATATTCTTCTAGCAGCAGCTCTTGGCTGGAGCTGCCTGGGCTGCATGTCACCCCTCACAGCTGCTGTCTCCTCATGGAAGATGGGCTGGTTGAATGAGGTTAGACCTTGCCTCTGTGCTCTCACTTGTGTCTCCTGCCCTGTGTGGTGGAGGGAAGGGCATGGGTTGGCAGCGGTGGGGAGAGCAGCGGGCACTTATTCTGCAGGACATCAGAATGCCTGGAACAGCTTGGGCTGCTTGTACTAATTATGTGCTAGTTATGGTGAACAGTAGTGCTGTGGCTCTGTCTTGTACTTGTCCCTTCTTCTCTTCCATTTGTGTGCCCAGGACAGATGGACAAGTTGGATGTGCTGCTGTTGCCAGCTCGGTTCAGCTGGGGGATGCTCTCCAGAGCAAACCTTCTTGTTGTTCCCACATACTCTGCTTTGGGTCACCTCGTGGGGTGGTCTCAGTGTGCACGGGCTGCATGCATTGTGCAGGAGGCCAAAATGGAAAGTGCTCTCCAGGATCACACTGGCTATCTGCAGAACCATACTGCAGTTAGCCCAAAGAAAACCCCTAACTGTGTGCTGTATGGATGTCAGGCCCTTAGCCCCAGTGCTTTGTGCCAGACTCATGCCCGCACCATGCCTGCAGTCTCCAGCCACAGTGCTGCAGGTGCCTCAGAGCTGAGTGCTGCCGGGCAGGCACAGGGTATGACCCCAAGGCAAACGTGTTTTTTCTGGAGTTGGTACATCATGGCTGTGGAGTTTTCACCTGTGGATCAGATGGGTCATTTTAAGCATCAAATACAGAAAATGGAGGCTGTTTTCATTCTTGTTTGTCCTGAGGAGACTGTGTGTCGGTGTCTCCGTTTTGTGTTGTCTTTCCTTGCACAGATTTCCAAAGCCCCCATTTGTTCTGCAGTAGAAGTTCCTGCCTTTTCACTGACTTAAATGAAGGAGCCCTTTGGAGAACGATGTTGTCTGGATCTTAAATACTCAGAAGCATTTAATCATGAGATTTGGATGTCTTCAGGGCCAGATTTGCTGATTTACAAAGCTTATATTTCTCCTCTTCAAAACTTGTGAAATATGGATGCAATTTATGTATGGCTGAGAGAAGTGCTGACATGCTATAAGGATTTTGTTTTGTTTTTAACTGTCTTTATAATTTCTGAGTTTCTGGGACTTTTCACTGATTCTTTCAAGTAGACCCAAGTGGCTTATGAGGAATGTGCTACAGCGGAGGGAGCTGAAAGATTGGGGCAGATTTCTCTGGCCAAAGCAGTGCAGCATGCAGGGGACTGTGGGGGGTTTTGGGAGGACCGTAGTGGGGCTTGACTCAGCTGGCAGTGGCACCAGGATGGCTGAGCACAGCAGCATGCCTGCACGAAGCCTGGGCCCTGAAGTTTCCTGCTGGGGTGGGCAGCCATGGCTGGTGATGATTCAGTGCTGCTGAGCTGGGCAATGGATTCCCACAGGGATGTGCAAAGGAGCCAGGGGTGGGGGGATGCAGTGGGCAATGGGCTGAGGTTGCTGTCCTGCAGAACTGGTAGGACTCCTGGGGCTGTGGCAGGGCCTAGAAGGCTTCTGCAGGGCATAAGAAGCACCAAAGCACTGCTGGCTGCATTCCTCTGGGTAAGCAAGCGGTGTGTTGGGCTGATGGAGCAAAGCTTCGTGCTGTCCTGTTGGCCACTGTGGAGTTTTCAAGACAACATGGATGGCGTGGAGGTGCCCAAGTATGTGGAATGTCTCTGAGACCTCCCCAATGGCTGTGGCTGCTGCACTTGTGGCAGGTATAAGGCTGCTTTAGCAGAGCTTTGCATAATTTCTTGAAGGGAAGGATTTAGCAAGACAAGAAAAGAGGAAATGCAAATGTCTTCCTTTATTTTTATTTTTTTGGTAGGGCAGCCATATGCTCGCGACGCCTCCATTCACTCCAGCAGCTGCATGTGGTAGGCACGGTGACCGGAAGCTGTGGTCCAGATGTGTGTGTGTGTGTGTAGATGATGCAAAGTCTGGAAAATAACAAATATGAACTCTCCAAGCAGGGGTATGGCCGTTACTGCATGCGCGCTGTAATTCAGGAACTAACAGATGTCCCCAAGCTTCGTGCCTGGCCGAAAAGGGACACAAGAAGGGAACTGGTTCAGGGTTAATGCACAGCTGCGCGGATCAGATGACACTGTCAGCTGAACCTGCCCCTGGCCAGTCCTGATTTATCAGAGCAGGAACCCTGTCCTTTATTTGGGCACAGAAATACTATCTTAGAAAGCCCTGCAAAGAAGGAGAGCAAGGACCATAAGAATCCAAGGCATTTCTGTAAAGAAGAGTCTGGTTACAGGCTGAGATATGCAGCCCTCCATGGCTGTGTGCTCCTCACTGGAGTTTGCCGGAAGCAATCCCGAAGGATGTTTTCCAGGGGCCAGGCTCATGGAACATTTAACATTTCCACTTATGTTTATCTGGGGGTGACAAGCACTGCTATGCATGATGGTCTTGTCCCCAGCTCTGCAGGGTGGGGGCTCAGACTTATGGTAGTCAGTGGCTGTTTGGTGGCCAGCACAAAATGAGTTGGCAGCTGCCATTGAGTCCTGTGTTACGAAACCACTGTACATTGGCAGCCTCAGCTCAACAGAGCAAGCTGGGAAATTTTCTCATTCTTACTTGGAACACAAAACCTGAGCTCGAGCTCTGCTTTCACATGGCATGGTGGCTGAAGATAGCTCTGCAGATCTGCATGGCCAGGACTTGACCATATTTCAAAACATGGCTGAAAAGGGGAAGTGGAGAACCCCTGTGGATTTTCTTTCAACCTCATCTTCCCTGGTTGAGCAAATGACACTTGAGACAGTTATGGTTGCAGCTGAGCTCTGAACACAAGCAGCCAGGGCACTGATGCCATGCAAACAGGACACTGGGTTTTCTCCCATGGGCCTCGGTGAGATGGTGGAGGAAAATAGACTGCAGCCTGAATTGTACTGTCAGGTCTGACCATGGGAGAGTGCTTTCTTTTAAGCAAAGGCATTGCTTAGCAGTTACCTGTTCACAAATGCTCTTCTTCTTTCAAAGTCATAGAACCAGAAATGTTGGAAAAGACCACTTAAGATCATCTAGTCCAATCATCAACTCATCACCACCATGCCCACTGAACTGTGCTACTCAATGCCACAAGTCTGTAAGGTAGTCTTCTCTGCCTACGGCCTAAAGCAACAGGTACTTTCTGTTTGCAGGGAGAAGGGAGCATAAGTTGGTGGCTAATGCTCAGAAGTGGCAGCTTGAAGATGCAGCTGCCATTAACCTGCAGGCACTGCCTCACAGAGTTCTAATTATGGGCAGCTCTTAATACCTTGTGGGTTTTTTCCCCAAAATGTACTGATAAAGGCTGAGAATGAATCCTGAAAGACAAGGCATTCAGAGGGACCTCAGCAGCCTCTCTGCAGAGCAGACTGCCGTTGTGCAATGCTTATCTGCAGAAATCTGCAATTGGTTCCCTGGAGATGGGAGTGCAAGGAGTGTGCTGTTTGCAGCACGGCCAGGTCTGTGGCGGTGGCCCCACAGGAACTGTAGTTTCCCTGCCAACCATGACTTGGTTCAAGACCTTTCTCTCAACCTTTGCAGCAATGTGTGTACCCTCAAATTTCAGTTTCGTAGTTTTAGAAAGCACTGCAAAAAGCCCTTCAGAAGAGCGGGTAGAGTGCCACCCAGCTGCATGGATGGTCACAAAGAAATCAGTAGACCAGGAAATGGAAGAAAAGGAGAAGGTGCCAAGGTTAGAGACCACATAATTTATTTGCCACAGGACGTGTTCTTCCACTTGCACGCATTTCCTTCTGCATGGTGTCCAACTGTCCATCTCTGTGGGGTTGTGGGGAATGACCACGCACCTCAGTTTCCTCAAATGGTCCTCTTTTTCCCTTGCTTGTCCTGGAGATCCTGAAACGCAGCGGTACCTGCTCTGTTGTTTCATTAATGCAGCCAGTTCTTAGTGGCCCAATGATATTTACTTAGGGCCTGTGGCCCCACGGGGGAAAAAATGGCTCTTTTAGCGCAAGAAGCCTGATGGAAAGGGTGGTTTACGAGAGGAACAAAGTTTTGGGAAGAGAGGAAAAGTCAAATGAGTGCAAAAACCAAAGCTATTCCCTTGCTTGAAAGGAATACTAAGAAAACTTGCTCAGTGGGTCGTGATGAGCTCATTCAGTCTGCTAGATTACTGGAAAAATCTTCCACTTTGAGAAGTATGCATGTGTCTGTGTTGAGTCAGAATCTGGCAGAGCAGCTTTAGTACGCATTTTTGTTGTGAAAAAGTCCCTTTTGTCTTTTGTGAACCTGAATAATTTCTGGCCTGAGTAGGCTCTCTGTTTCAAAGTTTTTGCACAGAAAATGTAGGCGCTGCACTGTTGCATTTCGTAGGCAGTGTGGTATCTCTGGGCCTAGGGTGGGTCGGTTTTCTTACTTGCAACACTTTTCTCCAGTGTTGTGCATCCCTTTATTGCTGTCCAGGCAGCTTTTATGCAGTGTACAAATAGCGGTGCATGAAAACACTGCAGGTACACCCCTGCACATGCTCACACAGTTCACGTTTCCAGAAGTTTGCTGTAAGCATAACAATTTTTTTCTGCTGAACTTCTTGGCATACTTTCAGTGCAAAGCTGGCAGCTTTCGTACAACGAATGCAGCCTGCAGTACGGGGACTCGAGAAAATAAAGAGATCTGTGACACTGAGAAAACACAGTCACAGACACTGCAGCACTACTCTGGGATGAGCACAGTAGCTGCAGGGAGGGGTCGTGGTCAAATACGCTATTTCAAGCAAAATCTGAGAGGAGGATGTGTGCTTGGCCACAGGAAGAGCGTTGTTTTAGTAAGAGCAGTTAATCATGCAACATGAAGAGAAGTACGTACAGCAAGATTTCTGTTTCCAGCAGACTTTTTCATCCTCTGAAATGACTTGCATGTATTTTCTCTTTGCTATTTGCAGTATGGCAGCATCTGCACCCGGCTTTGTTGATGGAACGCCGGCAGCTCCGGGTGATGTGAGCCACGCTGCCGTCACCAAGCTAACCTCCCCATGCCTCTTGCAGGCAGACAGAGACAAGGAGAGAAAAAAAATGTCCGGTGACGTCAATGAAGACCACACTCTGCTGGATAATATTACTGTGTGCCTCAACCGCCCACTCCCTTAAATTTACTAGAAGCTAAGCAAGCTGTTTTGAAACCCATAGCTTCCAGCATGTTTGCGCTGCTCTCCCTCAACCAAAGGCTACTAATTGTCAGGAGCTTGAAAGCTACCTGATGCCTCGTTCAAAGTTCTGAAGCAGAGGGGATTTCCATGAGTAATAATTTCAGTCTGTGCCTGCGCAGCGCACCGTAGGCTAGAGTAAATTGATCCAGCTGCTTGCAAGGCTGGATGGAAAAGTGCCCGGGGGGGCAGGAGTGCAGCACCAGATGGAGCTGGATGTCGTCACGTGGGGCTCCCAGCTGCTGGGCATGCTCCAGCCTGGCTCCCAGCAGCAGCTCGGCCTGCTGGGCTGCACCGGCTCGCAGCATGCAGTTGGGTCGCCAGTGTGTGTTGCAATGTCTTCTCTTGTAATGAGGAGGATAATTTTGGATTAGCCAGAACTGTTGTCTTCTTTTGCTCAGCTGCAATCTTCTCTGTGACAACAACTAAAAAAGCTTGCGAGAGGCTGGCTGCCTCCACAAATAACCAGAACTGGCAGGATTAACCTGTAACCCGGGGCGGTGTATACACACGTCCCACCAGCCAGATGGCAGAGTTCAAAGATCCGCTCACTTCCTGGCTGAGGTTGTACAAGTTAATTTTTATCCTTGTTAAAAAGAAGTAAGAAGTGAAAACATAGCAATAAAATGTGTGCTGCTTGCTATCTCTGGTTTTAATCACCCTTATTTTATTCCTTTGCATTTTGCTATTAAATAGGTTTGGTGGATGTTAGGAAAAGGCATTTTTTCTCTCTTCTGGAGATGTTTAAAATCCTGCTTGATGTCTTTGATATTTTACTGGGGTATTCGTGTGATCAATT
Organism: Pavo muticus; assembly: GCA_016647715.1. NCBI lineage: Eukaryota > Metazoa > Chordata > Aves > Galliformes > Phasianidae > Pavo > Pavo muticus. The sequence continues at coordinate 1,540,056 of JACDJE010000118.1, forward strand.
CAACTCACTCCTTTGGCAAGAAGTGCGAAATAAGAGGAACTAATTAAAATAGCAGGAATGCAATTCACCATTTTTTTTTCCAAATGAGCAATTCAATTAGAGGCACAGCAAGAGCTGGCACCCTGGATCTGGAGGCTCCTATGTGGAGGCTCCTGCAGGTTGGAGGCCGCTGCAGCTGGAGCCCTCTGGCCAGCAGTGTGGGGAGAGCACTGCACTCAGGCAGTACTGCAGCACAGGGATGTTGTGCCTCCCATGTTTGTACACATGCTAGAGCAAAAGTCAGCATATCTAACCATGAGGGCACTCTCGGTCCTTCTTTGGCCTTGAACATCTGACTTTCCTTAACTCAGTGCTAATTGTGACAAGAAAGGCTGCAGAGCGTGAGGTTCTGATAAGCACTGGTGTGCACTGCTGTCATGTGGATGTCATGATGTGTAAGCAAAGGTGAGCATCCCAGCCAGCAGATTGCAGGAGCAGAGAAAGAGTAAAGTTCACAGGCTGTTTTCATGAAGGTTTGTCCTTGCTGGCTGAGCCATTTTTGAGCATGGCTGAAGAGCTGCTGGCAGTACAGCCACAAGCCTGCAGGTACCTTTCAGGAGAGCAGCACTGGGAGTTCCAGGCAGGGAGTTTATGGTTAATTTTGCAGGCATTTATTGTGCAATACGTAATGGCCACCAGCCAGCTCAGAAGTTAAGCCAGAAGATGACTGTCAAATGAAACAGTTACGTTTGGCAGATCTTTCCAAAGCTGCTGTGCAAAACAGGCATCTTGAAGCTAATTTCTGGATTTTCCAGATCTTCTGCACAGCTTGTTCTTGTATCACGGTCCTCTTCATTTCCCCCTTTCCAGCAGATGAATTGGTTTTGACTTGCACGCTGTGTAAGTTTTAGGTCAGGATTTTTCCTATGGGCAGCCCTCTCTGTGCACTGCACTCAGCAGCAGCTCTTTCCTGGTGACTCGTCCTTTAATGGTGTTGCAAGGAGCTCACCATGCTGTCCGAAAATGAAGCTGCATTTTCTCTGGGCAGCCCATTGGGCCCAGGCGAGGGTGAGGAGCCCCTGCCCCTTCAAATGGGGTGCAGCGGGCACCTTCCTGTGGTGTGCCCAAAGGTGAGGCCAGTCAGCGAGCTGTGCTTGGACGCGGTCTGGCACAAACACCCCAACGATAAAGCTTAATGTGTAACCAAGGGCTTTTTCTTCTCTGTCAGCAGTTGGCAAGAAGATACTGTAAATAAGGATCCCTGTGAGTAAATAGATATGTGTGGAGAGGGGAAGGGAGCTCCGGAGTAAGCAGTTTTGAAATCCATGCCAGGGTTGCTTCAAGTGATAAGGTTGTTTGAGTAACTTGCAAACCATACGGATGCCCAGGTTTCAAAAACAGGAAAGCATCTTATTTGAAAGCCTTTTGAGGCAACACGAGGGCTTAGAAAAGAAACTGGCTTTGTGGTTAAGTGATTGTACTTCCTTATTGATATAATGATTGGGCTGGTGCAAGGCCTGACGGGATGGCGGTGCTGCTGACCGCAAGCCGAGCAGTTGTGATGACAAAGTGCTGCAACCAGCCACGGGGCTTTTTGCAGGGATGAGAAATCTCAAAAGTTTCCCTTTTCATTTCCTCTTGTGCTAGTCTGAAGAGCTTTTTGTGTGTGTGTGTTTTTTTGTTTTTTTTTTGGTGTGTGTGTGTGTGTTTGGTTTTGTTTTGTTTTTCTTCTCACTCTCTTTTTCAGAAATGTAGCAAGAAACGAGTAACTAACCCATGTGAGCTGCCACCCTCCTCATGTTGCCTGATGAGCATGGGCAAAGCATGCCTTTGTGAGGGGATCGGCCCTGTCACACAGAATTTGCTGATGCTGCAGCATTTCCCTGCAGGTAAAACCAAGCCACGTGCTTTCTGTCTGATCTTTGTTTTGGAGTAAGAAAATGAGTTAAAGTTTCCATGGGATACACGCGGGCACACGTGAGGGGGATGCGCACATGTGTGGCAGAGTGCAGCGTGATCCCTGCTGGCAGCTAGCAAACAGCAGCCTGTCTTACCCAGAATGACACAGCTAAAACAGATCCAGAATAGTGAGTTATTGGTGACTGGACATGGGGAGGTGCAGAACTGAGATCGAGGTTTTGTCGTCCTCAGGGTACATGGTTTCAAGTGAAAGTTGTGCTCCTTTGCCTTGGGTTTGGGTTCATCCCCTCACTAAGCACAGGGCAGGTACCTGCATGTGTTCCATCCCCACCGTGCTAGAGGGCACATTTCTGCCCCACCATCACCTCTCCTCCTATATCCTGCCTCCACTTCCTGGGGCATAGCCTTTGCTTCTTCCTCACGGATGCAGCTGCTGCGGAGATCTGGCAGAGATGGGGTTGGCCAACAGGACCTGGAGTGCTGCATTTTGAATGCTATTCAACTGCAATGTCAATGGCTCCTCAGTCATCTTACAGAAAAGAAAACATTTTAGAAACGTTAAGAAATTAATTTAACTAGATTTGGAGCAAAGCTTTTTGGCTAAAAATTCAGGCTTCAGCCAACATGGCAGGGTTTTGCCAACTCATTGCTTTGGTCCTAGAAGCCAGCAATGAAAAGAGAGCAAGGAAAAAAAAATCCCCTCCATTGCCCATTAGAATTAATTGTGCTTTTTTGTAAGCCTCATAAATCCTGCCCAGATCACGTCATCAAGCCACAGGGAAACTGAAACCTTGCCCAAGGCAGGAGCCAGCAGAGCTGTTCAGACTCGAAGGGTTGTGCTCAGGGATGAGCTGAAGGCGCTGCGATGCTGTTCGGAGTGGGGACTTGTCTGTGTGGAGAGCATGGGCCTCTGCTCCTCTCTGAAAGCTGGGAGAGCTGGAGAGGCAAAGCAGCCAACCTCCCCCCACCCCAAGGAGAGACCTTCATGGGGCTTTTCCTCACAGAGCGGTGGCCAGAAGGGAGGGAGTGGGGTTTTGAACCAGGAAGGACCCTTCTAAGTTCGTTATATTTTCCTTTGGGCATCAGGTAGGTGGAGAGAGGGAGATTAAAACATGGTGTCTGGACTAGGCTCATGAGGATCTTCCATCCCTTCTCTCTTGTGGTGCTTTGTTATAACTCCAGATAGGAAAACAGGCTTTCAGGTGGAGGAATCTGCTGATCTCTGCTTTCCTGGATGCAGGGCCATGATGCTTGGCCAAGACGCTAGCGGCATCTCCCTGGGAAAAGAGGGCTCCCCCAGCCCTGTCCTGCCAGAGGAGAGCAGAAGGGAGAGCAGAGCTCATCCCGAAGCAGTGGCTAGCCCCCCACAGGGGCACATTTGCTGTCCATGAAAGAAAGATGTCATGCTACCCCTTGCTGCACCTCCCACCATTTTGCAACATGCAGTGAAGCTGAGTGCAGCGTCTCTGCGTGGGGTTGAGCTCCAGCAGTGGTGGTTAGTGCCCATTTGAGGACTGCAGCACAAGCTGAAAATGGTTGCTTATTTTTACCTGGCTTTTGTTCCTCACCTATAATGCATGCAAAAGCGTAAGGGGGTGATGACCCCCCCTGCCAAGGAGCTAGCAGAGCCCCTCAGCTCTGCAGTCCCAGCACCCTGCCCTTTGCGCTCAGTCAGGCTTTTGTCAGACTCATCATTATTTTGGCTGCGTTTTTGCTGCAGAGGAATGCAGGTGTTTCCTCTGCTCCTACAGTGCGCCCATGCTCTGATTTCTGAGCGGCTGGGGAGGCTGCTCGTGCGTGTCATGTTGTGCTCAAAGGAGGCATTTGAGGAAAACGTGGATGCAGTTCAGGCAGATGACCAGGGGAATGGCACATTTGCATGCGCTTGCATGTGAGTGTAATTTAAGCGGGCAATGTGCCGAGCTTGCTTGAAAATCTGGCCCGTGTTTTTCCATTTGCGGGTTTGGTTTTTTTTTTCTTTTTTAAGTTAAGAAAAGACAAACACCTTGCTCCTTCATTTGATCTGCAATAACCTGAGCTGGTTCCCTTGGAAAGCTAATTTATTCCTCTTGGCTGCTGAAGTGGATGCTGAATTTTGAGCATCCTAAGAAGAGATGGTGCGCAGATGGGGTTCTTTGTTGCTGAAGCTTTTGTTGGACAATTATGAGGTTCATTTATATAGCTGTTTATATATTAAAATTGTTGGGTTGCCTGGGGCTACGGATAAGAGCTCCTTGTTTTACATATCTCTAAATAAATACAAAGGCACATTATTAATGGATACAGCTTTAAAAGCAAACACTCAGAGATGCACTTACAATAAGGGGAGGAAAAACCAAGGTTACATCATGTTGCTCGAAGCCAATTGCTTTGTTTTCTAAAATGCTTCTCTGTAGGACACAGATGATTTTTTGACTCACTCAATGTTTGAGCATCCAAAAAGTCTCATGGTTGTTCCAAAATTCTTTCAGCAGCATCCCAAATGGCATTAACAGACAGTTACAGTATTTTACTGTCCAGCATATCCTCTCCTCCTGATGGACTCGTGTTTGGCGGAGAGCTCTGGAAGGGAATATTATTGTATTTCTAGAGAGTGGCGTCCCTGGTGAGGAAGGAATCGGCTTTTTGGGGCTTTCCAGTCCACATCATTTTGCAACCTCAAGATGCGTAGCTGCCCCTTGTGCAAATGCAAGAGGAGCTCCAGGTGAGCACAATGAGTCACCAGAAGGAGTCTGAAGCCTACTGCTCCCAGAGCCATGCTGCAAATCCTTCAGGTTACCAAGCAGATAGCTAGCTATGGCTGACACAAGAAAACATCTCTGAACTTCATAGGGAACCACTATTATTGGCAGTCATGAATTGGATGTGCGCACTCCTCCACCCCTGCTGCACCGCTGCCTTGGTGATGGGAGCTGAACTGGGGGTTTGGGTCTGGAGGGCTGGTGCCTCACTGCTCTGGCCGCGGAAAGGATAACAGAGCCTTTTGCTGCCATTCATGCCTGCAGTTTTGGATAGAGGGATAGAGGGTCCCCCCCCTCCTGAGGAGCCAGCCAAAACCATGGGATTACATTTGGGTATGGGGCTTTGTGAGCCAGGAACACCTCAAATACTGTTTGTTGAGACATTAGCTCCAGAGGTCCACTCATCCCCTCCAGCCACCCAGTATTCAGTTGGACTAAATTTCTCTGGTCTCCCTCCCACCAGCAGTGCTCTGTTTGTCACCAGTGGTTGGGTCTCCCGAGGGGAGAGAATGGAGTTGGTGCTCTATGCATGCTGTCAGTCACCAGCTGCCTCCACCGTCAGACAGCCAGGCACCACATGTGCTTGGGGCTGTGCAACACAAGGTGCTCACTTCAAGCAGGTGCACAAAACAGCATGGCATTAGGCTGGGTGTAGTTAACTTTGGAGTACTGTGGTAACTTTCAGGCTTCCGCTGTGAGGAGCAGTGATGAAGGAGAAACAAGTGTTGGAAATATGGAGACAGAGAATAATAGGGCAGCCTGAGCTGATCATACTCCAGCCAAAAAAATCTCCGAAGCAGCAAAACAGAGATGGATAAAGGATTGCCAGTGAGTCAGGGGGAAGGAACGGCAGCCTTGTCTCTTGTTGGAGCAAAGAATCTGTAATGGAAGAAGATTAAGTGCCAGGGAACTAATATCCCTCTGCAGTGATTGTTTGATCCCTCCCGTTGCCTCCAAAAAAGCAAGTTGCTGCTGGCTAGCGAGCGAGTGAAAAATGCAGTCCAAAAACTAATCCAGTCTCTTGTGCCAATAAGCGCATCTGCTGGTGTGTCAGTGTTGATCCTACTTCAGTACATGCCACATGCTCGTTTCTTTACACAAGATGGGCTGGAAGGGCCATTAGCTAGATTAGAAATTCTAAGGCAAAATTAAAAAACACGCTGCTGCTTCACTTTAATCTTCTCTCCTTTAGCTTCCAGGCTTGTTTTTGTGCCGGTCTGACACAGTCCTAAGTTGCCTGCTGGGGGTAGGCTCTCGTTGCACAACATGGTTGGTGCTGAGCTACATAACATCCTGCAGCAACTGAGCAAAGCCCGGCAGCCCAGGGGGCTCTCCAGCAAAGAAGAAACCCCAGCAGCTGGCAGGGTCAGAGCTGCATTTACCCCTGGGGAGAGAAGGAATGAGCTGCAGAACTGTGCGACCGAGGGCAGTGGGGGGTTTGCAGTGCAGGAGCAGCCCTGCTTGGAGCTGATGCCCTGAGTAACGTCTGATTGCAGGGGGTGTTCGCTGAGATGGGAAGCTGCTTCATAATTGCCACAGTATTGTACAAATGTGGTGGGAATTTCACAGAGGACATAACGTATTCTAAAATGACTTTTTTTATTCCTTGGGTAAGTGTTTTCCTCATGCAGAACAGCATTTATTGCTATTATTAATGGTCTCACCGGTCCTTGTGCTCGTTCTGAATCTTTATGGTTACTGTTATTGTACAATACTGAAGGTACAGACAGATCCTGCCTGCCTGCATAGCAAACAGTAGCAGTTAAGAATTGGGTTTTTTGCAGGTTTGGGCACCAAGGCATTTAGGCATTCTCTCCTGTGTTGGTTTTTTTTTTTTGTGCTGAAAAGCCCTCATCATCACCACATATAGTGTGTAGCAGCGAAATGCTTCCCTACTGTAGGAAATTAAGGGCAGTGTAATTGCTCTTTTAATTCCTTTGGGGATTTTAGAAATGAATGCTGTAGTGTTCCAGTATTTCTGTAGGGCCGTGTTTGCTTATCCTTTTTATATTCTATGAGGTTTTTCCATATGGTTATAGCTTAGGATGCATTACAGAGGCCTTTCATCTTCCACTGGAGCACAGGATGAAACAGGGGTTGCTGATGGAATGAAGCAGCGAGACTTGTGATTCTGTGCTCCGCTGCATCTGATACAGCCAATCCCGTGCAGCCAGGAAAGCCATCATCCCTTTTGGAACTAAATTACTTGATGGGGCTGCTTTAAAATTGGAGCTACACCTATTTGATACTTTTCTGGATGAAAGAAGATTTGTCACTCTTCTTGCTGAGGAGTGCCAACAAGGTTTAAAATCAATATCAGTCACGTTAAAGTGGGAAGAAAATGAAAGAAACAATTCTTCCCCAGAATCAGCCCTGCTTTCCTACCTCTTCCGTAGCTGCAGAGATGTCTGCCAATTCTGGCATGAGAAAACATTAAAAAGTTTTTAAATACCAAGAATTCTTCTCTATCTTCAAATGTAGACCAATGGGAACGCAATGTAAAATGGACAAAAGGGCAGAGCTGATCAAGTGGTTAATGTGGTTCTTCCTGCTTAACAAAACATACAGAATGTCCCGAATGTGTTTGCAAAAGTCTGGTGTGAGGCAGTGGGTGCTGCCTCCCGCCTGTTGAGTGCTGGAATTCCCGGATAAGACTGGGGCTGGGAGTGAGCACAGGCCCAGCCTCTGGTTTGCCCAAATTCAGCCCAGATCATAGTCAGCTTCCAGTAGTCTAGGAGAGCTGACCTGAGATGCTGGTCTCTCGCTTGGTCCAAGCACTGAGTACCTGTTGTATTCACTGAGTCTAAGCACAATAAACAGTGGTAAATCAGGCTATTGGCACTCAGAACACAGACATCTGAAATGAGCAGAGGCTCTCTCAAGAGATGTTTCTCCCAGCTATAAAAAGAGGGAATAGCTGCATTATGAGAAGGACGGTTAAATCATGGTCTTTTGTGTTTTTTTTGTTTTTGCAAACTGCTCTGCAGCTTTGAAGAGGAAGCCATTATTGGAGTACAAATTACTCTTTATTTTTTATTTTATTTATTGCCTCATTTTTAAATAATGAAATTCTGAACATACCTCCTTGCGAGCTGCTGAGATATAAGGAAATGCGAGAGGATTCTTAATGGTGCTAATAAAGTCAGGCGAACACTTTGCCAAAGAATATTTTTATTACAAAAATACCATTTTATTAATACAAATGGTCTTGATAGGATCGCGCTTGTTGCAAAACAGTTTTGTTTATGAAAGTATACAGACCAAATTATCTGGTACAAAATGTTCCACTTTCATCTGGCTGGAATAAGTGATGGGATCTTTAAATGGAATGTATTCACCTAGAGTATGGTTTTGTGTGGGTGGAAACTTCAGTCAGTGGGGAAAATGCAAATGGAGTAGTGGTCTGCTCAGCACTTCTGCCCTTCTCTGCTTGGGAAGAGGCTGAGAGTTTGCTGCAGTGCCCAGAGCAGCCTCCTTTGCTCCTCTGCTCATCCTAACCAGTTCTTAATGCCTTTCTTGGCTAGCAGGCAGCATGATTTGAACCACAGGTTATTTCCTTTGGGCTGAAGTGGAATAAATGGGACCTGCAAGCAGTGTGTGATGATCGTGACTGTGTGTGGGGGGGACGTTCAGTCATTCACCCAGCCATGGTGTGTGGGCAAAAATCCGTCCCCTTTACTCTCTACCCAAAAAACATAGCTGTTTGTCCTCATGGGACTGTGGGAGGAATGGAGGTATGGGTTGATCCTTGGGTGGCTGTTTGAGAAGCTGAAAAGTATCCCATCATCCACAGAGGCTACCCGATGGAAGGCCTCAGGGTGCCAGGTAGCACCCAGAGCGTAGGGCAAGCTGCAGTCTGTATGGATGGGAGCACAGACACTGCCAGGTGTCTGCACACCTATGTCTGTGCTGTCTGGAACAAGCTGTTTGCATGCCATGGGCTCCAGCATACCTTCGTTTTGGTTTCCCGTGCACAATGTACCCCTGGCCTGCCCACTGGTGTCTGGGGCCTGGCACAAGCTGTCTGCAGGAGATCTGCCTGCCGGGACAGTGAGAGGGAGGGCTGTGCTGTGCTGCTGTGGTGATGTTTAATGAGCCACACATGGACACAGCCTGCAGTGCTATGTGTGCAGCTGAGCACTCGCACGTCCCGCAGTGCACGAGGGGCCTGTGGCACCCTGCACTCACAGTGCTCAGAGCTGTGTCTGCTTCATCTGAGCTGCTTGTTTGCTTTTCCTGGAACTGAACCCCAAAGGATGTAGCACGAAACTTCTAAACCCTAGCAAGGCCTCTTTGCCTTGTGATGCTTGTTTTCATTTTACTGTGGGCTGCCATGAAAATAATTTGTGATTAAAATTGAAAGCTCCCTTGCAGCTGCCAGGGCGGGGGGTGTTGAGGCGATCCCTCCGGGGGGACCTAACCCCCAGCTCTCAGCGCAGCTCATTTTTCCAGCCGGATCCATGTGTGGGATCCATTCCCAGATCTCATCAGGGCAGACCGCCTCGCACCAGCCCAGGGGTGGCCGCAGGGACTGGGAGCAGCCCTAGGGCCAGGGAGGAGAATGCAGCCCTTGTGCGATCCGCCTCTGTGCTGCTGCAAGCTACTGAAACTCTTTGTAAGGAAGGGAGAAGCTTGATGTAACGAGTGTACCAAAGCTCACAGGTTTGTGGTGAAAAGTCAGGACAGCAGGTCTTTGTGAGCGGCAGATTTATGGCACGGAAATAAGTTAGTGTGCTAATTGTAGCCGGTGTCAAAGGTAGCAGGCTGGCTGTTAAAAAAAAAGGCTCATAGGGTGATTTATTTGGGTTATTTCACATGCACTTGTGTGAAATACGTTTATAGATCCTCTGCCTCCCTTCCCCGTACTGTAATAGTCAGAACAATGAGCAGCATTAAGTGCAGGCTGCCCAAGCTTCCTCCCAGGAGTGCCGAGCTGCAGCAACCAGAAATCATTAAACTGGGAGAGAGAAAATGACTTTTGGCTGCCTCCAGCCCTCATGACAGTGTTGCTCTGCAATCTCTGTGCCGAATGGAAACTGTTTCCTTTCCACAAGCTCTAAGCTTACAGACTGGGTTTCCTGCTTTCCTGTTAGTGCCTCCACCTACCCAGACAGCTCTGACACTTCAGACTTACTGATCAGCTATTTTCTACCACAGCTCTTTTAGCAAAGGTTTTACAAGTTGTTTTAACAGCTGACTAAGCAGTGAGCCTGCAAGCAAAAGAAATGAATGTAGGGCTTTTTTATTGGGCTAACTGACAAGGCTCTGTCTCAAAACGCCAAGGCATTTATCTCTGCAAGCAGCCTGCGTGGCTGATGGGCTGGCGTTCAGTACTGGGAGGCACACTGTGCCAGGGCTCCAGTGGGGTGAAACAGCACATGGATGCTTCAGATGCCTGAGGAGACCTGTGCCTAGGGGTACTTCCATGCACCTAAAAGAGGAGCACACGGAACATCTGCATTGTGAAGCAGCAGTCGGAATATATGCTGAATATAAATCTCAGCTTTGAAAACAGTTAATGCATAAAAAAGCAAATCATACGCAGAAGAAATTTTACGGAGAGGGACTCTGTGGACCACAAATGCAACAGAATATCAGAAAGCCTCCATCATTTCTGGATGTCCCAGAATGGCTCTTTCTGGGGCACTGCAGTTGAGCTGGAAGCAGCCAGCCAGCTCTGAACTGACTCTCTCTATATATTTATGTCTCCCTGTGCTGAGTTCCCTCCACAGTCAGGATAGTGCAGTCATTCAGAGCACATTTCCATGGTGCTTTCAGCTTTCATACTCACTTTTGCAATTTACTTCCAATATACCTCAAACAACGAACCAAGCCTGTCTTCAGTTAGTGACGGATGTACCTTGAAATATTCAAAGTACTCAAAAAGTTCTTCTATCTTTGGTCTGATCCTCAGCCAATCTATGTTTAGCCTTGTTTAAGCCTTTGCTTTATTCAGACATTAGCAGCAAAAGCATCTGTAGGTTTCCATTTTAACATTTGCTGATCTACTAGCCTTTTACCACAAACAGATCTTCAATTATACCAGGGCTGGTGGGTGGGGAAAAAGACTGGACCATTGTGCAGATTTAAGAAACTGGGAAAATGGGTGTCACTGATTAGCAGTGGCACATTTCTAGGTGTGTCTGTGCCTGCCTCCACGGGCCTACTAGTGCTGAAGAATGCAGCAGCTGCAATGTCCCTTGGGATTGGGACAAGGTGGCATTGCTGTCCCTTGAGAGGAAGCTCGGAATTATGTGCCTATGGAAAATGCTGGGAAGGCAACTCTGCAAAACTGAAACCATTCTCTTTTGTACTAGGATCAAGCTTGTGGCCAGGTGGAAGGTTTGCCTCCAGAGCATGTGGAACTGAGTAGGACGCTCAGTGTCAGAGTTTCTGCTGAATGGGTCAATAAGCCCACGTCAGGTGAGAGTGTCTTTCATGGCCTGCCTAGGAATCACTACTGGATGTAATGCAGGACTGACACTCCCGTGAATTGATTTCTCAGAATGCTATGCCAAGCAGATGAGAAGCCTTTGTCAGACAGTTTGGGTCAAGCCTGTCACCTGATCCCTGACCTACAGCTTGTGGGAGCAGAGCGCAGTGGATGAAGTCATCAGAAAAGTGCAAAGGTCGTGGGTCCTTGTGGGGAGAAGTAGTTGTGCAAGAACAGTGTATTCAAAATAAATCATTAAATCAAAGATGCCAGCCCTGGGCAGATGTGTCTCTGTGCTGAGTCTGGCGCCTGTGCAGGAACACAACAGGGCACGGTGTGGCTGGGTGCTGCAGGAGTTCTTATGCCATGGGTTTGAAGTGTATGGTCACCGCTCAGCATCAGAGAAGAGTTAGTGTGCAGTGCTGTGTGCCTTTGCTCCCCTAACTTGGAGGACAAAAGCCTACAGTGAGAAGGATTTTTCAAAGCAGTGCGGCAGGCAAGCAGAAAAAAGAAGGGAATTGTGGTGTTGCAGCTATTCATTGCATGTAGCAAGTGTAGTCTTCTGCTTTCCCCTTCTGTATCTCCATGTTGATCCCAAGATTTGCGAGATGTTGGATAGTCTGGAAGTTCTTGTCTTTGCGGTTTGGACAAGAGAAGGAAGAGGACTGTTCTGACTAAGAAACTTGGGATATGAATTACACACTTGTGGGCTCCCCAGCAGGGCACACTGACCGCTGCAGTGTACCAAAACAGTATTGGTTGCTTTTTCTGGCATGGCATTTCAGCTCTGTGCCCTAGCACGTTTGTGAGATAGGGGCAGCATTTGGAAAACAAGAATACAGAGATATGCAGACATTACTGTGAGGGTTTGCTTGAAGAGCTGGAAAATGAGGAGAGTATAATGAGAGTTAAAAGAGTGATTTAGGAGTGTAGGGGCAGCAAGATGCCAAGGCTCTGGGTAGATAAATGGAGCAGTAATTTGGAGTAAATTGCAGCGTAACACTCTGTGCACACATGCACTGTGGGATTTTAAAAGTCACACAAGTTTAGCCCCTGTAATACTCAAGGCTAAACATGCTGCTGCTGCATCTCTCACAGACTGCAGTACATTTGTGGCTTTTAAAAGCTGGGACAGTTTCAGATCTTCCACAGGTTAATCTGTTTATGGCTCCTGGATCCTTGTGTGGGAGCAGCAGTAATGAAGTGAGGAGCTGAGAAGAGTCTGGAGAGTGAAAATCCAGAGATGGAAGAGGAGAAGTAGGAGGTGGGAGGTATCTGTGAGCCTCCGAGGTGGTGGGAGCAGTTCAGGCCAATGGTGAAAAGCCAAAAGGCTCTGGTAAAGTGATGTGGTCAGTTTGCTCTGAGGCTAGGCAGGGGACACTCTCTCCCAAGATCTTCTCTGATACCAGGGGAAGCTGCCAGTTTGGGACGCATGACCCCATGGCCTTCAGCAGCTGGAGTTCATTACATCCCAGCCCATGCCAGACAGCCCAGCTTCCCTCTGGGGAAGGGGTCTTCTGTGCTTAATTTGAAGTTTCTCTTGTCATTTTGAGAGCACTGTGGGAGCAAGGGAGTTGCAGTGTTGAGCTGACGCTGTTTCTTGCTATTAATATCAGTGACATTGTAATTTTCATTGCTGTGAAAGTACCCAAAGCACAGGGCCAGGGCAGACCTGCTTGGAATTAGAGGCAATGTTTTCTTTTTTTTTTTTTTTAATACTAGAATGAACAAATGGGCTTTCTAGCAAGCAACCTTTGCTTCTGTTGCCATGGTCTGTCCTCCTTGCAGGAAGGCACTCGCTTCAGAAAGACTCTGCAGCCTTGCAGAGTGGGAAGGGCTGTTCACTGAAAAGACAAAAAAAAGTAAAAAGCAGCTGCTAGAAGTGAGAGCTAGACTAATGTGGAGATGAAAGCATTTATGTAGAGCAGAGGTGGAGAATGCTGGATCTGTGGAGTGGGCGGAAGTGTCCTAATGAATGAACAGTATGATGCTGGGCTGTCTCGAATAACAAAAAGGGAAGGAGGGCATTAGGTTTTGATAATACAGGCTCTGGAAAAAATGAGAAGCTGAGAAGAGAAGGAAATCATGGCTAATTTAAAACTGCCTTGGAGAAGCAGGTGGGAGGAAGACCTTGAACATTTGCTATACTACAATTTGAAAGTAAGGAAATGGAAAAACAAGAGTTGGAAGGCAGAAGAGGGGAGGGCTCTTCTCCCTCTCTCTCCATAGTGAACAATGCCAATTCTTATGGAGAGCATTAGGGATATTATGAGAAAATGGAGAGCTCCTGGAGTGAACTGTCCTAAGGGATGGGCTGAGGATAGAGGATGAAGCCAGTGGCTCTCAGAAATACAATGATGACACGATGAGTCAGAGACACTTGCACAAAAATATTTACACTTTGTCTGTATTCTCAAAGATCTCCTCAAGAAATGAAGGTAACCCTTCTTTGTCAGGTTTCAGTCGTGCTATCAGGTGGTTGGTTAGGGGGGTAGATGGCAGCCAAAGGAGCTTTATCAGCTCTTCCTGCTGTTACTTGTTCTGGACCAAGCTCCTGTTGACTTGGTTGGGTGTGCTCTGGGTGACTGAGCAGGGAGCTGGGATGCCTCTCCCCAGTGAGCCTGTATTTCCTTGAGCTGTACGCTTAGCATGGCAGAGGTGACGGCTCCATTATGCAAGTTGCTTGTGAGAGTGGCGTTGTGCCCTTCTTGAAAAGTTGCCTGGGCTCATATCTCACATTTTATACAAAGAGAGTGAGAGCCATCCAGAAAAAATAGGCGAAGCAGCCAATACAATCAGTTTCGATATATTATCCACTTCTCAAAAAACCTGAACATCTCTCCAAAATAATCAGAACTGGTAAATAAAGTCTACTCTGTGCAGAGGAAGTATGGCATGATGGGACTGTAGGCGAGTTCCAAGGAAAACACTTGGAATGGTTTGGCCGGTAACAATGAACTAAACTGAAGTAAACTGGATGGTGAAGTTTCTATAGGCTGTGCTGGTGGGGAGGGGAGGCGCAGGACCTGCTGGAGGTGTGTGGCTGGCCACAGAATGTGGTGGTGGCCTGGGAGAGGGCAGGCATATGGTGCTTGTGCTGGGCTCACTGCCTCACTCCCTTCCAGACAGCATCTCCCAGCCATCAAGTCCAGCTCAGGGCATGCAAGTGGAGCACTGTGACTATGGAGCAGATTCATGGTGGTCAGTCAATCAAGTCCAAGTCATTGCAAAGAGAGGAATTTTGATGTTGTGAATATAAATACATCTGTTGTTTTTCTCTTTGCTGTCTTGCTATGCCAAGTATTATCTGCTAGCATGAGACAAATACTCAGTAACACCATTCAGGATCCCAATACCAGCACTGAATGAAGATGTAGCACTATATATGTGAAGATTTGCAAGCTTGGTGTAAAAGGGTGGTCTGAGGAAGTTCTGTAAGGTCTCATGTTCTGCCTCTACCTTTCCCAAGCAGCATCTCTGTTCCTAACCAGGCTCTCCCACTTAGCTATCTCATTCTCAAGGGCATATAGATCTTCAGACATCTCTGGATGTCTGCTCAATAGCATTTGCATTTCACAGCTGGGCAGAGGCTGGCCTGGCCCAAGGCAGGATGGCAGGAAGGCAAGCAGCTGGCTGGTGCAGGCTGATAGAGGGAGAGTGCTGCTCATGGAGGGCTGTTACATCCCCTGCTGCAATGCTGAAGCTCTGCAGCAGTCACATAGAGAGATGTCACAAGATGTCGGTTGAAAAGAGGATGGTATTTGGCCTGTACACTTTATATTGACTGTGCACACCTGGTGGCAGCAGGGGAGGGCAGACATTTTGTACGTGAAAAGAGTTCTAATGAAGCTCTTTAAACTTACAGTCATTTTCTCATGCTTTTCATGGAGCAGGAGGTGAAAAACATAGATCTAATTAACATTGCTGGATTTGTTCAGAAAATTACATCTTTGCAATGTGTTCTTGTCCTCACAGGAGGAGACATTTTAGCTCCTGTGTTTCTTTTCTCTAACTTTGCACATGAAACACATCTTTCCGTCCAGTAGACTGTCTGCAGAGCTGTTTGTAACTGATCTCCAGGTGCCCGCTGCCACCTCCAGCCTCTGGTACTGCTGCTCTTGCTTATGGCTGTGCATGGGGCAGCTCTGCTCCCCCCAGCTGGCCCCATGCAGGGCTCAGTGCTGCCTTAGGATGCATGGTGGGGAAGGTGGCACTTGAGATGAGGCGTTTTTCCCCCAGGTTTTCTTCCTTCCACTTGTAGAGAGCCGGTCGAGGATGCAGTGCTGAGAAACAATGGCATTGTGCCAGGGCGAGTGTCACAGACTTGTTGCAGGGGGTGAGATCCTGAAGGAGGAGGGAGCAGGATGGGAGGAACAGCCAAAACATCAAATGTTGATGGCCTTATTTTGGTCGATATCCCACTGAAGTCAATGGGATATCACTCCAGGAAAAACTGGATAAGGATCTTGGGATTTGGCAGCAGAGGAGGATCTGTCTTCTAGCTCTTTACTCCACTGTCCAAGCCTGCTGTTCGTGACTTCATGATCGTTTCCAGAGCCTGCAGTCATGATGTCATACCCGGGGGACTCTGGATTCAGGTGGGAAATTAGCAGCAGGAGCAGATGAATTCTTTAATAAACAAAGTTCCTGTTTTCATGCAAATGTCTCCAGAAATAAAGGATGAGAGGAGTGAGAAATACAGAAATTTATGGTATAGAAGCTACGCTGTTTGGAAACAGATTTTTTATGAGTTTTCCAAGAGGCACCAGCTGCTCTTTAATGTTTTCATTTAAGAGTTTTATGTATGAAAGCTCTAGCTTGTGTAAACAGAGAGGCTGAAAAAGTTGCAGGGATTGTTGTTAACGGTGGACCTCGCAGGCTCGGGATTTGGCTGAGACGAGACTGCAAGTGTTGGTACTTACACAGAGCATAGGTTTTAACTTGGCTGGGTGACATCCCCCTTGCTCTTGTGAACACCCCCAAGAGACCCCACATCTCTCCATCCTCCAGAGGCCCTGGAGAAGGTGGTGCTCCATCCCTCTGGGCTAAAGGGTCAGCCTTCTGCTGTGCAGATCCATCCTAGCACCTCCTGCGGGGGATCCCTCTCAGGAGCAGTCCTGGCGAGGGGTGGCCATGTTGCCCATCCCTCTGGCCTGTGGAGAAGCTCCCATCGCCCTTGGTGCCCTGTGCTACAGTGCCCCCTGCCTTTGCTGACATCCATCACCCACCCTTATTTATTAATCTGCTATTTTAGGGAGTGCCTATTATGTACCATGATTGCTGTAATTGCATTATTTGGCTGGAAAGAGCACTGGGGCCCATGGTGTGCGATGTGCTGGTGGGCTCCCTTTGTTTGGCAATTAGCTCTCTATGGCTAAAATGCATGGCACCATATTAAAAAAAAATTAAAAAAGAGGTCACTTAAGCAAGAGCGGCATGCACAAAGCAGGCAGCTGTGCACAGAACATTTCTCAACATGGAGACTTGAGCAGTGATCCCTGGCGCTGCCGCTCACCATTTTGCTCTCATGTTTTTATGCAGCATCTTTCTGTTTGCTCATCTACAGGAATACTCTGCCTCTAGCCTGTTTTTGAAAAGGTGACTGCTGATGACAGCTAAGATAACAAGAGGGTGGTATTTTTTTTTTTTCTTCATGAGCACGCCTCCGGTTCTATTAATAAAATCCTGAATTTGACTAGTCCTTCTGAGAACTCCCGGCCTCTCTCACCCATTCAAAACTGTATTTTTAAGCTGTTGTAGGTGGATTGTCGACAATGGTTGTTATGCAAACTCTGAGCACCGGCTTCAGGAGCTTCTTGGAAACCTGCAATGAGTAATCTTCATGTTTCTGCCAGGTCTACAAAGAGGGAGGGTGTAGTTTTGCCACAGGTAGGTTGATAAAATAAGTGTCAATTCATGACAAACCAACTGCCAAAAATACTCACATCAAACCTTGGAAACAATTAGAGGACACGATGAGACCCTCACCAGTAAACTGGTATTTGAAACCACTGCTTTTTTCAGTCACGAAAAAATGGTCAGATTATTTGTTCTCTGGTGTTGCTTGTGTTTTTGTTTTTTTTTTTAACCACTCACAGCCAGTGGCTGTATTTAAAAGGGTATGTTTGTTTCTTTAGCTTTTGTGTGAAGTGGGCATTACTCACATAAGAGTTTGATGCATATCACAAGGTTGAACGGTGCGAGATGGCCATCAGTATGGGAGGAACTTTGGTCAGTACTAATCCAGATTGTGGGGGCTTGTGAACTAGGGGTTAAGGTAACAGATTCCTGATACCACTGCTGTCCCTGCTATAACGGGGAGGCTCCAGCATATGGACCAAGTTTCTCCTCCAATGCAGGTAAAGCATGAAGATGCGTCTCTTGAGCTCCCCTTACTCTGGAAGCAGGAGGTCAGCAACACTTCCCTCCTCTCTCTGTACAGAGAGTTAAGATCATTTTTGTTAGAGAGATTGCTTGTGAGAGCAGTGCAGCAAGGCTCACAGGCAGCTGACAACTTGTGTGGCACTGCCAAGTGCCATGTGGGACGTGATGGGGTGATGCTGCATGCCTTCTGTTGCTGTTCTCTTTAAAGCACTCTGTGTTGTTGTCGGGTGTCACGCCCAAGTACCCAGAACATCCACATCTTTGCATCATATTGGTATTCACAAGCTGGTAATACCCATCAGTCCACAAGCTGGAAATCCCCATCTTTGTGCAGTGTTGCTTATTACTACACTGTAGCTCATAGTTCTTTAGAAGACAATCCACCCTGTGAAACTGTTTTCTAATGCCACAAGTCCCTGTGCTCCTGCCAGTCTGCTAGTTCCACTGTCCCTGCCTCTAGTGAGTCAACAGCCGTCTGTGCACACAGAAAATCAAATAACTTTTGGGTTAAGAGGGCTTTTTGTCATTTATAATGAATCCCTCTGCATCACCCTATGTGGTACCTAGTGACGTCCAAGATTAAATCAAGAGAAAAGAGTGCGATCTGAAGCCATCCATGGCAGCCTGGTATCACCTTTCTGTCTCAGCTGCACTTCAGCAGGCTAGCTGAAATGAAGCAGTTTTCTCTGTGCTTCATGCCAAACACTACTCTTACTGAAGCAGAGGGAAGTTTTGTTTTTCCCTAAATAGGAATGATTTGGCCTTTGGTGGTGCTCAACTGGAAAGAATCCAGCGCTCTTCTGATCTTGTCAGAATGGCTGAGATGATCATAAATCATAAGGGCTGCTCCAGAAATATTTTCCCTGGGCTTGATTCTCCATCCCACCATGCTGGTATAAAGAAAAGAAAAAAATGATCCCACCATTGGTGTAATTTTACTGATAACCACTCTCTTTCCAGGCAATCTTTGTGATTAATTTTTCTCACACTCCATCTTTTTTTTTTTTGGTTTGTCTCATAGGGCTGCTCCCCTTCCATATGGGGAAGAATAAAGTGAAGAAACAACATTTTCAGAGAAGAAAGACTTGGAAAGAGTTTCTGTTTTCTGGGAGTCTGCTACAGCTGTTAATTTGTGGAAAACCTCAGTGGAAAGTAAGCAATATGGCAGCATCACTTTACACGAGAATTCAGTGATGGCCTTGCTCCAAGCCGTGGCTGATTTAGGTTCTTGGCTTGCACAGCCAAAGCTTCATGTAGTGTCATGCTTTTTTATAGATAATGTTGATGCAGCTGTGGAAGGCTCTGATGTTCTTTTTTTTTTTTTTAACATGGAATTGTCGTCATTCAATCAAGCTTAAGTATTGTGGAGCTGTGATGTTGTTTGTCTTTGGTTGTTAGATGTTGGCGGGTGAGCCTGAGACGGGCCGAGATGTTGTTTGGGAAAAAGAAAAGACTCACTCCCTTCCTCCCTGCCTTCTCCACAGAAATGCACACAGACCATAACTTCCATCCAAAAATGCAGGAATGCTGAGAAAAATTGGAGCTGGACTCAAACACTGTGGGCTGGGGCCCCCCCGCCTCTCCAAAGCATGCATGCTCTTCTCTTCCTGTAGACTTTGTTCCTCTCCGGCAATTGTCATGCATAGTTGGTGGCACATCAAGATTTTGAATACTGTACTGAATGCAACAACCTCTTTTTTTCTTGGATGGACATTTTGTTTGCGGGGAATACAGCATGGTGCTCAGCTGTCTGGGCAGAAATGAACATTGAAAGAAATGAAATTTTCAGCTATGTGACAGCTATTAGATGAGAGATTAGTTTTCCAGTAGAAATGTCCAATTATTTAAACCTCTCCAGTAGATGAAAGAGCTTTTGACAATCTGTTTTGCTGAAAAGCGCTGCAATTCATTTGGCATAGATTAGATGACCTATTAGAGATGAGAAAAAGGGAAAAGGATTTATAATTAATGTCAGCCCAGCTGTTAACTTGGGGAGTATTGCTGAGTTGTAGCACAAGACATACCATTTAGCTATTTCTGCAGTGACGATTCATGTGTATATTGCAACGTGTGTCAGCAGTCTTCTGTGCAGCTGTGCTTGGTTGCAGGGACTAGAGTTTCCCATTCCCAGGTAATGCATTAGCATGCACTGCTGCTTCTCCAAGGCCCTGCCTCCTTTTTGAAGGCAGGCTTTTATGAATGGGTAAGCCCCGTGTTTTTCCAGTGCTACCTTGTCACACAGTGACTGATCCACTCACCTCCTTATCTCCGGGCGATATGACTTTGAGTGTATCTTCCTTGCCAACTTGGCTAGGTATCGTGTTTCTTTCCCTGAGGGTGACTTAGAGCGGAATCCTTGAATCCTTCAGAGTTTCCTGGAGCATCTGGAAAGAAGAGGAAAACCAGAGATGGGCCAGAAAGAGGCAGGCAGAGAAAGATGAAAGAATTTGGGGGGGTGGGAAGTACTTGCTTTTGGAATGGTCTTACTCCTGGATGGCCTAAGGCAAAGTAATTTACACTTTTCGGCAACATGTAGAATGGCCCAGCCCTTGCTCTTATGAGTAAACATTTCAAAGGTGCCTGCAGGGCCCTCTATTTATGTTTTTATAAGCTACTTAGTCTCCTTTGAGTCTCAGGCTATATCCCCACTGCCAATAGTGGAGTTAGCTCGAAGTGTAGTAGCATCTTTTGGAGACACCTGAGCTAGACTGAAGCAGCTCAGCTGCTAGAAGTAGTTTACTCCACAGCAGCGCATATGTCAAAGCACTGTACCTGCCTGTTGCATTATCTTGTCCTGTGCCAACTCTTGTTTCAAGTAAAGGCTCTCACTGCAACCCTGCCTTCTCTGCAGCTGCCCACTGAGGCTCAAGGACATAGCACAGTCACGGTAGGGTACGGGGTTCAGGAGCTGGAGTCACTTTGGTTCTTTCAAAAACTTTTTATGTGGCTGAACCCACATTCCCTGTTAGCACTGTTAAATGCTTTCCTGTTTTCCTCTTCCCCTTGAACTCACACTGCTGTTCTAACTGAGAATCATGTTTTGTTTCTAATGACAGAGCAAAGATGCCAAAATATTTCAGTAGCTCCCCTAGGAACATCTGCAACTTTAGCTATTTTCACAGCTGGCCATAACTTTATGTTATTTTTGAATGCTCATAGCACCAAATCTGGGATCCTGGAGGAGAACAATGGCTAATTTCCTTGTATCAGAATTTAGAATTTGCAAAAAGATGCACTAGCAACTTTGAATAAATGCTGAGAGACAGAGCTATGAGGGATTTTGTCATTTGAAAGGCAAAATTGCTAAACTCCAAACAGAGCTTAGACTGGTCTTCTGACATAGGGTAAAGCTGGAGTTTGGTGAGGTCAAAACTTATAGAAATTTCAACTGATAGTGCAACTACTGCTCAGATTCGTGCTGCCCACGTAGGAGAAGCTCCATTGGATCACTGCCTCCAGTATGGTTGCTGTCATCTTTGATGGAAATTGGAAGAGTAAATTCTTACAGTTCTAATGTGAGGCTGAGTTCTTGGGACTGGAATTAAGTCTGGGAGTTTGAACTTCCACCCAGTAAAATTCCCATGGACCTTTAATTGCAGCTCTGATTTATTACCTGCTAGTTGTGCTTAGCTGGTCTAAAAGTGAAAACAAGCTCAAGGTATTTAATCAATATATTGATCTATTGCTCATAATCTGTGCTGCACCTCTTCACTCCCTATACTGGTCTAGCAAAACACGTAAAAAATATGCTGGAAAGGTTCCATCTTATGTAACCATCGAGAAATGTATTAGAACCAAAGAAGTTTGAGGCATATCTCATCCACAACAACTGCAGCCTGACCCCCAGTGAGTAATAGGCTGCGCCCTGTTTCTTGAGGAGGCAGATCTTCAGCTGTGATATGAACATGGATAAGAGTAGTTGCAGGGTGAGGAACAGAGAATAGAATCATAGAATCATTAAGACTGGAAAAGATCTCTAAGATTACCTAGTCAAACCATCAACCCATCCCCACCATGGCCATTAACCATGTCACTCAGTGCCAGGGATGGTGACCCCACCACCTCCCGGGGCAGCCTGTGCCAGTGCCTCACTGCTCTTTCTGAGAAGGAATGTTTCCTCATATGCAACCTGGACATCCCCTGGTGCAACTTGAGGCCATTACCTCTCGTCCTATCACTAGTTTCCCTTGGCCGACTGCATGCTTCCTCAGGAGGTCTCATCTCAGCACTGGTGTCTTTTGCCAACAATATGGGCAGGCTGCAAAGAGCCACCATCTGTATCTGCTTCTGAAGAAGTCCTTGGTGGTCCACCTTTTGGGGAAGATCAGGCTGCTGAGTGAAGGATGTGGGTAGTGGAGGACAGTGTTACGTGCCTCTTCCTGAAGATGGAAGACACTGCTTCCTGAAGACGCTGCTTCCCAAATGTTGTATCTGTGCATGGCCCCCTGCCAGCATGTTTGTGCACTGATTAGATCTGAATGTGAGGTTTCCCACAGCTCGGGGGAAACAGTGAGGTGGAGCAGAGCTCAGGGTTCCTGACATGCACTGCTGTCTCCAGCAGGCTGCTGCTGTGCCCACTGCTGGCAGAGTGCCCTGCATCCCTCTTGCCTGCACTGTGCCCACAAAGTCATAATTCCTTCAGATTCAGAGAGACTTCTTTCCATATACCTGTGAGTGGGAGGAAAATATGGCTCATCACTTTTTTTCCATTCTCATGCCAATTTTGGTGCAATATAAGGGCCTGCCCTGTCAAACCGAGCAGGAGCATAGCCAGCAATTGCAACTCAAGCCGGCACATTGCTGAATGTGACAAAATCCAACTGAAATCTTTAAAGCTCCCCAGATTGCTTCCATTGCTGCAGTTAATTTTTTGTCCATGACTTTTCTACGAAACCAGATACAATTAAAACATGCAATTCAAGAAGCCTTAGTGCCTTGACCTAAGTGCTAAGGTATTACATGAGCTGCCTGCCAGATACCACAGCCCCCGCCATTGGAGACAGGTAATTAGGTCACCACTTGTGAACTTTTGACACATGCAGACTTATGGCCTGATAACAAGCATGCCTTCAAGCAAGTCAGGGTAATTCGCATATCATCATGAATCTAAGGAGCACTGAACTCTAAACAGTCATTTAGAAGAAAATGCTTCAACCCTTCGCATTTTAATCCTACCTGAAGGCACAGAGCTTGTCTAGGGGATGTCTTGCTAGAGATGCCTGAGGGAGCTGAGAGCCGCTGTGCTGTTGCAGTACCATGCATGGTTGCTCACTTGGGTCTGCATAGACATGACTGCAGAGTCTGTTCTGACAGCCTCCACACGGGCAAATGATGTGCTTTAGCACTTCAGTGCCCTGGCACGAGGAGTGAAACTGTATGCCACAGCAAGCTCTCAGAGGCAATGCAGGACAGTGATAGAAGAGCATGGCTAAAAACCAAGCCTGGCACAACCACGGTTCCAGGTGTGTGCAAGAGCCTCTATGGAAAGTGGGGAAGTGTCTTAAATATGTCTTCTGTCATTCTTTGTAAGTGGAAAATGCAGGGGCTGGTCACTTCACCTCCCTCTCTCTTTGCTTTATTTGAGTATTCTGCATATATTTTCCTTGTCCTGCATCTCAAGATGCTTTCCCATCAGCTCATGCTGTTATGTCACTCTCCAGTGGGTAAACTCAGTATGACCAGGAAACACTGAAGGAAAATGAGATGCAGATGTGGTAACTGCATTAATATTCCCCGGCAGTTGCCGTTGGAAAGCCTGGACTGCTGCTTTGACTTTGTTCCTCCGCAGAGCGCGCTCACATTAAAACGTCAATCTTATCTGCGTTTCAGTTCAGCATGTCTGCCCCTGTGGAACAGATTGTTCAATACACTTACATCCTCCCCAGCTGCCCTCCAAGGGGATGAGTCAGTCCATAATGCAGCACATCTGGTTGGGACTACAGAGGACACTGGAACCTAGCAGGGGCTTGGATCTGCCGCTCAGTTATGTCATGTCTGAGCATTGCTTGTTTGTGTATTTTCAGAAAACCCAGATAAAAGAATATGAAAAGAGAAGAGTAAAAAGGGTTTTGTCCATAAATTACTAGTGACCTCAAAGCTCCCATGCTGGAAAAACTGCTATGTGATGCAATGCCAGTAAAATGGAAGCCACTGTAACTTCACAGAAAAAGCAGTGATATTTCTGATTAATTGCTGTGCTTTTTGAGGTTTCAGTAAAAATGGCTGCTGATTATTTCTGAAACTTACGATGGCTGTCTTAGTGCATAACCCCTTCTTAACATCAATTTGGCAAACAGAAAAGGAAATATATCATACGATATTCCGCTTGTAGGGCCAAGTTCTGTCATTTATCTGCTTGCAAAGCTGCTGTTGACTGCCTTGGGATTTCTCCTTGCAGAATGATGGTAGGACACGATCCAGACCCAATATAAATGTAACATATGAACCAGTATATCTTCAGATGGAGAAAACGTGTGTGGAATTTCCCTGTGCTGTCATGTGTATGCTTTATAGGGCAACTACATCCACAGTTATTGAAAAGAAGCACAGATGTCTGTGGTTAGACATCAGTGACTTGTGGGAGGGAAAAGAGGGAAACTGGAAGACTTAGAATTTGTGCTTGATTGGTTTACTGAGAAATACGGGGCAAGAGAAAGGAAAACAGTTCAGAATAGGACTGTAAGGAGGGGAAATTGGTATTGCTGGCAACACTGATGAAATATCATGTCCTTGCCAGGAGAGTATAAATTATGGGCTTCCTGATAGAAAATGTTGATGAGGCTAGTAGGGGGGGAGTCTGAAGAAAATGCATGCATGTGGAAACTGATTTTTATTTTGGTGATGACTGAAAATAACCATGAAGCCTGGAGCTTGTAAACCTAGGAATTCTGAAATTAATAACTTTAAGAGTTAACAGTTGGAGAGTGACAGACCCATGAGGACCATTTGCTTTTCACATCTTGAGTATCCTTGCCTATTTTAAGTCCTCAGACTCACTGCTGGCCATATAACGTCTTGTGAGGCAGTGGTTATCTGAGATAGCAGCCTTCATTTAAGCAGCAATCATGGTGGCTGCAGGAAGTGCTGCTGGCAGTGGAATGTTTGGTTACTGGCTCTTCTTCGGGTAGGTTTTGTGTTGCACACATCTCTGCACTACCTAATTTATGCCTTCCTTAGGTGTGCTGTGTACCACCTCTATTTGTCCTGTACTATTTTTTTCTAATGCTCTCTCTGCAAGAAGAAATGTATACAATACAGTACTGTGTTTCTGTAGATTTTCCTGCTTAAATCTATACCATGGGACACATTGAAGCTCTGGAGGTTGCTTGTTGAAAGCCCTGCTCAGAGTGAGGCTAGCTTCACAGTGAGATTAGAATATTCAGGGCCTTGCTCAGGCACATTCTGAATATCTCCAAGGATGGAGATTTCAAAGTTCCCCTGGGCTGTAGGCCTGCTCCATCAAGTAGGACGATCTTTCTTTATAACATTCAGTGTTTGGTGCTGATCCAGATTTTAGGCCTTTACAACAGAGGATGCTATTTATTGCCTTTGGGGCAGGCTTGGGCTGCTTGAGTAGAAGCAGATGAAGGAAGGTTTTCTTGGCCTGACAGCAAACCTCAGTGTCAGCCCCAAGAAACTTGATCTAAAGAGGTTTCCACAAAGGCGAGCCTCAGGCTACCTGGCAGAGAGAAAGAGGCTCCTGTGGGGAATGGTTCAGAGCACCTCTGTGAAGCTCCTCATTTGAAATGCCCTCAAGAAGCACTGGTCTATCTTCACTGATAACAGAAGACTCATAGGAAGATTAGCTTTAGGAAGATTAGCTTCCCATCTGCTTCCTCTGTGCATGAACCACTAAGCCAACTACAATTAAGCCTGAAATTTGCACTCTTTTTTAGTTATCTGGACAGAAAACTATGGGGATCTGGAAGGGCTACAGGGGGAAAGGTGCCTTTTAAGAGCAATTATTCAACAGCTTGGATTTGTATACAGTACTGATACTGCTGATGAGTCACTGAACCTTCAGCTGCTTGCACTGTGCTTGGGTTATGACTGTTATGACTGTCCTTTAACAGACTCAGGAATTTGTTGAGAAAGGGTAGTATTTGTGATCAGCTACCATTTTTTCATTGCCTGAGAGCTGAAAAGTCTCTCTCTTATAAAAAATCTCCCCATCAAAATTGCAAACCAAATCTGCTGCCATTGTACTTGGTGGCTCTCATCTTCAAATACGAATGTGTTCATGCCAAGATCCAAAACAGTCCACAAAATGCTTTCAGTGCGTCAAAGGAAAAGCAGGCTGGGGGTCGATGGGGGTAGCAGAGGAAACAGGTTCTAGGTAGGAAGGTTCCTAAGACCCTTTCCTCAGCACCAGATGCTGCTGTGTGAACGGATGAACAGCAAAAATAGCAGGTGGGGCAAGACAGATATTTAATGATTGTTCAGACCAAGCACAACCCCATCACTACTTCATTGCACCATAAAAATTGAAAATTAAAAAAAAGCAACAGAAGTTCTCCCAGGGCTTTCCTGTTGCACGCAAGCACAATATTCTGCTCAGAGATGCTGCAGTGTCATTGGTTGAGGAGCTGAGTGGTACGTGGATCCCAATGGCATGCTGCCCATGTACAGCTCAGGCTCTCTCAAGCCCCAGTTCCTGGCTGGGAGGATGCAGCAGAGATACTGCATGGTGGCAGGTGAATCACTTTCAGACTTCCAATGCTGCAGTGTCCCTCAGTACAGTGCTCCCCTTCCACTGCAGTGCTAGCCTGGCTTCCAGAGTGAACAAGGCTTGTGGGGTCTTGTTTTGCATGTGTGTTGAAGAAAGTCTCTGACAAACTTCTTTCAGCTGTTGGCAAATTTGTTAGCAGGGTGGAGATCTCAGCAACTTTATGTTCTTACAAGTTTTGTGAAAATAAACGGCCAGGTAAAGAGGAGACAAGTCCTCACTGATATTCCTACTGTGGGAAAGGCCAAAGAAGGAGCCCGTATCTCACTACGCATCTGGATGGGAGACACAAAGCTCCAGGGTTTTCCCTGGCTGTGGAGTTACTTATTATTTCCCCAGCCTAAGCCAAGGCAAAGCCCCTCACAGTGAGACAAGGAGCTCAGGGCTTCACATCTGCGCTAAAGATGGCTTTGCTGTCAGTGCTGTATTTAGAGCTCGGCCCGCAGACTGCCTTCTCACTTGGCCCCCTTGGTATTCTTCACTGTCCACTGTGGCAAGGGCTTGTTCCTGAATTGTGTGCATGTCTCCCTTCTGGCTTCTGGCAAACAAGTTTTTTTTTTTTTTTA
Source organism: Pavo muticus (assembly GCA_016647715.1). NCBI lineage: Eukaryota > Metazoa > Chordata > Aves > Galliformes > Phasianidae > Pavo > Pavo muticus. The sequence goes on from JACDJE010000118.1 coordinate 1,566,804, forward strand.
AACAGAGCACAAATGATTACCCAGAGTCAACTGTCTCTGGCCTCCTGTCTGCAGAATCTCTTTTATGAAGTAAATGTTTATGCTTTCAGACTCCCTCTAGGCCTGTATAATCATTCAGCACATGGCTGCAGGATAAATCTGTTCTTGCAGTTAGCAAAGGAGTAAATGCATTCTCCAAAATCCTCAACAAAACCACGAGAATTGGAGGGACACCAAACCAGAACATTATTTTCGTTTAGGCTGTTGAAGCTGCTGGGAAATGGAAGCAGAAGAATTGGCTTTTTTCCCCCCTTCATTGCTTTTTTTCCTTGAAGTCTGCAGCAATGGAATGAGTGAATTATTTCCTGGGGCAGCTGCTGTGTAACATCCAACGCTTTATTCTTTGAGCTAGCAAAAATAAGTGCATCAAGAAGAAGAAAGTGGCAAGTTGCTCGAGGTTCCAGAGGAGCAGGTGGCTCTGGAGATTTCGTGTTTATTTTTGTGGCATGTGCTAGATATGTCCATTTTCTCTTTCAGCTTCTGCAGGCACCACCTGTCCCTTGTTCTTCTTCAAAAAATAGATGAAGTAAATCTGAGACACGGGGCCTCGAGGGAACTCTTGGGGGAGGAGCAGAATAGAAAGCAGGAGGAAAAGAGAGATCCTCGCATCTCTTCAAGGGATGGAGATGATGGATTAAAAAAGCCTTACATGTCTGAGCAGTTGGTGAAAACTGTCAGCTGTTGTGCCTTGCTTGTGACATATATCTCCATAGGCAGATTTCCACCCATGAGTTACAGAAGCAGGCGAGTTATAAATGCCTGACCTCCATCCCTCCTGCAGCCCCTGTTTGGCTGTGGGGTCAGCTGGCAGGCCTTCCGCCCCAAATCTTGCAAACCATCATGATTCTGAAGCAATGACCAAACCTTAGGCAACCAACTGGCTTTGGAAAACAGAATGACCTTGTTTGTCTCACAGAATCCCAGATGCAAGCTGCTGGGGGGAGAATTCATAGTTCCTTCCTACCAAAAAAGGAGCAGGCACCAACTGCATGGTGTCTGAAGCCTGGAGGTTCACTGTGATGGGGAGGTCTCACTCTCGCATTTAAAAGTGGCACAGGAGAGGGTGAAGGGGAAGGTGCAGTCAGTGGGCTAGGGATATCGGCATTAGGATGTGGAGGAAAGGAAGCTGAAGGCTATGTGATCTGTGCGTCCCCAGTTCTGCAGCATTTTGAAGTCAGCATGGCATAAGCAAGGGCTTCCTTCTGTCCCAGCTTTCTTATCATAAATAGTACCACAACATGCTTTATCTAATAAGTAGCAAATGAAAGAGCAAAGAAATGCTTTGGGCACAAGGGTCTTCTTTAACAGACTCGCAGTGATGAGGTACTTGGCTAGTATCTGTAGGGTTAAATTCGTGTGTGTCTCCCCTGGAGGGCTTCCCCTGCAGATGGAGGAAGGCTTTGATATCTGCTTCCCAGAACATCCTCACTGCCCGCTTTCCTTCACTGGTGGTTTTGCTGCTCTACTTCTCTGCTCCTGGGGGCTGCCCTGGACCAGCATCATCAGGGTCCCACACCATGGTGCAGCATGCCCTCTGCTTCCTTCCCTCCCTCCTCACATGCAGTATCAGCTGAGGCAATGCTGTGTAACTTGTGGAAGTCCATGTGGCTGTGCTGATTCACACTGTCCGAGAATGTGGCCAGTCCTCTTTGTCTAGCTAGTTTCTGGATCAGTATTATCTTAGGGACTTTGGACACCTACAAGCAGCAGGAAGCTGTGTGCTGCAGCTGATTGCACTTCAAAGGAGCATTCACAGTCCATGTTTCTTTGCTCCTGGAATGTTAGAGTGATCTACACTGTTTCATACAATAAATAAATAAATAAATAAATGATTTTCTCCTGCTTCATCTTAGAGATGAATGTAGCAGAACACATGCTTGTGGCTATCTTCTGGAGAAGAGGAGGGAAACAAATATTAGTGGGTGTCTTTCGTCTGTCCTGTCCTTGTTTGAAGGCCCTGATACACTGTGAAATCACTGAGACTTTCTTGAATATAAAGATGACTGCTACCGAAATCTTGTGATGTAAACCCAGTGCAGAGGCCCCATCAGTCTGTGGGGCATCAAGGTGTGCATTACAGTGCAATTCCCGTGGTGTGTGATGTATGACCCCCCCCCCCACCCCCCACCCCTACTTAATCTTTCTGCTCTTCTTCCCATCTGTGAAATTAGACATCTCTTTCACTTTGGGAAAGTCTTTGAGATATGTGGAAGAACAGTGTGTTCTTCACTGGTAACTATTTCTGTTTCTGGATAACTTATCAAAGAATCACAGAGTACCTTGGGTTGGAAGGGACCTCAAAGACCATCCATTCCAACCTCCCTGCCACAGGCAGGGTTACCAACCACTAAATCAGGCACTAGATCAGGTTACCCAGGTCCCTATCCAACCTGACCTTGAACATCTCCAGGGATGGGGCAAACTTCTGAGTTTACAGGTGTCAAGTGGTATTGAGTGTTTATTATTATCCCATTTACGTGTGGAGGTTGGGAAATGTAAGAAGAATATAATTTGTGGCACAGGCAATCCTGCCTATAGCGTTCTGAGGTCCTTTCTCAGAGCACGTTAAGAAAATGTACAGACAGAAACTTCCTGGCCAGTATATTTGCTTTGTTTTGAAGAAGGAAACACGAAAATGAAAAAAGTAATGAAATCAATAAATTAGTATCATGTTAATAAGTAATCACTTCACCCACAGAATGAAGATTTAGACAAATACTAAACAGGAAAGAAGACTGCTTGGGAAGGAAGTCAGTGCTGGGATTGAGTGTCACCAGATTAAAAGTGCCATTATCTTTTGGACAAACATGCATAGTCCAAAGTGCTGTCACTTACCATAATGCTAGCACAGCTGCTGGGGGTGCTGCTTTCACAAGGCTTTTTTAATCACGAAAGGGCAATTCATTATATTATGGGAAGGATATGCAATGAGACATACACGTTTCTTAAATTAAGAATGTAAGAATTCTTAAATTAATATTTTCAGTCCTGAGGTGGATGTACTTCAGAAAGGCAAACTTCTGTGCAAAGTCCCAACATGATACAGAATGTCCTCACCAGGTTCTCTGGTGACCTTGTTAGTCACTGACTGCCACTGTCTTTTTATCTCTTCTGTAAATGGGATAAACTATGCTGGAGCAGATGTTAGATAGTGTGCTGAAAGCAGGATCCAGTACTGACTATCACAAGGAAAATACCATGTTACTACAAGCAGGTGGCCTTCTACAGAATGGGACTATTTCAGTGACGGCCCTTGCAGTGAACAGGAGGTGAAATAGTAAAAAAAGCAAGAATGGCAGGGGAAGACCAAAGCCTTACCAAGAACACTGCCATTGAGTTGGCATGGGCAGCTATCTCTGGGGCTGTCAGGGGATTAAGTCCCCTGATTCGGCATCCTGGGCTGGTGGGATTCCAGCTGCAGTCTGAGCCTCTCCTCGCTGCTCAGCTGTCCTCTGCAGGCACTGCTCCTGCTCCTGGGACAAAGCACCACTGTGATGTGCAGAGTGCTGAGAGTCCCATCCTAAATCAATCTTCAAAACAAAGCCCGTGTGCCAGAGACCCCAGTGCATTCACTGAAAGTAATAGTTTTCAAATGCTTCCATAAAGTGTCACAGCTGGAGTTCGAAAAGGCATTTTATGGCTTAGTGTTTTGCTTTACAAGAAAAGAGCAGGAACAAATAGAGGCTGTGTATGGATGTGTTTATAAGAGCGGGGGGATCTGGGTGTGTAGATTGCGATGCTGTGTGGAAGTGTGTGAAGCAAACCAAGTACGTCCTTGGGAATTAAAGTAAAAATAACCTGTGACCTTTCTCTAATGAGCTGTGTGAAAGGTTGGTAGTGATGGCCAATAGACTGCGCTTGTCATAACAGCATCTCGCAGGCTGCTTCGCAGCGGGGCTCACAGCAGGAGATCCGCAGTCCTGATTCCTCCATCCATTTCCAGCACAGCATTAATTCTGTGCCGAGTCCTTTAACCACACCCATCAGCCTGGCTACAAATTGCTTGCCATGATATCTGAGTGTTCATGGCATCCCCAGACTCATTTTCTCTCCGTATATAGTGTGGCTCATCTGATTTCTGTGCTTTCCTTCGTCTTTCCCATGACTAACCTGAGAGCTAACCTGAGTTCCAGGGCCATGCACAAAAGGGCACATGCTGTCGCAAGCTTTCTGTGTGTGCAGCAGGATGCTGAGCAATGTCAGAGGGTTTGGAGGCTGTAGGGTCAGGAAATGCTGTATGACTGTCCAATAACTCCCACCAGTAAGCAGTGCCGCAAAGGCTCTATCTCAGAGGCAGCTCCCTTCTCCTGGTGTGTCTCATAGAGGTTAGCTATGAGTATTTGACCCACTTCTAAATGTCAGGCAAATCACTTTCAATATCTCAGGTCATTGTGAGTGAATAAAATCCATGCAGTCCTTATGAGGCTAACATGCTGGCACACCATCACTGATAACAGACTTTTACCCAAACTGCCAATGCCTACTTGAGTTTCATTCTTGGCAATCGTTTTTTCCTCTCATCTTCTCTCTTCAGCAACAGTATTTCGTAACTGTGAGAACTGTAATGACAATGGGGCCATGGCTTTAAAGGAAATGTTTTCCTCGTGGGGTAATGCCCTCCAGTTCCACAAAATCACATATGCCCAACCGAAAAGGAAAACACCCGTCAAAGCTTCCTGAAGAAATGTGGGGACTTGGGTTCCCTTTCTTTGTGTGTGTTTCTTTTTAAAGAATCTTAGCACAGAGAGGAATGGCCAGAGCAAGGGGTTTTTGTTGTTTGCTCAATGTGCCTGTGGGAGAGTGCGCAAAGGGGAAGGAAGAGATGTCCCAGTGCTGGAGCAGGGTATGATCTTGACTCGAGGCTTTGGAGGTGGGCCTTGTCCTTCTGCATGGTGGTTAGGGGGATGGCCACTTCAGCATCTCCAGCAACAGCAGCGGTTCTGCTGAAGGTATTGGCAATCAACTGGTTTTAAGTGACATTAGCAAATCAGCTTGTCAGAGGAAAGGCATCTCTTCTGCTCTGTGATCTGCTCTTGACCCTCTTTGTGTGCTTCTGAATGATTATTAAGTGTACTTATGTCAACAAAGCCCCAGACTCTCCAATTCAGGGCAGCTTCAACTTCTGCCAGGCTCTGTCAAGTGAGTCAGAGTATCCATCCTCCCCATGCAAGCTGTGCATTGACCGCAGGGCTGTGTCACTTCCCCAGCTCCCATAGCCACGTGCCTTGTCTCTGCTGGGACTCTGGGTTGGTGAGGACCAAATCTCTGCCTGGAAAGACCCAGTGAGGCTGGCTCCCAGTGCCTTCCTGGGGCACTCAGGTCTAGCCTCGCTGCTGGTCAGACTGCAGCATGCTGTGTCAAGCATAGGAATGTACCTGATAAAGCAGAACTTATTAGAAAATCAAAGCGAATCCAGACAGCAAGTGTAGCTTGCCCAAAGTTTTTTGAAACTAAGCCCAGTCTTTGGTGTGGGAGCCTGCCTGGTGCCTTCAGAAGTGTTTCAGACCTCAAGTTTCCAGGCTGTCTGCAGTTTGGTGCATGCTACCACTGAAACCCACCTCCTTCACGTACGCTTTGAGCTCCCACCATGAACAGCCCTTTAGCCAACATGACCAAGCTGTTCCCGCTCAGCTGAATCATACCATTTCAGCCTTTGAGCCGGGACCATGTCTAGACAGTCAATTACTCTACTCTCCTGTCTCTTAAGAAACTTCAGTGCAAGTGTCTTCTTTGACCTTGCATGTATAATTATTTATCTTCCCTATAAATAATGGATTTCTTTGTTGCTGGTTGGTGCTGATTCATTAATATTTTGTTTCCTCCTTGTGTTCAAACATCTTTCCAATATCCTCTTGCACTAAAGCCTTATTCCTTTGCATGCTCTTTTCCCTCAGCTGATATTTCCAAATTTGCTGTAATTCCATTCATTTTAGCTATAGATCCTCTGCTGGCAATATCCGGCTATCATGTCACCTCAGCTTAACCCTTGCTCACGAAGAATGGGTTGATTTGCAGAGTTTCCCCTTGCTCACACTCAGAGAATCTCCTCTTTGTGTCTGTCACCTCCATGTCAAGCATGTGAATCTCAGCTTTGCCATTTTATGTAAGGGAAAAGGGAAAACAGTGCGCAGAACTACAGGGTGGGACCAAAACCCTGGGGGTGAGCACGCTTGTGTGTCCGGGACAGGATCAGCATCCCATGGAACTCAGTGAAGCTCACAGAGGTCCCCCCAGGCACTTCTCTAATTGAGGCGCTTAGTGTACATAATTAGCAAGGGCGTTAATCGTCCGTATTTAAGATCTCATCTTTCTCACTCTGCAAATTGATTGGTGCAGAGAAGAAAAAGCAGAGGAGCTGTCAGTCTCTCTCTGCAGACAGCTCACTGCACTTGCGGAAATAGTGTTTGAAAAGTGCAGTAAATTTGCTGTGATCTGCCCAACGGCACTACAGTGAAGGCAGAGCGTGAGACTGATAGCAGCTAGCAGCCTTTTGCAGGCAGGACAGGAATCCTTGGGAATCACTACGGGCTCGTCCCACAAAACATTTTCCCCAGACAAAGCTGCCCACAGCCTGAGGTCACATTGGTTATGCCCTGACCACAGACCCCACTGAGGACACAAGCACATCCAGTGCCCACAGAACACCATTTGGGACGGCCCACGTTCCCCACCCTCCCTGCCTTGTGCCTGGAAAATTGTCCCTCTAGTCCCCATGTGGTCTTGAGTTCAAGGGCCAGCACCACTTCACGGAGTGAAGAAGCCAGCACTGGGATGAAGAGGTTGAGGTGCAGGTCTCACCAGCCCTGTATGCTGCACAGCTCTTCACTGCAGGGTATGCAGTGCACTCCAAACCCTGCAGCCATTCACACCTGCTCACACCCTCCTTGCACCGCAGAAACCAGGAAATTGTCTCTTTGTGGTTGTTTACAGCCATGCCAAGGTGTTTTCCCATTGATGGAGTATTGCAAAATCACACAGAGCTGTTCTGTTCCCCTGGGAGCTAAAATAAGCTCAATTTTTTTCTTGGCTTCACTGGGATCAGCAGGAGATCAACACTCAGAGCACCAGGGATGGCAGCCCTGTGATGCCAATGAGTTGAGGCAGATCTTGAGCAGCCCCTTTGGCAGGTTTTCCAGCAGCAGGCTGCCCTCCCCACCTTGCCCCGCAGCCTCGTCCCATGCACAGCCAGCTTCTGCTGTTGGCAGACACTCAGCCTGGAAGCTCACACTGTGATGGGGAACAGAGCACGGTAAATGAGCTGCTCAGGTGCACAGAGTCCAGGGCACACACCATGGGTTTGATGTGGAACATGAGAGAGGGACCATATGCACATCCTGCTGCCAGCCGGGCCGCCCACTGCCTTGGGAAATCGTCTTTGTACCGTGTCTGCAGCTGGCTGGCTGAAATGCAGATGTTTGCGTTGTTTATGGGAGGCCCCAGTTGCAGATTTCAATTTCCTCACATTTCAGGTATTTCGGATCTGTGGTTTGGCCTCTTGATCAGAGGCAGGGACTGGTTGTTTTAAGTGGAGAGCTGAGTTTACATGATAAATCTCATTTACACAATGGTGGGAAAAAGATGGATTCATCCAGTGCATTGGCATAGTTTAGAATATGGCATGCCTAGATTTCAAGAGCAGTTTGTTCCATGAATTACAGAATTATAAAAGCCCAGTTTGCTACAGATTTGTGTCCTCTATCCTCTACAATCACACTGAAACATCCCCATTTTCTCCACAATGTCCCCTATGGCTTCCTCCACCACTTTGCAGCTTCAGCTCCTTTCCTAGTCCCCACTTCCATCTGACCTTCAGTCATCTTCTGCCTCTCAACTACTGAAGTCTCACTTCTTTTCCACACTTCCATTTCCTCCATCCCAGCTTCCCCTGATACCTCCAGGACCTGCTGCCTTTAGAAATCTGGCTGCAGAGTAAAAGCACAGAGAATCACTTTAGCTGGATCAAAACAGTATTTTTACAATTCTTGCAAATGTGGCAGGATGGGTTTGACTGGAAACTAAGCACACTTCAGAAGTCTTTGCGAGGCTGAGCACTGCCCGGATCCAGTGCTGTACTGCTGCAGTGGGGGCAGAGCATCCTCTGCCTTGATGGGGCTCCAGTCAAACTTGTCTAAAACCCCACTGCAGCTTTGGAGGGTACTCTTGCCTCCTCCCCAGTTCATGTGCCTCCTTGCACTGTGTGAGCACCTCTGCGTGTTGGAGCAGCTCACTGGTCCAGATGGAAATGCATGACTTTGTGTGGCAGTGCTCACTCTTAGAGGGCCCACAAGTGCAGGCAATCCAGCCCACAGCTTTGTGAGCCCTTGTTCTGACACCAGGGAGGAGTCAGAAAGGGGAATGATAAGCACTGAGTGTGGTAGGCTGACACGGGCTCCATGCTGTGGGGAAGAGGAGGAGGAAGAAGAGGGGAGACCATCCATTTTGGGGCCAGTGCAATGGTGACGTGCAGATGGCATAAACTCTCACCCCAGAGCATCTGAGAGGGGCTCTGCACTGCAAATAAGCTCTGCGTTCTCAGACCCACACAGCCAGGAGACATCAGCTCTACTCTGTCAATGCTTGAGTTTGCTCCAGCGCAGATTTCATCAGTGCCACTGGATACTTCTTTCTTCTTTCAACAGAAGACACCCAGGTCAACCCAAACCCCCGCAACTTCCATTGAGCAATGTCATATTAAAAGAAAACAAACAAATGGAAAAAAAGCTTAGTTCTGGCAGTTTGCATCATAATATGAAGACAGATTTCCAGGCAGCTGCGTGCACAGGGGCTGCAGATCAATTTGGTGTGCAAGCCAATGCTGTCAAAGTGGGAGGCAACAGTGTCAAAGCAATTGATGATGGGAGCTGTGCTCACACAAAGGAGCAAATCCTTCCTGGTGTGAGTCCAGGTGCCTCAGAAATGTTCTCAGCCTGTGTATATTTCCCTCTGCTTTGGACCAACTTGTTTTTTCCTTTCTGTTCCTAAAACCGCAGCAGGCTTATCCAAAAACCTGTCATCCGCTTTAACAAAAGGGTGAAATAAACATCCCAGCATCATCCTCGGCAACCTGCCACCAAGAAACTGCCGCAAGATATGACAAGATGAATACTGCCTTTAAATGCTATGTGAAGAAGAAATGAATGGCTTTCACTTGGCAGAAATTGCCTAAGTGCCCTGCAGAGCTGATCTGCGGTGTCCCCTGACTGCAAGTGGATGGGGTGCCATCATGGCATGGCAGCAGCAGTGGCAGGGATTCACGTCTCCTGCACAGCTCTGACTGATATCCTGTGCTCTACTCTCCCTAGAAAGAACTGCTCTCCCTTTGTGACCCAAAGGGCTTGCTGGTCACCCCGAGAACCCTATCTTGGCCATCTGTACCGAATCAGGATGAGTGACTGTTGGCCTGGGCAGGTAGCAGATGTGGGGCTCTCCCAGGTGATGTGGAGACATTGTCAGGGCAGCTGCACCTTGTTTTTTTAAACTGCCTATAAAAAAGGCCAGTGGCCAAAGCAAGTGCTTTGCTGGTGGTGGTGCTATGTGGAGGGATTGTTCTCTGCTTTCAGGTATGAATGTTAATTTTCTTACTTGTTTTTCCAGTCTTTGAATAAATGAGCATTAGGTATAAGGTGCTTACATTAGGGTCTTTGAGAACTCTGCAGGGTATGTGACTGAAGGCTTTTGTGGGGACACAGCATCTAGGGCAGGCTGTGTGTCAGTCTCCCAGAGCCAGGAGATGCCTCTACTGGGATCCTCTGCAAAGGAGTGAGATATATGGGGGACTCTGGGTCTGCTCCTGAGCAGAGCAGCGACCAGGGCAGCCCAGCAGTGTCCAGTGTGCTTCAGCCAGCACAGCCTCTGCATGGGGGTCTTTTAAAATGAAGTAATGTATGTGTTCTCTTGTTGCTGAGCCCTCCACTGTGTCAGCCTACTTGGTTTGATCTGTGTTGTGCTGATACCCTTGTAATAAGTGGCTCCTTCTAAGGGAACAGTGCAGGATATGAAATGCACTGAAATGTTGCCATTTAAAGGTGATGAATTGTTTTCCTTTCTAGTTCATTGCTTTTAAAGCTTCTCACTGGCAAGGACCCATCATAAAGTGCAGAAATGTAGCATACTCCTCTTGGAGAGGCTTGAGTTATTTCAGCTTGGTGTCTCTAATCTCAAAAGCACATCAGAGAAATGTATAAGGGATGTAGTTCTTCTCCTAGAGATATAATCTAAGCATAGATATAGCATAACAAAAAAGATGACATAACAGGAGAAGCTCCTGTGGTGTTATGGTGTTATAATGGGGTTCTGCGGCCTTTGTTAAGTTTATGAAGATTGGTGATGGTGATTCTGTGTGTGCCACTGAATGTATATATATGTATTTGTAACCACTGCATTAGTTCTAGTTGCTGGAAACTATCCCATGTATAACTTAAAGTGTAGGAGTCCTTAGTGATGATTAATGGTCACAGGGGATGAAGAGGAAAACAGATAGAAGTCTGGGCTTCCCATGCTCGCCTTGTTTTTTCTCTGCTGCTGTCTGGGCCCTCTGAATGCTGCTCAGCTGAGTGTACTGAAATGACAGGCCACTCTGCTTGCATGTTCTCAGAAACCTGAGACCCAGCCTCTACCAGTTCATTAGGACATTAACTGCACTGGGGGGTGGAAATGCTGCCTGGAACATGCAAATCTTTGGCTTTCACAGTGACTCTGTTTAGGTTCAGTAGCTCTTATTACCTTGTCTTGTTACAAAAATACTCTTCTTGTCTGGAGAATGGGGATAATCCCTGGCTATCTTTATGCTGGAGGTTCTGATAATTAATTATTTAATCCTTATAGAGCACTTAGATATTTGGATACCTCTTGATAGAATCATGTATCACCTTAGCTGTCAAACCACAATAGCACCTTTTCAGCCCTGCTGTAGATGCAGCAAAAGATAGTAAAACATCCCTGCTGCCTGAAAACACTGAGTGCCTGACTCTACTTTTATGAAAGTAAACCACAACAGGTTTCAATACTCGAATGAAATAAAGCCTGAAAGGAGATAAGAAAGAGATAGTGAGGAGATTAATGCTAGGCTTGATGGAAGACTTCCTGGCTGGTTGTTCTTGCCCAGGAAGTTCCTTTGAGAAGACGATTAGTGGGTTTTATGCATACTGGCAACCTTGCTTTACCCAGCATCATCCATGTTTTGTGTGATCTCTTCCCTTCCCACAGGTCTGAATGCTTTGTTCATGGTTGTGTGGACTGGGTTGCCCTTTCTTCTGTGTCTGTGTGGATGAGCTTGTCAGCTGCAAGATGGGGAAGTAGGCTGTTCGTGCTAAAACATTGCCCCCTGGGTGCGCATATGGCTGTGGGAAGACTTATGGCCTGGATGTGGGTCTATGGTGCCTGGAAGTTCAGTTCACTGTGACAGAGAGGTGTTCTCTGCTGCCATATGTGCTGGGGGATCCTGGTACAGGTGAGAGATCAGGCTGGGTGTGGGAGCAGCCATCCCAAGTCACTTGCTCAATAACCTCTGGTCCCTATAGGCAAGAGGTGATGGGGCAATCAACGCTCATTGCTCTTTTACTGTAAGCCATGGCAGGCCAGTGCCACTGCAGACCTCTGCTTCACATTGCTGCGTGGTATGTAGAACAAGGCAAACTGTCTTGGATCAGGCATGAAATCCACATTTGGAAGCAAAGGTGGAAGCCAGTGCAAGTAAGATGTTGTGGACTAGAACAGACCCGAGTTTAGTTTATTATCTGAAACTTGGGCGTGAATCTGTTCTGGACCTTATGGTGGTTAGTGCCTTGTTTACTCTTTGGATGGTTTAGATAAACTAGATCATCCCAATTTTACCACTATAAAGAGGCATGAAATACGAAGTTTTTCATCCTGATCATCCAGAAAAGACTTTGATATGTTCAGATGCACTGAAATCCAGCTTTAATCTGGTTTTGGTTTTGCAGAATTATAGGCTTATTGCGCTTTCATAAACCCAGTATCCAAGTGCTCCATCTTATTTTGGTTTTTGTTACCTATCTTGAAAGTAGGATTTTCTTTAAGTCATGCTGAAGTACAGCTTCAATTACATTCTGTTAATAAATAATCACTTAATTATGACTTATTGCAAGATCCCACCCCACCAAAGACTGGCATTTAGAGGATTATGCCTGCAGGGATGAGGACAGTTCAGTTTCAGAGCTGTATCTCCTTGGTATGACTGTTCCTGATGGATTGTGAACAGAATTGTATTGTGAAATATATGTCCTTATTGGAGTTGCTGTTAACTTCATAATTGCTCTGTAATTACTAAAGAGAGAGAATCTTGCACTTCTGACAGCCAGGTGCATGTATTGCTTAATCTATCTCCATTATTGACTTGGCTCAGTTCCTGTGGGTGCTTTCCTATTTTCTCTCAGTTGTGCAACACCAAAACTGACTGAACAGTATGTCTGCTGTTTTGTTCCTGCTTAGGAACTAACAACAAGAGCAAATATAGGTGAACTTCAGAGAAACTGGAGAGGCTGCCTGCCACCGTGTGCTGGCCTGGGCTGGTTGAGGCTGCTACTCCACAGAACTCACGTGGGCTGATGGGAGCAGAGCTTGGCAGTCCTCCTGCTCCAGGCACCAGCCTGTGCTGCAGCAGTCATGGCTGAGAAGAGGCTGAAGGGCTGTCTTCTGGACAGCTTCAGGCTTGAATTTGAGTTGGTAAAAGGGTTATCTCAAACTGCAGTCAGGAGTGGGACAGCAGTGAGAAAGCAGTAGATTGTCAGCAGCTCCAGGAATGGTCCCTGCCATGGGGAAGTGCTATTTGTCTGTTCTGCGGTATACTGGGTCAGAGCTTATGCAAAAATCACAGTTTGTCAGGCTTTTCTGAGGCTTTGGAAATATGTCAGTGGCCTTGACTGCATGCACTGGCATTTAATAGAGCTCAATGTAAGGGCTTTTTGGTGTAATCAGCCAGCAGATAAGCCTGGTGAGAGACAATGTGAACCCAGTGCCTATCTCTGGGGTCAGCAATGGAGATGTATTGCCCTCCTCTTCCTCTGCTGTGCCCTGAATGAACAGCAAGGGATTTCTTTGGGCACAGTGCTAGGTGAATGGGTAACAAGCTTTTCATGCTTTTGCTTACATGTGGATTTTTTCTCTCCCTATTTTGTTTTTTTTCCCAGAGGAATAAGTGTTTCTGGAATATGGTACTGTCAGCTCTTGACTCCCCAGCAGAGCAGAAAGCAGTGAAACTGCTTTCTCCAAATATGACTTGCATATCAGGCCTGCAGGGCTTCCTTTAGCACCTGGCCCCAGGGGATGTGACTGCCTGGCTCCTTGGTGCCCCTGCAAGCTGCTGTCACCTGTTTGCACTGCTCTCCTTCTGTGGGGAAGTCCATGTCCACTTGGGATGTGGAGTCCAAAATGTGGAAGCTGTTTATGTCAGTTCTCCCTACTGTCATAGTTTTGAAGTCAGATGATGCCAGTGTGTTCTTCTGCTCCTTATCCTCAGTGGACTGAGTGCACTTGCCCTGCCTTGCCCTGCCTGTTCTCAGCATGCAGGGTATGTGAAACAGGAGACTGTCTGCCTCCTGCCTCTGTATTTTGTATAATAATAGGTGAGCTTTCTGGTTGCTGCAGCTCCTCTTTTCCCATTTCCTCTCTCAACACTACCTATTTTCTGCTGAGGAGATTTTTAGACATGAGATAAAGCAAAACACAGACATGTTTCAGGCAGCGCTGTGCAAGAGCAGGAGGGGAATTTTTAATTTCAGTAAACAGTCGAGTCTTCAAGGCCTCTCAGTGCAGTTCTAGGAAACACTTTGAACTGGAGAAGGATATGAGACTTTCTGCGTGACTCATGCTATTAGTAGACTGCCAGTTTTGCAGCCTGAGAGGCTGATAACACCACAGAGCAGGTGCAGTGAGTGGTGCTGGGGCCTCACAGTGCAGGCAGGTAGCTGCCTCAGGGCTGCTGTGGGGACACATGGCCCTGTGTGCAAAGAGATCCTCATCTTCTCACCCCAGCAGCCCACTAGCTCTGGGATTTGGACTGTGTGGGGATGGGGATAGGGGCTCTGTGCATGGTAGCTGACTGCATCTTAATGTGAGATTGCAGATGTAGTGGGAACAGGGAAGAGAAAGCCAGTCTGGGGAGGCTGAAAGCTATGGGGGAGACCTGGGCTGAAGCAGCTGCATATCACAGGGTGAGAAAATAAATTTCATGTATGCATGGATACATCCTGATATGGGGTGGGGGGCACTTTGCTCAGCATGTGGGAGCTGGAGGGAAGCTTTGCATGCAGCTGTTTTGTGCCCGATGACTTGTTATTACTGCTGCACCTTCACTTCCAGTAAATTTATGGCTTCTCATGCAACTTCTGCCAGTAAATGGAAGTGGCAGGATTGGGAAGTGGGAAAGAGATGCAAATGCAGCATGACTGGGCTTTGTCAGATACAGTTGCAGGATAGTTAACGGTTCAGACTGGGGTCAGTGCCTCAACCTCAGTGTAACTTTGCCATAGCTCACAACATGCTTGCTTTTGGAGCTGTAACATTTTTCCTTTTCTCCTGGTTGTGGCATGGTCTGGCATATCGCCCCCTTCAGATACCATGTCCAGGTGCTTTCTGCATGTATGCAGAGGAAGCACTACAGCTGCTTCTCCAAGAGCCTGGACCCTTGTGTCTCTCATCAGCCAGATGGGATTTGGCTCCTTTAAGCCTGCTTCTGTTCCTAGTCTCCTCCAGAATGTGCTTTCTCCCAGATGTTTGGTTCTTGCTGGAACCTTTCATGTGGGAGCATTGTTTTTATAGGACCATGTTACAAGTTGGTCCCACGGCTGGGCTGAGTGCTGTCACGGGGCTCCCTAGGTGTGATGCCCCATGCTGTGGTGTGCTGCTGCTGTGGTGCACCCAGTAGTGATGCATCTCCAGATGGGGTGCATCTTGGCCTGTGAACATGGAGACCGTGCACCAGTATGAAAGACTTATCCTGAAGACCTTTGTGGGTCAATCTTTGCTGATGGCTGTGCAGGAAGGTGTTTGGGGCAGAGCTGTGTGTGGAGGTGTGTGGAAGAATGGAACCCATTGGCTGCTGCTCTGATATCTTGGGGTAGGGTAGCCAAGTTGTAGATCAACTGTTCCCTAAAGCCTAGCAGTTACAGTGCCATTATAGGTATGCCGTAACCTATATCTTTGTTTAATTTCATTTTTCTTAACTCTTTCTTAAAGGCAAATATACTCAGGCTGTTCCTGCAGCTGTGGCTTTTCAGGCTGCTATTACCTGCTTTTCTTTGAATGGGGCAAGATGGGACACTCCCTCCTGCCCTGTCAACCTCTTAGCTTCCTCCCTGTGTTCTGGGAGGATGCCTGGGGCACACCATTCCTACTGCTGGGCATGGGCTGCAGTAGCAGGCCTTGCTCATGCTGTGCCCTGGCTACTGGAGGAAGTGATGTGCACCCACTCTGCAGCAATGTTGGGTTGCAGAGCTGCACCTCTCTGGTGGCACATCTGTCGATCGATGCGTTGTGAAGAGGGCTGTGAGCAGGAAGAGAAGCTTTTCTTGTGCACTGGCCCGTTTCTCTTGTAAGGAACGCATTACATTGGGATTGCCTTCAAATGAATGCAGAAAACATTGGGAAATGTGTGATGACTTAAACAACTGGAGACTTAGCATGTTTCACAGAAACACCAATTTCTGAGATAGTATTCATAAAAACAAGCTGCCACTCACAATAGCTTAACACTTCCACTTCTGGCTGGGACAAGGAAACTCTGACTGACGAAAAACAACTGTGCAGGAGTGCGTAGGTACAGCTGAGCTGGAGGAGGGATTTGGCTTCCAAAGGGATCTGATTCATCCTCAGGAATCCAGTCATTCAGGCCTGCAGTGTGGCTAGGGTCAAAGTTCCTGGTAGGAGCAGGAAGGGGGCTTTTGGCAGGCTGGGGTGGCGGGGGAGTGGGAAGGAGAAAAGAGGAAGATAAATCCAGCCTCAGATCTTGCAGTTGTCTTCTGTTCCTCCCATGGCAGAAATCAAAACTCAGAGCCAAACATCCCTGTACTGGGGGACAGGGAGTACAAAGCATGCCTCTTGAACCTGCCTCTGATGCTCTCCTTGGTCTCTGAAGGTGTGCTGGTGAGCAGAAAATAAACCTGATTGCATCAAATGTCGTGAGCCTCTGTGCCTGCTGCAGTGGGGTGGTGTGTGTCAGTAGGACTGTGGTGTTCTGGAAAAGCAGTTTTGGCACAGGGTGAGGGTGGAGGGTACTGGTGAGCCCTGGGCAGGGGAGCTGCACAGCAGCAGGGCCAAGGCAAGAAGGGCTTTACAGAGATCCAGCTTTTCAGGAAACCATCCTTTCTTCTCCCTAGACCTACACACTGAAGTGGTACAAGTGGGGAGCTGCTTCCCCGAGGGCAGCTCTCTTTCACAGTCTCAAATTATCCAGTTTGGCTTTTCTTTCTCTTTTCCACTTTGCAACTTTAAAAAAAAAAAAAAAAAAAAAAAACTGACAAAAAACCTCACCCACTCCTTGAAGTTTAGAGATCTTGGACAGAAGTGAGAATTAACAACGTGAATTTTGAAACAGAGAACATGCTTTCAGCTGCCTTCCAGCTGAAACAACAGCACTGCACATGGAGGACAGCCTGCCCAGTGGCACATCCTCACCTGAGCCTGGCAGTCTGCTGTCAGGAGGGAACACTCCCACCCAAAGCACACACTGACACCTTCTCCCTTTGCAAGCAGAATTAATCATACTTATGTGCCATATCACATTTTAATTTTTCTAGCACAGTCCAAGATTAATGGTTAATGCAGTATGTCTCCCCATCTCCACTCCCATTACAATAGAGCGCTTTGAATAACTATTAACTTTGCAGTTAACTGAAAGAAAATTGTTAATGATCGACAAGCTTATGTTGCATAAAAAAATCTCTGAAACCTTCTCCTGACTGTGGGAGAACCTTTTCCTCAGCACTGACCTTCAACAACACCTGGTACCTGCAAAACAAAAGCAGACTGCGCAGCTTTATCTGCTAGCCAAGGTCAGGAACTATGTGAACCAGCAGAGCTTTGTGGTTCCCAGTGTTGATGTTGAGTTTTCCTAGCCAAGAAGATAGTGTTCTCCGGGTCCCCAGAAAACAGCTAATGAGTACTGTTTTTGTTTTTTAACTTAGCAGCTGGTTTATGGAGTACTGCATGGATGCGTGCTGTGATGTTCCAGCCAGTCCTTCCCCCATTGTGAGGGTCTCTGTGTGTGCTGGGGTGGGGGAAAAAATCTTATTGGGGCCTCAGGTACTCCTGAATGGGTCTTGTGCAGAAGATGGCACCACGTGCAGAATGTGTGCAGGCAGGCAAGTGCGGCTGCAGAGGTGCTGTGTTCCTGTTGAGTGCTTATATGCAGGCCTTCAGGAAATGAATTGCCAGCTGTTTGTGAAAGGAGGGAAGCACTGGGGCTACGGAAGATTAGGCTGTGAGCCCTGTACAACTCCCTTTCTGGCTGGAGGGATAGGCCGTGGATGTAATGTTTTTTCAGTTCTTTAAATGATTATTTCTGTGCCAGACTTATCAGGAAAAGTATTGTTGGGATCTTGGCAAAGATATAACTACAATGTCCAGCTTCACAGTCATTCTCCTCTGAGTCTGCTCCCTGTCAGGCATGGAGCAAATAGGCCTGGGACAGTTTGCTACAGTGAACAGCCTCTGCAGCTGCTAGCGGCTGGATGTAACTATATATTGCTCCAAATACAAACATTTCCACATTAGGCATTGCGTGTCCTCCCCCGGCACAGAGCTGCAACCATTGACCTCGGGAGCCTGCACTGCGTCAGCGAGGCTGGGCTGCTCCTTGGCCAGCAAATCCCTTCTCTTTTTATGACCATGGCTCTTGAAAGCGAGAGCAACATCCCCAGCTGGAGTCAAGTGTAGCATGGCCAGGCATTGCGCAAGCTTCTGCAAGCAGTGCGACTGGCAGCGGCCACAGGGCCTGGAGTGGCAGAGGTGGGGAGCAGAGTGCCCCAGGAGCACAGCCTGCTTCTGGAAGGGGTCACCTAAGCAGAGCTCTGTGCTAATCCATATGGTGGAAACCCGCCTGCCTGGCACAGGCCTGCTAGCTCTTCCTGCTGTGTATCACAGCAAGGGCCTTGGGAAGGCATGGGTAGCTCCAGCCACCCCTGGGACTTCCCAGGCAACACCAGTTGGCCCCAGCAGGCCCTGCAGAGCCTTGAGGCTGCTCTCTGCTCTTGCATGTTCTTTGGGCAAGTTGCTTGTCATGCAAAAGTGAAGGCCTGTGTGGGAATACAAATGCAGTTCCCAGCTCTCCCAAGCTTCTTCCTCTCCTGCCATTTATTCAAGCCCTGATTGTGCACCCTGTGATTAACTATGTGCTAGCCTTTGTACATCAACCCTCCTGCCTGCTTGTCTGCTGCCCAGCAAACTACTGCTCACTACTGCAGAGAAGAAAGACTCCTTTTCTGTTTGTCCGAATCCAGGCTGGATCAGCTAGCCAGGTGCACAGCCAATTTCCATTGCTGCTTTGAAGCTGAGAAGTATTTTGAAAATAATAGAGCCTTTAGCCCTGCAAGTAAAAGCCATTTATCTTAGGATGAAAAAGTGCTGGCATGGAAAAATTCCAATGCTATGAAATTCTCTTTTCCTGAATGTCTTGGATACTTGCTGGATTAGGTCCGCTGCTAAGGAGCTCAAGGTTATGAATGTCTCTTTTACAGAAAAGAGCCACAGAGGAAAGAGGTGAGCACTGGCGTGCTTGTGAGTGGGGCAGCACCAGATTACCCATAGAGGAGCTGTATCTGAGATTCTTTTAGAGCTATGGTCAGCATCTCTGCAGGAGGCTGAGGTGGTAGTAAATACCCTGTTGTAAGCATAGCTGTTACCAGTACCTGAGAGTAGATACTAGCAGAATACCCTATGTTAACAAAAGTGAAGGACTGTTGGCTTTGCTCTGCACAGCTGTTTAATAATGCTCCACACAGAGAGCATTAGTGTTTTACAGATGCTAATGACATTAGCCTCCTGATGCTCTTGTAGTGTAAAGAGGTGTTACCAGCATATGCTGGGGCAGGGCTCTCAGGTGTGTAGCTACCTGTGCTTTCCAGCCGGGGTACATGCAGGTGGGACAGGGCCTTCAGCAGGCCCCAGGCTCATCATGACCATCTCCTGGCTAGTTTTTGCCCACACCACTGAGGACAGTGGAGGTGGACCTTGTATTAGCTTGCAGAAGTTGAGCTGCAAGGCTTCTCCTATATGGCCACTGACTGCAAGTAGCAGCCCTCTGGATGCTGGAGCTGTGCCCTCCTGCTTGGATTGTGCAACACCAAATCTGAGCTTTTCAGCCTACGCGTCCTCTGCACCATTTTGGGACTGTTTCCATGCCTGCTCAGTGAATGGAGCAAAGCCAGCATGGTCTTCTCATGGGGATTTTCACTTTTTCTAGGTAGACTGCTTCTCTTTCTTGGCTGCTGAGGATTTTCCATTTGGATCTGACTCTTTCTGAAACATTTCTCACACCAAGTTTTCTGACCATGACTTTGACCTCTTTAGCAAAAGAGGAAAATGTAAAGACTGACTTAGTGTGAAAGCCCACCAGACAGCATGTTCTCTGCAATGTTCTTGCCCTTCTTGTACACAGGTAGCCCCAGTTCTGTCATAAGCATCAGTGCTGGCCCTGGGGTTGTTATTGGAGCTACCACTGCTGAAGTGCTTTAAATAGATCCTAAGCAAACCTCTGTTTGTTTTTCTTGACATGGTACTGACTGGTGCTTTCCAAGAAACAAGAAAAAAAGCTGAATTCACAGTGGTGACTTTGATTCCATCTGGCAAAAGCAAACTGATCTCCAAAACAAGAAAGGCATTGCCATGAAGAAGAAAAGTAAATGAGTTGCTGCAAGAAGCAGCCTTTCCTTCCTGACTCGCTGTCCATAAAATCTTGCTGGTGCTTGGTTAACAGGCCCCTCCATTTTAGGATTTTCTACAGGCCTCTGTTACAAGCACACTAGAGAGATTTCCAGGTACATGGATATCTGCATATGGAGTTTTGCAGTGTATTTCATAAAGCTTGTTGCTCTTTACCCGCTCTCCTAGGTAAATATTTTGCTTCCAAATCATAATTTGCTTTACTGGGTCATTGGCAGGCTGAGACCTTTGGAACTTTTGAGTATTTGGAGGCCCTTGTGATGGAGCCAGCTTCAGCCAGTGCTTGAAAACATGGAAATGGGGGCTTCTGTGCTGGGGTCGCTTGGTATCTGCTCAGTGCCTCTGTGCTGTGCTCCTCACAAAGGTACCCAAGCAGTGAGTGTGGGTCAGCTGGCTGGTCTGAGTCACCATCAATGTTTTACTGGCCCAGAGCAGCTTGGTAACATCTGCAGTGATGGCAGCACCTCTGGAAAGTTAATGCCTTGGGTGCAGTTTCAGTTGTCATGCTGCCTTGCTGCACCCGCTCTGCTTGCTCCCTCCTGCCAGAAGCAGGAGCTGAAAGGCCGCCCTGCCTTTGTGAATGCTAACACATGGCTTATTGAAAGTGATCCCAGTGACTCAAGGAGGAGGAAAAACACTGTGCTTGCGTTTGAGCCTTCCTTATGAAATACAGGGACAAAAACAGCATTTTTAGTATTGCCTCTGTAATCTGACTCTTCCATGTTCTCCTGTTGGCTGGTGTCCATCTCCAGTGCTTCCCATGCTCCATGGGCCACTGGGACTTCTGTGTAGGCACCTATGGCTAGTGTTGGTAGAGCTGCCAGAGCAAGGCACTAACCCAAGAGAGCAGCTTCAGCCCTGGTGAATCACTGGCATGTGGCCAGGGGTGAGCTCAGGCTGTGCTGGTTGGATGACCACCCCTGGGCCTCTCCCTTGGAGATGCAATCTGGGGATGTGTGTTCAAACTGGGTTCTTCTACTAGTGAGAAACTGCCTTGGCAGGGCTTTATGCTTACAGCTGTGATCTGTTCAGGATTAGATCTGAGATGAAGAGGGGTTTGGATGTTTAGGTGGGCTTTACCGCTATTAGCTGCGGTCAAGGCAGGAGAGGTACCAGTGCATGACAAGGTGGTGAGGGTTCCAGGTGATGCTTTCTTCTTCCTTAACCAGAGAAGAGTCAGGATGAATCATAACTGATCTGAATGGGCCTCTCCATCCCTTTGTGAAACAGATGCTCTGACTAGTCTACAAGTAAATAAATGAATTGTGTTCAAGGAAGAGCCAGAACACTGTGTTTTGGAGATCCATGTTTTCGTAATGGAAAGAACCAAGCCCCGTGTTACAATACAGAGTGTATCTGAAGTCTTCATCAGATCTGGATCTGAATTTTGTGAGTGGCTGTGGGTTAATGACAGGCTAGACTGAGTGCTACTGAAACCTGAACAGTCTCTGCAAGTCAGCTCCACTTCTGGGGAGCAGCTGCCACTGCCATTACCTGCACACTGTGCATGAAGCAGGCCACTTGTCTCAGGGAGAGCTGGAAAATGCAGCTTGCTTTTCCTCTAGGGCCATGTTCATGTATTGTCTCCGAGTAAGCAAGAGCTGCCAGGGTGAACATAGGCCAAGTTTTGCTGTCCATGGTTGATGGTGAGCTGTGAAGGAGCTGCTCTGCTCCTTTCGCTGGCTGCTGTTGTCCTGAGGTTGTGGCACAGGAGTGTAAACTCTGTTAAACTTCTGTAATCTCTGTTATACAGCACTGCCGGCATTAGGTAGTCTGGATGTCAAGTTAAAAATCCCATCCTTGTCTGAGCTGACCGCGTGCCTTTTGTAGCGCTGCTTAGAATTTGGGCTTTTTATCATCTCGGTGTTAAGCCTGTGGTGCTTCCTGCTTGGGTTTTTCCTCCTGCTCAGTGGTGCCCAGAATACATGTTAGCAGTCTGCTGATGGAAGTGATAATTAGGGGATTTGTCATAAGAAATAAGCGTTAACTTTTTAAAGCTGTCGTTCAAAAAAAGATTTTTCAGTCACCTCTTGATTATCTGTGAGTGCCTTATCTGAGTTGCAGATTAAATGTGCTATGCTAAAAAAAAAAAAGCAAAAGTGTTTCAGAGACATTATAAAGGATGCTGCACAATGATTTTTTTGTTTATAACATCATACTGCATCTTCAGCTTGATTTTTTTTTCAAAAGGTATGAAAGCGCAACATCTCATCAGGCTTATTTATACATATTTATATTCTTTCTTTTACTTTTCCTTCTTTGCCCTCAGTACCCCAGATACTGAGAACTGATGGTATCAGTCTGTGTGGAGGAGGGTTTGTGACACGGCAACCTTTCCCCAGCTGTTTTCCCCTGGTGCTGCATAAGGGTTTCTGCAATGTGATGCTGCATAGCCAGCTGGGCTGGAGAGGGAGGAGGGGAGTGCTCTGCTGCAGGGAAAATATTTGTACCTGAGGGAGTGTGAGCCAGTGGCAAACAGCTGAAGGGATGGGATGCCTCAGAAACCACTAGTCAGGTTGGAGATGTGACAGCTTGCTAACAACATGTCTGTTCAGTTACAGGGATAAATTGACAAAGGCTTAGCACAAACTCAGCTGCCATCACTCCAGAAGCCCCACTGCTGAATCAGCAAATTTCTGCTCCCAGAATACTGGATGCAGCCAGTGTGCCATTATGATGCAAGCCAAGAGACCTGCCTGCTGCTCCTTCCATTAATCCTTTATGATTGCCACACTCTGGAACTGCAGCTTCTTTTCCTTCTGGGCCTCCTTTGCTTCTCACACCTTTGGTTTCCACAGCTCTGAGTAAACCTCCAGAGCAAGATTTGGGAGGAGGGCGTGGGGCTGCCTCTGCACTGCCTGTGCTGAGACATCCACACTTGCGTATGTGCTCTGCAGCTCCACTGCCCTGCTGTCTGCCACCCCCTGGCCATGAGGGACTCCCCTCTCTGTCCCTGTGCTTGTCCCCACAGGGAGCTAAATCATTCTCCACCATCCTGGATTTTGGCCATGTTTAAGATCCCTCGGTTAAAAAGATGTCTGAGAAGTGGCACCTGTTTGCTTTAGTATTGCTTGAAAAATTTGAAACCAGTTCAGGCTTCTTACAGAAAGAAGTAATGCAGTGTAAAATATTATGATATGGTTAGTATCACTAATCCCAAACTTACTGCCTTATAGTAGTTATAAAGTTTTAGTGTTTCTTCTGAGCTGAAGAAATGGAGGAGTAAGAAATTTAAAAAAAAAAAAAAAAAAAAAGGAACTTTTCTATAAAAATGGGGGGGAGGGTTTGAAGGTGGCACCATTTTATTCCACCCAGAGGGTTTCAAAAGACAGCTTCTGGCTGAATTTGTTTTCAAATGCTAGCTGAGAAATGTCAGCCAGCTCTCCTGTCTCTTGAAGGATGCTGTGCTTCATAAAGCTGTATGCAAGCAGAACCCATGTGCCTGTTCACCTGCCCTCCTGCCCTGAGAATCATAGAATCATGATGCTTGGATAGAGCTCTAAGGTCATCCAGTCCAACCATCAGCCCATGTGCATGCTGTGGCTGCTCTAGACCATGTCCCTCAAGTGCCACATCTACCCTTTTCTTGAACACCTCCAAGGTGGTGACCCCACCACCTCCCTCAGCAGCCTGTTCCAAGAGGATTTCCCAAGTTCTCCCATTGCCTCCAGCAGAGTTTCTGGGCCACAGGAGAACACAGTGGGTGAGGGCATCAAGGCAGAACCCCACAGCTGGAGGGAAGCGCTGGTCCTGGCCTGAGGGAAACTGGTGTCCCTGCTCTGGGGGTGGTGGCAGCTGTTCCCCATGTGAATGTGCTGCATGGAAACGATGGGAGACAGTGGTGTGGTCCAGTCCTTGCCTCCCTGAGGTTCTCACACAGGCTTTTTCCCTCCTTCCTTGTAACATGGGGAAGTGTTAGAAGCTGGTGGTGTTGCAGGAGAGGTGCAGCCCAGGCTCTGAGGGACGGAGGAAGGGGAACAGAGTGGGACCACGGAGACAGCAAAGCTCTAATGGACTCTGGAGGCACAAGCAGCGCTTCTGTTTGTGTGCTATTTCGGGAAGTTTTCATAAGGTAAACAAGGGCCCCCTCTTGATTCATGGAGGTCGTTAGTGAGTTGTAGGATGGTATTTACATTTCCAAGGTATTTGTGCAAGCTCTCTCACAGACTTGCAAGTTCATGGGGAGGAGGTGACCTTCACTGGTTCTTGTTTTGCCCTGCATCAGGGCCGCCTACTTGACTACAGCGCCTGGGTACTGTAATCAGAATAAATCACCTTTATCAGCACGGCAGTGATACAGCGCTTGAAACAGAACCAGGTGCCTGCTCTATGCTTTGTGAAAATGACATCATGGAGCTGAGCGGGAAGGGGGGCAGGTCAGGGGGTGGGCTCCAGGCAGCCTTTGTGAGCCTGTCCCTGGGGTGGGTTGTCCACCCCAGGCAGAGCACTGCACCTGGCTGGGGGCAGTTCTGATCCTAGTTGTGTGTTTGGGGTACCCAGAGCTTCTCATGGGTAACTTTTACCTACCTAAAGTCAGATAAGTAATGAATAGGAACTATTTCCAAGGGGAGAAAAGGACATGGTGTTGTAGTGTTCTGGTTTAGACTACAGCAGTTCTTGTAGCAATTAAAACTGGTGCATTTTAATATGCTCCCAGCTGTTTCTTCCATCCCCAGGCAAACTGCACAGCACAACTTTTCGTTGTGGTTGTCTGATCTGTTTTGGAGGGGAAAAGGTGCTCAGTGAGTAGTGGAATTGTTGAAGAGTGATTATTTTTTCTTTTCTCCTGTGGATTAATATGGTTCTCAGGGTGCTGAGGGCTGACTTCAAGTGCATTGTTGTAATACTGAGGAAAATGAGCACATCTTACTAGACTTCAGAGAATCCACTGCTATGGATACCGTAATCACAGGAAAAAAACTTTACGGTTTGCATGTATTAAAACCCAGCATCTCCTTATAAGAGAGAGTGGCTGAAGGCTGGGTTCTCTGATCCTCAACAAGGTACGATGATGATTCTTTCCCTTACAAGGAGGATTTACAGAGACCTGTCCAGCTGTGTATTTTCATGATGCTCATAGCAGCAGCTTCCTATCTCTGCAGCTGAAATGTTTCTGGTTGGTGTCAGGGAGAAACAGGAGGGGTGGGGAGATGTGCAGGAAGGAAAGAGCCTGGAGAAGCCAGTCCTGCCCCTGACTGTGAGCAGAGGAGCAGGCTGCCTGTGCCTCCCTTCCTGGCCATGGGGCAGAGATGAGCACAAGTGATGTTTGTGCTGAGCCATCCTGTGCCTCATGTGGATCCTCCACACCCTGGTAGGACAAGCAGAGGGCTTTGCGATGAGCTGCTTTAAGACTCCTTCTGTTCTTCCAGTCTCAAAGAGATGAAGCTTAGCTTTGAAGCCTTTGAAATTACATCAAAGGACAAGATTTTCCAGAGCAGCTCAAGGGACTTGGGTGCACACATCCCATTGATGGTCAGCAGGAGCTGGGTGCTTAATTCCTGAAAGAGCTTTGAAAAGCTTGTCCTATGTGTATGTCCTTTCTGGAAAGGAAGTGAGAAGCAGTTGACTTTGCCTTTTTTTTCTGAAGATGAAACACGATGGCTTTAAAGATGATGTCCAAAACTCAGACTTGATGTGAAAACAACCGGTGGCTTCTTAAAGGAGAGGGATGTAAAACTGGCCTATGATTTTTGCCCCATCCAAATGATGGTAACTCGTAACTCAGGCATTGCTCTTTGCTCTTCCCTCACTGCCCCTGTGGGTGTAGGGTAACCTTGCTGGGAACCTGAGTTCCTCTTGTTGTGGGGGCTTTTACCCATGGAGACAGCATGTCTTTACTTTTTCTGCATTATTTTTACCAGTACTTCAGTACAATCTGTGTCACTCTTTGGCAGGGCTATCACCACAGCTGGCTTCTGCTGGGGAATGTGAACTCTGGATGGTTTAACTCCCCCACTCTTGGGGGGGACTGTAGGGGCAGCTTGCACCTGTTGGGACAGTCCCAATGCCACCAGCACTGGTGTCCCTGCTACTATCAGCTGGCACACTGAGGTGTAGATGGGGCTCACTGAGAGCTGTCAGTGCTGTTTGGCCTGAGCTGATCAGGGGACATGGTGTGGGGCTGTTTCAGTCCCACTTCCATGGGAGGGGGCAGGAGGAGGCAGCAGCCAGGGCTGGCTTTGGCAGGCTGCCAGGGAGAGGCGAAGGAAACTTGGCCGCAGCCTTGCTCTTGTGCTATTTTGGTTCAAGGTAATAACAGGAACTATGCTGTAAATAAGAATAGACAAGCGAAGAATTTCCCGCGTCTGTCTCCAGTCATTTCTTTCCTCGGGAGAAATTATCTTGCTCCAGAAGAGCAAATCCTTCTGTATGCTTCTTGGAAACTGGGACAGTAACACTGAAGGGGAAGAAGAAATTATGGGATCATCACAAGGGGTGTCAGCAGCACATCATATGCCAGGTGCCAGAGATGCATCCTCTAAAGCAAATAACAACCTCAGTGATCGCCCATCCCAATGCAGGACCACAGTCACCAGCTGCTCCTTGTGCTGGCTGGGGCTGTCTAATGGGTGCCCCTTCTCTTGGGCTGCCAGGTGAGGCCATGCCCTCTGCTTGGTTGGCCTTGCATGTCCTTCTCTCCAGTCTGTAACCCAAACTCCAGCTGCAGCCAGCAGCTGTTTCCCTGCTGGCATCCAGCTTCTATTGCAAAAAAAGACTTCTTGTTCTGTCTTCTTGCTGCAAAGGCTGAATTTCTGGGGGTGCTTTCTTCCCAAAGGAGCCAGGGATCCAACACCAGATGGGTCATTTTAATGGGAGCCTCAGCAGATGCTTTGAGGAAGCTGCAGGTGTGCTACAAACCTGGTGTGGGTGGCGTGTAGCAGAGTCAGCCCAAGGCCCAGCAAAGTGACCTGAAAATGTCCTTCTGCTAGTGGACTTTGTCTCCTGCATGTTCCCATCTCCAGTCAGGGCGTGCACTGTGCTAGTGACGTGTTGGTGTGGGGTTCTTAGTAAGCTGTCATATGGAGGTAGCATCAAAAGCTCACCTAGTGTTGGATGCTGATTTTTCTTTAATTATCAGCGATTTGTGGCTACAGCATAGAGGTGGCTAAACCTATTGCTACTGTCTGTGCAGAAAGTGTAGGGAAGGTCAAGTCTACTCAGAAGCAAATGCAAGTCTCCTCCCTCCCTTCCCCCAGATTGTAAACATTAAGTTTCTATTTTCAAATTTATTATTTTTTTGTAAAGTTTAATTATGCTTCAACTAAAACCAAAATGTCTAAACATAGAGGGCAACACATTGTCTTGGAAAGTGCAATTTTTTTTTAATAGAAGAGAGTAACTGTTATTGGAGAACAGAGCCGGTGCTCTGAATCAAGGAGGGGCCACTTCTTGTTTCTGCCCCCGAATCTATTATGTCCTATGATCAAAATTCTGGTCAAAGTTTACAGAGTTTGAGACCACAGAGTGGAGAGAAATGCAAAGCAGCTTGTGAGCTGAGAGGTGTGAAACTGAGGGTGCAAAAATCTGATCTGTCAGGTCAGCTTTGTCTGTTGAGATTAAATTCACATAAGATCAGCATTTGGACTTCAGAAGATCTAGAAGGACCTGTGAATATCATCACTAACACTGAGGGAACAGGATACCTTGGGAAAGAGGAATCTGTGTGCCTTGTGTGAAACCTGGCATGGCCCTGAGAAGCCCAAGTTCTGACCTTCTTGTAACATTGCTTTTGTGGATGTCTGAAGGATGGTGTGCAAGGTCTTGTTCCCCATCCACCTCCAACTGCCTATAGAAGTGACAGGGCAGTTCTGGTGCTCAAGTAACCCAAGCAGTTGTGAAGCTCACCCAGGCCTCTTTCCAAAGCTGCATTACTGAGGAGCAGCTGAGACTGACAGAAAATGCTGCAGGAAAAATGGGCAGTGATTCTAATTTAGGGCTGCTCTTGTAACTCAGTGCACATTGGCAGGATAAAGCTTAATGCCGACAGTGCAGAAAGGAGCTGTGCTCACCTATCACCTTGCTGAGACCTGGGTTTTCAAGCAGCTGCTCTACCTCTGCTTAGGTGTAGGAGCTTTACAGACTATATCGCTTGTCAGACTATATGCTTGCCGAGCATTCTGGAAGAAACTCTTTGTATTTAAAGATTTTTTTTTTCTGAATTTCATGATCAGAACTGTGCTAGGTTCAAAGCTTAGTCCTCTGAATACCAGGCTTTTTTCATCAGCATCAGTCTGGTCAAGCACTTAAATGCATACTTAAGTTTTAGTGCATGCCTAATAGAGTTATAAACAGCTTCAGGAGTGTCCTTTGCTGCCCTGCTGAACAGACACAGACCTAAGTGTAAGTGTAGTTGTCTCGCTGAATCGGAGCGCACTACTAACATGCTCACACCAGCTGAGACAGAGCAGTGCACTGCCTATGTTAACAAGGTGAGAATTCAGAGTGACATCAGAGGACACAGAGACCTCTTTTTATTAGTGCTTGCTGCACCGTGACATAGCTGCAAGGCAAGAGCTGAGCTGGAGCGGGAGAGCCTGGAAGGGTCTGGGCCTTTTGAATCTCTGCTCACCTTCTGTGCAGGCACACAGCGCAGAGGGTTTCTTCTTGTGTGTGCCATTACACACCTCACTTTCTCATGGTAGGACAAATAGGCTACCAAGAGCAGAAAGTAGGACATTTGGCCTCTCTCCTCTATGGGAGGTGCAATGCAGATTGGCTCCCTGAGAACTAGGACAACATCTCTGAAAGTAGAGCAGCTGGTCACCCTGTTTGCATGTGCCTTACCTTAAAAATGTATCCTTTAAAGCTCAGGCTTTAAGAGGCATTTTTGGCCCATTTAGGAAAATGTTTTCTCAAAAAAGGGACAGATACACTGGAACTGGCCGAAAACCTTTGCTTTCCATCTGGAGCAAAGTCAGAGCTGCATGCTGGGCAAGGAAAAGCATGGGGTGCGCTGCATCATTTCTTGTGTATTGAGTGGTAGCACAGTGACAAGAGGCATTTGCTTTTCAGCAGCAGGACATGGACAGATGACATTGCCCTGCAGTGTTAGATGATGCTTTACTGCAACAGGGAACTGTTACTAAATCAAACTTCTGTGTGTGCGCATGTGCTTTTAACTGTGTTTGACCAGAAGCAAAAACGTGACTTTCACTTAAGATATCTTGAGAAAGCTGATGGAAAGATTCACTGCCCTCCACTGAGCTCCTTCTCCAAGTGTTGTTAGGTGCATAATGCATACAACCTGCTGGGGTGCTAGCAATGGCAGGGGGGTGGCAGAACACTGTCCTGGTCAGCAGGATGTGCCTGGAAGTGAACAGCAGTCCATGTTAGTAAACAGCAGCACGGCAGTGCGAGCTGGCACAGCTATTGGAAAGCCAGTGCTGTCCTTACTTGGGCACAGCCATTGCTGTTTTCAGCCCACTGCAGCGTACAATAATCTCATGTGGGATCCTCACCTTGATCACTCAGGCTGGCTGTGCAGTGCTGAAGTCTGGATTCACACTTGTGGGACTTGTCATCCTGAAGGCAGGTATGAGGCTGAAATCCTAGTAGTTAGTGAGGGAGGCTAATGGAAAGGGAAGCCTTCCCATTTTTGCCTCCAGTAAGTGTGCTCTGGTAATGAGCCTGGTGGCTCCAGCTGTAGTGAGAAGCTCACTGCCGTGAGAGCAGGTCTTTAATCCACATGAAGTGGTGTTTCATAAGCCATACGGGATGCCCTGATTTGAATATTAATACCCAGAATGCTTATTCAGCTCACAGCCATTTTGCAGAAATGCTGTGTCTCTGTGGAGCCAGACCCAGCCTGCAGGTGTTCCAGTTTTGGTTTGTTTTTTTTTCCTTGCAAAGACAGTGTCAGGTTGTCCTGTATTCTTAATTCAACAGTGTTATTCAGCCAAGAAGTCTCTGAAGCCATTTTATCTGTGTTATATAATATTAAATGATTTTTAGATTTAATGAAAATGCAAAGGAGATTATAGGACAGTGGGTTTGGTCTACATAGCCAAGTGGCCTTCTAGTGACGTACTTCATAAAGTTACTTCTACAAGGCAACGCCTTCTAAAATAAAACAGGAGGCAGTGACTGTGCCAGTGAGCCCTCATAGTTTTGAAGGTGTTCAGCACAAACTAAGGATGAATATTTAGTGTGAACTGAGGTGTAATTCTAGCAGTGTCAGCCTTGCCATTTTGTTTTTCACATGGATGTTGTCAGTAGATCCAGGGAAATTACTGTGACAGCTCCTCTGTTGTGGTACTACCTTCCACCAAGCTGTTCTTCATCCAGAGAGTAGAGGGTTTTGCATGCAGAGCAGTGGCAGGCAGTGAGGTGGAGGTCGTGGAAATGGACAACCCAGATGATTTTTAGTGCTAGGGCATGCTTGCGATGATGTTGGAGGAAGATGCTTGGGCTGCTGATGCTAGACCTTGGTTGTGCTCCAACAATTTTAGCTGCCTTGTGGGAGATCCTGCCCACAAAACCAGATACCACAAGCAATGGGTAAATTGTCACTCCTGCAGTGCCATTACAACAGTTGTTTGCTATCCCCAGTGCTGGGAAGAGATGGATCGGGTACTGGTTTTGTCTGTGGATAGTTGCTACGTAACATCATTTTTACTGTGTTTATTTGTACATGAGGGAAGAGCCTTGCTTATTGCTTTGGACCAAATCTGAGATGTCAGCTGTAAGGCCTATGATAGAAGCAGCGTTCACAGGTCAAGCAGACAGATGCCCTCCCAGAGACTCATGGGGTGCAGCCACATCAGCATCCAAAGGACTGCAGTCTGGATGGATAAGGAATGCTAATAGAGAGCCCAGCCCCAAGTGAGTGACTGCAGCAGTACCCTGTTGACAGCAGTGAGAAGACTACACTGGGGCAAGGACAGCAACACAAATATCATAACTAGAGACAGTGCTTCTGGATGAAGGCCATCTCTCCTGCCCTTCACTTCTGTGGCCACACAGGGTTATGTGCACGTAGGGTGAACCTTCATAACTCTGCCAGAGCTGGTTTTCCTCAGCACTGGGGTTTGAGGCACCTCTGTTTTCAGTGTGGGGCTGGCTTGTGGCCCAGCCTGGGGTGGATACCAGTGTTCTCACTGCCTCTGGAACAATAGGCATGGATCAGATGAGGATGCACACAAAGGACTTGTGTTTCCAGAGCACTACTTAGCCCCACCAGAGGGTGGCCAAGCTACTTCAGGGCAGCATGAGACAAAATCAAGGGCTCTGATTTCTGTAGGAGATTTTCATGAGGGTTGCACAGATGGGAGTGGCTTTGTCTTAATTTCAAATGGTCTACTTGGTTCTGATCACTCAGTTACTAGAAAGAGATAGTTAAGAAGAAGATACTCTGCAGTGAGGAAGAAGAGTGTGAAGTGTTGGAGGGATGGATGGGTGATGAAATCAAGCCAGGCATAGCAAACAGTCCTAGGATGTGGGAAGGCTTCCTTCCTTGGGAAACACAAAACTGGAGGCTTGGAAGCTTCTTTAGATGAAGTGTGGCCAGGGCTGAATCAGGAAGTGGCAGAGCCTCCTGTGAAGTGACAAATCTGAGGAGAGGGATTTGTTTTTCCTCCTTCAAGGAGGCACGGAAAGTTGTATGAGGGTGATTTACATGCTTAGGCAAGGTTTTGGCATTTGTGCTCAGCCTTGTGGTTCATTTCCTCATTCACTCAAATGTACAAAGAGTGAACGAATGTTTGGTAAACAGGAACCTAAAGTTTCAGCGATGAAAAGCTTTCACCCTCACCCACAGGGCTGTTTGCAGCAGTGGAAATGTTTTCCAGACGGCGATGCGTTGTCTCATGCCTGATATGCTGTGCTGCATGGCTCCAGCCCTCGCCCCACAGCATTGTGTCCCCCTCCCACAGAGCCCCACGGCAGGAGCCTGGTGGGTAGTGTGTCCTTTGCTGGTAAGGCCTGGATTAGGGAGAGAAGCTGACAGTGCGGTGGCCTTTCCAGGTCAGCCTCTGTGAGTGCTGGCAAGGGCAGAGCTGGGAAACTTGCACAGCTGCTTCCTGGGCTCGGTTCAGCCTATGAATAACTGGAGAGCTTTCCAATCAGCAGAGCTGTTGGGCCAGGTATTTGCAAGCACTTTATTTGGTGGTTTCTTTTTAGTGTGTTTGCTGGACAGGGAGGACAAAATAAAGAGAGGAACCTTTCATGCCTCAGCGTTCTGCAGCATCCGGTGTTTTCATGAAACCACAAAGGACCTTAAAGAAGGAAGAACAAGCACTTGGTTTATAGGCATTTAAATGGACAAAACAAAGAAGGGGTTGTGCTGTTCAGTGATCTCTCAGAGTCAGGGAGTCCAAAGGCATGGCTTCGCAGGACCTCAAGGCTGGAGCCCACTCTGCCTGGGCTGCAGTCTGCATAAGTAAGCCCACCTTTGCTTGTGCTGCCCCTGGAGCTAGCAGAGCTGGCACTGTATGGCCAGTATTCAGCTCAGCCTTGCTATTCGTGTTAGAAAGCCTCTCAGGAAGATGACTGCAGCTCTCTGCAGTTGTCTGGGGTTTCACCCTGAGCAGAAATGCATGGGAAGCTGGGAGGCAGGGGTCTGCAGACTGCGCTCTGGCCTGAGCTGCAGGGCCATGGGGCCTTGGCTCAGCTCTTTGTGCAAGTGTATAGTGAAAGGCAGCACTGAAACAGATCTGGTGGCAAGAGCAGGGAGACTGCTGCTCCCACAGTTAGTCCTGGTGCTTTTTAAAGAGCATTGCACTGTAACAGTGGAGCTGGGAGGGAAAGGCTGGTGGTAGTGTGTGCTGGTTAATCAGCCTTGCTCATCTCTCCTCAGTGCCCAAGCCAACCAAAGCGCAAAACGAAAGCAATTGTGCAGCAAAAATGTAATGCTGGGAGTTCTCTTCATGACCTAAAACTAGTGTCCCTGAACACAGCTCCTGGGCTTGTGGGTACAGCAAGGTGGGCTGTCCCCACTGCTTGCCCATTGTGCCTTGTCCTTTGGGCCACAGGAAGCCACAGCTGCGGCCACAGGATTCTGTGCAATCAAGGTACAGGTGATCCACAGCAGAGTGAAGCTTTTCTGTATCATTAAGTCTTCCCAGATTCCTGCTTTCTCCTCTCTGCTGGGGGTCTGGTATCATTTGGGAAGAAAGGCTGGAGGAGACAGAATTGATAAATAAGTTATTGCTTGTGTTATGTAGTCACCTAGGGCCTTTGGATATCTCACTGAAGTGTATCATTAACCACTGAGACATTTCAGGCATAACTAGTGAGCAGCATGGGGTGTGTGCCTCCACACCTGCAGCACACGTTTCCACCAGGTGGGCTCAGCATGTCCCACAGCCTCCCCTTACCCTGGGGTTGTTCTCACCTGCATGGCACAGCGAGGTGCCAGGCAAGTGCTTTCCTTCCTTTTGCAGAGATTGCTCATTTCTGGGCTGTCTGAAGGCTCCAGGTTTCAGACCCCAAAGTAAAAGGCTTGGCCATGTGCACCACTCTCCATGTCTGACCTGAAGCATGGCGAGATCACTTACAATTAACCTGAATGGAAAACTTGGGCCTAAGAATATTTTAGAAGTCTTTGGAAGGGTGAAGACTGAATCAAGTGCTAATGTTTTATTATCTAGCTTTCTTAGCAAGATCTCTCTGTTCATTGAGCTCCAGTAAAATTCTGAAGTCATACTTTAGGTGTGGAAGAGACCTCATAAATTCTAGTACTTACAGAATCTCTGAAAAATATTTTCTCTTTGAGAATGTCTTTGTTGAAACCCAATGAAGAGCATTTGAGGAGCTTCCAGGGCAAAGATGCAGAGATGCAGCCTAAGCAGTCTCAACGGTTTTCATCAGCTTAGTGGGAAAAAAAGAATTATATGTTGCAAAAGGGTATTTTTTCCAAAAAAGGCTCAATTAAAAGTTTCCACGTTACATTAGTGACTTAAAGCTTAAGACTGAGGAGACTAAAACATGTTTTGGCCATGCCACCTTGCCTGGACAGACACCCACAAGCCATGCTACCTGATACGACTGCACTGCAGGAGTGGCAGGGCAAGGCACAGTGCCAGGACCAGGCTCTGAGCCCTGTGTGCCGGTGGGGATTCCCACCAAGTGACTTCAGCTGAGTACATATGAATTGTCTTCAGTGCTGGTTTTATGAAAAATTTAAACTTGCTCCTGGTGGTTTCCTTTTCTAGACAGTTGCACAGATCCATGGGGCTTGTATAGAATTTATGTAGAGTGTATGTGAGTCTTGGATGTGTATCCTACACAATTGTACCATGACCTGGAAAACACATAAAAATGTAGAATCCTTACTTTACATTCCCTTCTAGTTGAATTCCTATAGCAAATGCCAGATGTTCCTGTTCAACAGTATCATATACTTAGTTATCAGCTGAAAGGATTCTAAAAAGCTGTAGGATTGATGGGAGATGACCAGAAGGTCAGTGTGGTCTCCCAGGTTAGCATGGGTGGGGATAACTGCAAGCTCAGTAGCACTATCCCAGACTTGAGGAATATCCTAGGCTTTGGCTGGTGAGTCCCATCAGGCTGGGTAATACTTCCTATGTCCTGTCCGGGATGAGCTGGAGTTTGTGTGGGATTTGACACTAGCCATTTTAGAGCATCTGCTTATCTAAAAGCCCTGGTCAGAAAGTAGATGAAATTTCCAGACCTTCCAGTCAATATTTTTGATGGCTAAGTTTCTGTGGATCATATCTTTAATGTTATCCTGAAATATATTTTGAGGTGGTGTAAGTGTGTTATCGCTCAGAGACAACACAAAGTGCCTGAGGCTCTAGGCAGAGGTCCAAATCTTGTCCATTGGATGAATATTTGCAGTTCCTCTTGACTCCCCAGTATCTGAAGGTCAAGTCTGACCCACAGTCTCCTACAAAGCTGAAAAGATAAGAGTGCCAAAGATGTGGTAAGAGGGCAAAGGTAGTTATCAGTAGTTTCCAGTTGCTTTGTTCTGGCAGTGGGGGGGTAACAATGTACGTAAGAGGAGACAGATGGATCAGACCGAGCTTGGTTTCTAGCTGCTTGAGTGTTAAGACATTGTTATCTTGCTTTAAGTGGCTTTGAACTCCTACATAGCCCTTTTTGCTAAGGCCAGGCCCAATTGTGCCCTTGACTGACTTTACATTGCTTCTGCTGACTTAGGCAGGTCTGTCTTGCAAGCAGGCTGTTCTGTGGTGAGGATAAGGAGCATGCAAGAGGCATTCAGGTGCTCGGCCCCTGGTCTGCAAAGGCCTCTCTGTATGTAGTCCTTCATGCAGACATCAGTGAGTCAGCAGTACTCAATGCTGTCTGCTAAACAGTGATGCTGAGAAGGCAAACACCTTAAGAAACTCAGTCTTATGTGCGGAGATTACAAATGAAGAGAGCATGCTGAGCCTTTGGGCATGCTACCAGGGGTAGCCAGGGTGCTGGTCTGCCAACAAGTGCTGAAGCTTCTGGGTTTTGATGGGGTAATGTGACCTGTGTTCTCCAGCCTTGTGCTTTCTGCATACAGAAAGACGAAGGGATTCCTAGACGCTTACAGGGAGGAAAACAGGTAAACCCACCAGAATGAAGAGCAGGCACCCTAAGAGAGCTGACCTTCCCCCAGCCCTTTTGCTATTCAAGAACTCCCATGGCGGATCCCATCACAAAACTCTTCCTGCTCCTTACAGGAGGGTTGAATTTATTCATGCCCTCTTGTGTAGGGGCTCTGATGAAATCTCTCACTAACTGGAAACAAGCCTGGTATTTTCCTCTCTTTAACTGTGCCTTTCCAATCTCTTGCTCTTCTGTCCTTGCCAGGTCAGAGCAGGGTGTTAGGTGGCAGAGACACGTGGTGAGCACACACAGGTGTTGCACAACCTGCTTTGTGTTGCTGTGCCTGCTCTGCCAGGTCTGTGGGCTCCAACAGGAGATAGTTACTATTTCTGAAGGAAAAAAAAAACAACACAGGATTCATATGCTTATCTTGCTTATCTCCAGACCCCACCCTCCAAACGGTTGCTCTGCCCTAGCAGACAGCCCCTTCTGCCTTGGGCTGAGCTTGGTGCAACCTGCAGTATGGGGGTGGACAGCAGCCTGGAGTGGCAGGCAGCAAAAGCTGAAAGGGTTTGCATTTAGACTGAAGCATGGAGTGAGCATTGCTGTCTAGAAAGGGACAGGCTCACAAGCCCCATCCTGAGGGAAGCCTCCTGGGCAGTTTAACAGAATGCAAAATAAATTACTATAAAATCTACAATACTTAAAAAAAAACAAAAAACAAAAAACAAAAAAACCGCATGTATTTTTTGAGGGTAGGATTTCTGAGTTAGCAATAACTTCCTATTAAATTGGATGGAGTGACATAAAAACCCCGTAGGAGAGGCTGTCTTTCACTGTTTAAACTCCAAATGGCTTCCCCAGAAGGACAGAGGCCAAAGCTGCACAGGGGCACTGTGCGGCTGGGCTGCCCTTGCCTCCCTTTGGTGCGTGCTCTTGGTGATGTGGGGCTGTCCCAAGGCAGGGTCCCCCTGCTCTGTGCCCAGTGGTTAAATCTTGAGGATACTTTCCCACTGGGTGCTGAACTAAGCCTTCAGGTCGCTCCATGCAGGGACCCCAAATAGCCTCCAAATGGCAGTGGATGCTCCGAAGCTGCTACTAACTGGATTTGCTCTTTGCAGACAACCCTTTTTCTCTGAGTGCCAGAATGCTGCTTTGTGGCAGCTAATAACCCAGGCCAGAACTGAGCTGATGATTTATAAAGGAAAGGCTTTGTATCTGCTGCCTTAAGTGCCTGCCTTGCCAACTTGCCTTTCTCCCCGACCTCTCTTCCGATCCCCTTGCCACTCACATTCTGGACATTTCCAGCTACCTCTGAGCAAGGCATTAATGTAGATAAATATTACTGCAAGGAAGTAATGGCCAAATACTCTCTGCATCATCTATATGCACTGGTTGGAGGGTGATTTTTCATTTCATACATCATTTGCTATTTCAGCATGTGGCAATTCTGCAAAATGAGGCAGGAGGATTGAAGAGCTGAAGAGCTCATCCTTTGTTCCCACTGTTCCCACACCATGAGCACCAGCATGTGGTGGTTACTGGGAGGCAATGGGATAAGCTCATGTGGATCTTGCTCTGACCTCATGGTAGCCACGTTGGGCTCCTTCTTTCTCTTCATCCTTCTGCCTCTTTTTTTCTTCTCTCATCTTGAGCACATCTGTGTAGAGTTAACCTACTTTCCTACCCACTCCTAAACTTCCACCTCACCGTGTTCTGTATTTTTTGGTATAATTGGTCCCAGCATATCAAACACCACCAGCCCTCTCCCCTAACTCCTATAAGAGCTCGTACACCAGCGAAATAATCTTTCCCACCTGGGCCACTCCTGTGGTTTCATATCACTTAATCCTCCCCCATGAGCTGAAGAAGAGTTTAAGGTAACATCTGCTCAGCTTTATAATAGTTGTGTTCATACTGATGGTCCCTTGGTTCTAATTGCCAAGCAAGTAAGGGAAACGTCTCTGCGAGAGTTCCACATTTTCTGGGAGATAACAAATTCTACTGGGCTAACCCTGCTATTAGAGGCCTCATTAAAATCAAGGATGTAAGTTCAGTAAATTTACTCTCCCAGCCTGCTGTGCTTATTCCACTTGCCTATCTTCCTCCTGAGTTTCTTCCTGGATTAATTTTCTCCCTGCCACTGATGGGCTGAGAGTGAGGAGCTGGGCCCCTTCCCCTGTGACACAAACTGCAAGCTCACATCTCCCTGCAGCTGGTAGTAACTGCCTGTTGGCCTTGCTGCTGAGCCTTGTGCCAAGTCTTCTGCTGGAGAGAGCTACCTAATTGCTGCTCCTCAAAGGCAAGGAGCATCCTGCTGTGGTGCCCACCAACTCCTCCTGAAAGCTGTGGGCAAGAGGGGTCTGCAAAGTGTTTGAGAGACCTGCTGATCCCAGAGACATATTTGAAGGTCATCCTCTCCATCGCATTGCAGGTTTGGGGGGAAACTACAGGGTGTCTTTCTGAAGATCTCTACTCTTTGTGGTATCCTATGCCAGGTGAACTCATTCATCTTAACAGTATGCTGCTGCACTCCTTGAAGTGAGCCATCAATTGATTTTCAGTGACTTCTTAATGTGTTTGTTCCTTTTTTTNAAATGACCTTTTTTTTGTTCATTTCAGGTTTCTGAGTTGCTGTACTGCTCCACATCTGCCCAATAGGTTGTCTCTTGTTTTGTCCTACTGCAGCTCAATTGATTTTCAGTGACTTCTTAATGTGTTTGTTCCTTTTTTTTTTTTTTTTTTTTTCCTGAGCAACAGCGCAGGCACTGCTGCATTTGGCAGAAGAACAAAGTCTCATTGTTCAAAGCCTGCACAATCCAGCATCAGCTGGGACAAATGTGGTTGCGCTCCTCAATCTCCAAAGCCAACTGGACAAAGAGCGTAAAAGCTCAAAATCCCAAGTTAGAAAAAAAAAAAAAACGCCCTCACCTTTATCTTGTCTCTAGAGGACTCTGTCGAGCCCAGTTTTTCATCTTTCTTTTTGTTAGGAATACCTCTTCAGAAACCTGAAAATAGCATCTCCTCTTCTCTTGATTTGTCCCCTTTGGACTGACCCAGCTCACCATATCCATTTGGTTATGCAGCTTAGTCATCAGCATGTGTCTACCTGCCACTGAATGCTGTGTTTGCTGCTGCATCCTGCTCGGGGACAGCCACAGGCAGGGGTTGGGGTCACGCAGGATTGGTTTTGGAGTAGTCACACAAAGCAAACCTGCTGTTAGATTTTTTCACAGCTAAGTGGTGGAAATAGCCTTCCCCCAGGCTCTTGTCCGTCAGGTTGCAAATGCTGAGGCAGGTGCTGGGGTTGATACCTTGGCTCTTGCACAGCTCCATCCCTGTGCACAAGCCCAGGAGAATGGGCTCATCCTTGTCTTGCTGCAGGGCTATTTTCTGCAGTTTATTTTCTCCTGTTCTCTCTGTGCTAGTTTTAGCTGCAAGGTGCTTGCTGCCTCCTCAGGAAGCTGTCGGGTGACTTGCTATTAAAAGTGCTCAGGAATCCTGCCCTGAATTTTAGCTGCCTTTTTACTCTTTTT
The DNA here is from genome assembly GCA_016647715.1 of Pavo muticus. Taxonomy (NCBI): domain Eukaryota; kingdom Metazoa; phylum Chordata; class Aves; order Galliformes; family Phasianidae; genus Pavo; species Pavo muticus. The sequence goes on from JACDJE010000118.1 coordinate 1,605,770, forward strand.
TTTTTTTTTTAATTTTACACTGCTAGTTTTAATCCTACCTTTTTCATGCAAGGAAAGTCCATTTATCTCAATATTTTTGGGATGTCTTGGACTATAATATTTTTCTGTTGGCTGTCCTTGGTAAAACTCATGGATAAAACAGGTCTATTAGTTTGAAACTGGCTTTAAACCAATCAAAACAGGCAATGCTAGGATAAAGTATCTTACATCAATACAGCCCTTGATTTTTCTGTCATAAATGTACGTGGAAGAAAGGGCACCTTTTCTGACATGCTTATCTATGCTTCAGAAGCGTGGCGTGGCATTACTTGGCCACCATGTACCTGTATAATTTTTTTTTCCCTATAAGCCAGTTTTCCCCTTCGGTCTGATGGCCACTCTAGCCAGGAGGTATCCAGAAGGAAAGATTGCACAAGAGTGATGAGATGGTTGCTTATGTCTCTGCCCTGGGATATATCATGCATCCCAAAATTGTCCTGAAACTTTTTCTGTTGACGTGACAAATTGTAAACTCATGTCCAATTTCCTGCGTGCTAACCCTGCAAAGTCTTTCACTGCATTTGGGTCTCTTCCTCCCATAGGGTGTCTTAATTTTGGAATACATCCTCTGTGGACATATTAGTCTGTGTGTCCTTCAATCTAGGTCATTTTCTCCCCAGGTCCCACATCTTTTTTTTTTGTCCTTTTGTGTTACATTCCACTCCTTGCCAGTGATTGCATCTCCTCCCCAGTGTACTATCAATTGCAGTTTTAATAAATGCACTGTCTAATGCTTTCTCTAGCATTTATTTACCATAATAAATAAATAAATAAAACTTAGGCTAACACCAGTTTCTAGTAATAACCCTACTGGATGTCTCCCTGCAATGTGACAGTTTGTCGTTGATCACTATTCATCACTGAGACCGAACGTCAGTGTCCCTGTGTGGGGTAATTTATATTCATTTAACATAATTCATAACAGAATCAGAGAAAAACATGGCTAGGAAGGACCTCAGGAGGTTGGTTTCAGAAATGTTCCTGATGTTTTCAGCCTGCTGTTAAATGCCTGTAAGGAGACAGGTCTCACATCCTTCCTAGGCAGTCATTGTTCATGCACTTTGGCCTTCCCCAAGCATCTAACCTTAATCTCTCATGCTGCAACTCAAGCCTGTTGATTCTTGCTTCCCTCAGAGTGGATATATTTGGAGAACAGCTTATTCCCTCTTTTTCTGGAGATATGCTTTGCATTGTTGAATATTGTGTCCCTCCAATCTCCTTGCTGAGGTAAACAACCTCCGTAGAACAAACCTTTCATCAGAAGTCCCGTTCTCCAGACATTTGATCCTACTTTCTTCTGGGTTCTTCTGAGATGATAAAGATTGCCTCAGTGCTGGGTAAAGCTGAAGGTTCAGCTGTGTGCTTCACAGACTCAGCTCCTCTCAGTATGCCCTGGTATGGTAATATCTGTGTGAAACAAAATGACCTTTTTTTTGTTCATTTCAGGTTTCTGAGTTGCTGTACTGCTCCACATCTGCCCAATAGGTTGTCTCTTGTTTTGTCCTACTGCAGCTGATTGTACCTACGTCTAGGCACAGCTTTGCTTCCCTCCTTATTGAATTACTTCCTATTTTTTTCAGACCTTTCATCTGTCACATCAAGATGATTTTTAATTCTAATCCTGTTCTCTCACATCTCTGTAGCTCATCTCAGCTTGGTGCCATCTGCATACCTAATAAGGATACTTGTTATTCTGTCATCCAGTGGTTAATAAAAACGGGAGCAGGCTGGAGCCCTGTTGAACCCTACCCATCCCTACTTACATTTTGCCAATGACGCCTTCTTTCTGAGTATAGTTTTCCTACCAGATTTGCCTTCTGCCCTCAGAGGGGCTGTCAAGGTCATGTTTCTTTGGCTTCCTTTTGGTAACATGAGGTGAGGCAGTACCAAAGCCCCAACCAAAGTCAAGATGTAAGACTTCTGCTTTGCCTCTATCTGCAAGCCCTGTTGCATGATGAAATTAGGTCAATTTGATATGATTTGCTCCTGGCAAATCAGCACTGGCTGTTCCTCTTCTCTTTGTTGTTTCCTAGGTGCCGATGATTAGTTAGCTTAATTATTTGTTCCAGTGCGTTTCCAGGAACCGAAATTGAGCTGACTGGCCATAATAACTGCCTTGCTCCTCACTTCCCCTTTCTGTAGCCAGACAGGGAGCTGCTTTGTAAGGAGCCATGTGGCTCACGAGGGCCCCTCCAAGGCCAGCCCCTTCTCAGGGCTCCTCTGCAGTGGTTCCAAAGCAATACTTTCTTTACCCCTCCTTTGACTACTGCTTTAGAGCTAGAATACTCTTCTGTTTATCTTCCTGTTCTATGCTAGTTATGCCTCCTTTCTGTGCCTTTCTCAACTTTATCCCTACTTGTACGTGCTAAATTTTTGTGCCCATCCTTAGTCATTTGCACATCTTGGTTTTCTGCTGGCTTCCTCCTTGTCTGTGAGGCCACTGCAGACTTGGCAAGCTGACCTTGCAGTGTTTCTTAACCTTCCTTTGCACTGGCATGACTTCATGCTTTTGCCATTGTGGTTTTTTTTTTTCTGCAGAAAATCCCAGCACTCTTGAAAGTCTTTGTCCTGGAACTCGTTTCCCTGAGATCTCTCTTACCAGTGTGCTGGGTTATGTGGGAATATCTATGGTGCTCAGCGAATTCTTAATGGGAAAGTGTAGAAAACAAGACTTTCAGTGAAATTGCGGGCTTCACCCACTTCCAAGTAGACTTTCCCAACCTGTGCATACTTCTTGTTTTCTTTTTGTCTCTTAGTAGAATTAAGTGCCACAAGCCAAATTCTGACCTCATTTACACAAGTAAAATCTGAGTCTGTTCCAGAAAACTGCTGAAGTTGTTTTGGGCTTACAGTGATGAAAATGAGAGCGGAATCTGCCTCGTTAATTCCCCCAGTCCACAGAAAGTAAATGAATCCAAGAGGAAATAGCTCTTCAGAAGGGAGCCCTGGAAAGAATTAGAGACAGACTTAATGGGATTATGGGAGAAAAATGCTTTAACAAATCCAAATCAATCCTCTCTTCAAAACACTCACGGTGCCAAAATAAATAAAAACACTGTTTTGGGAATGAAAAGGTTAAAAAGCTATGAAAACAAAATCTCTCAGCCTGTTCTGATGGTAGTAGTCCCACTGCAGAATGAGCACAACCCAGAAAGGCTGAGTCAGCAATACCCTACCTGATGCTTTGTGTTGGTCTGTGGGACTTGGAGGGAAGAAACTCAAATTTCCCGCTTTAACCATGGGGTCCTTCTGCAATTTCAGGTTTGATAAAAGACACATGGAGATCAGTCAGCATTACAAATAGGGATGGATGGACAGGTCTGGCAGCCAGAAAACTTCCTCCTTGTCACCTAGCCAGTCGGACGTTCAGCCTCCAGAGCCATTCCTCCAGGCTGTGCTTTGGCTTTTTATTCTCCTGTTAATTACCATCTTCTTGCCATTCTTCACCCCCTTAATACTGTGTATGGCACCAGAGCTGGATTTGCCACAAGTATGCGTAAAAGACCCTGCTTCTGCAGTGTTACAGGATGTTTCAGGAGCTGCATGTTGATGGCCTGCCTTTGTTCACTCAAGTGGAAGGGGGGGATATTCTGAGCAACTGGCAGGAGCCAGCCACTTCCAGCCAGGCAGGCACACTTGTGTGCTGGTAGAAAGAAAACCAGGAAGGAGCATAAGGCTCATTCCTATGCCCATTTGTAACAGCTGGAGACAACGTGGGGGCAACCCACATGTATGCACTGCCTTCTTTCATCTCCTCCCATTAAGGTGGCTTTTTCCATTTGCCTAGCTACCCTGGTCAACCTGAATGAAGAGCCAGAGCAAAGTAATTAGAGCATGGTCTCCTCTGTTTATATCCAAGAGCACACCGTTACCAAAGGCAATCCTGCATTGAGGATGCTGACTTTCTATTCTGATGATCTTTGAGGAAGAGCTGGGCTTTATGCACAGACCCCCAAGTTCCAAGGTAAGCTGGGCTAAATGAAAGCATTCAGAGGGGAAATGCAAGAGTGTGTGAGGTCTACAAAGCCCTTCCTATGGTGAGAGATTTGAGGAGACTGATATGTTTTATGTAACTTAGAAGTTATAAGGTTGCTTGATATCAGCAAAGAAGGGCTGTGGTAGGAAAGAGATTTCTAACTGGGGACTTCAATTTAGAGAAAAACACACTGAGCAATTGTGGCTAGAAGTAGAGAAAGACATGTGCAGACCAGAAAAAGTTGCACCACTTGTATGAGAATAGCTAACAAAAGAAATGACTTTTCTAACATTCTGGTAGACCCTCCAGACTTTTCAGTCTTCCAGCCAAGAAGAGGTGACTTCCTAACAGATATATGTTAGCTCAAAGGGAAGTCCTGGGTCTGCTTCCGAAACGACTGGGCAAGGATCCCTGAACCCCTTACGCAATAGGTTACATTTGATGATTGTAATGGTCTCTGCTGACCTTAAACAATGAATTTCTGACATTCAGCTGTTCTCAAGTGTAGCATTTTATTGTATAGCAGTTTCGGATCAAAAATAGCTGTAATCAGTGAATTAAACAGGAAAATTAGCAATGTAGTTGCTTCAGCACCCCTTGTGCTCCTTAATTTGATAGTTCTTTATGTTATGTCCTTACATTTTTAGTGTGCTGCAGGGCTGTGTGTTGGACACAGAATCACATTACAGGGGTAATTGTGAGGCAGCTGGGGAGTTTTGGCAGCTGGGAAGGGGGGACAACAAGGACTCTTGGCTCTTTGGGAGGCAGTGTGGATTTGTGGGAGAAGTACATTGACTGAATGCTAAGATCATCAGAAGTGAAAGTCAAAAGGATTGACAATAATATTTGCCTCATCTTGAAGCTAACCACTTCCAGAAGAGAACAACAGCATACAGAAAAATAGGAGCTATTATTTGGCCTGCAGACTGGTAATCTCTCAAATCTCGCAGCAAAATTTTTTTTTCAGGGCAGCTTGATTAGTTTAAACCCAAAGTATAGCTGTTATTTGCAACGATGTTATTTACAGAGGCTTAAGGCCAAATACTTGAGGAAAACCCTGCTGTTGCAGGGCACAGATCTTGCTTGGTCTGTGTGTGCTGTGGAGGTTTGCATTGGTCTAGAATCAGTGACCACATCCTCAGTAATGCGCAGCTGAGATAGACTTTGCTTCACTTGCCACAATTATTCTGTCTTTGGATATTTGCTCTCCTGTGCAAATCCTAGAAACTGCTGCTCTGCTCCTTTGTTGCCCGTGAAAGATTAAACCTTGAAACCAGCCAGTGCATGAGCATGGTTTAAGGGAGGGATGGGAGTGAAGCTGGGTAGGCAGAGCAGGTTTGGTTATCAGCTGCTGTGAAAGGGATGGGGCCTGGACAGATAAGGTGCCTCTCTCTAGCATTTTCATTCAGATGAGAAAAACAGTTGTCCTGGTTGCGCCAGATAATTGCAGTTCGGTGAGGTGGGGTGTGGTCTCCCCTTGGGGGCACTGTGCTAGGAGAGAAGATCCCAATAAGAACCTGAGGTTCTCCAACAAGCAGTGGATGCTCAGGCTGAGGCTCTGAGTGGGAGCCACCTGCAAGTAAAACCTACTGCAAGCTCACCAGTGTTGCTCTTATGCTTCTCTACTTGCTGATGTAGACATAGCCTCTACCCTCTGTGACTGTGTCACAGTCAAAACACTCTACTCTCACTTATTTGTCAAGATCATAAATGATTAAGTTAATTTATATTTCAAAGGGGCCCTCCAAAGGAACTGTCTTTGTCATGATGTGATTATCAGGAAGGCCAAAGTCTTTAGTCTCTGCCCTGTGACTTCTTGAGGACGTGAGGCTGCCTCTCCACTGAGAACCAGCTCATTCCTTTTCTCTCAAGTTTTCTTATTTAATATCCTTGCCCTGAGCCCAGGCTGTGCTATTTTGTTTCTAACTGGTGAGGATTAATGCAGAGGAAATATAAAGCTGTGAGGCTACATGACAATCCTGGGCTTGGTTGTCAGAAGCCACTGTAACCTTTAATTCTCCCCAGTCAGTATTGCCACAGCTGTGATTTCCAAGGTGAGATGTGAAATTCCAGGAGATCTGAAGGCTCAGCAGTAATCAAAAAGATCTGCAGTCCCTATGTATTGTGCTGTAATTACTTTATTTAGATCCTTTTTGTTTTATTGATCTTTGGTTCCTCCTTGTCAGCTTAGTTTTAATTCTCTCTTCCACGTTCCCTTGTCTCTTGCTTGTAGAGGCAACTCGGAGGGCTTCCAGCCACCAGGGCCAGTCTCACTGGCACTGCCCTACTGGCATGTCCCTGGTGGAACCATGCTGCAGGTGACTTTGCATATCAAATGGGAATGGTCCAGCTGGGTAAGTGCACGCTTTCCCTAGGTGGGTACTGATGCTCTCTGCCTCTGTGTGCCTGCAGCAATGTCCTGGTCACCCAGCATTATTTAAGATCCTACATCGCTTTTCACATTGTTAGCACTATTATCTACTATTAGGCAATCATACATTTAATTCCCTGAACTTTACATATCTCTTTGATTTAATGTAGATAAACTGTTGTTTTTTTAAGCTGCTAAATATTAATAGAGACTGACTCTCCCAGCCTGTGCCAATGATGGGCAAATTGAATCCTATTTTATGTGTAATTTCTCAATCAGAGAACGAAGTGCTTTGGCAATCTGGATCAAAGGCACCAAGTACAAGTCATTATTATTGTTGGAATAGTGAAGTGAGCTCCTGGAAAAATCATGTTGACTTCTCCTTTGTAGGATGCCTGCACTGTGGAGCCTTTGATGTCTAATGGTCTGGCACCATAACTTGTGTAGATACAGCATAGCCTGTAAACAGAAAGACGTAATGAATGAGTAGATCATTATTTATTACTTTTAAGACTTCAGAACACAACTCAGAAATCCCATGTGCATGAAGCAATCTGTATAAGAAGACAAAAGATATTAGAAAGAGACTGATAAGCAAGCCTTTCATTTGATCTAGCAGTGCCATTCCATTTTTTTTAATTTTTTTTATTTTTATTTTTTTTTTTACAAACTCTTTATCCTAATTTAGATGGACATTCCATCAGGAAGATGAGGTATTCTCACTCTACAGCTTTAAAACTGGTGTTGTTGGAAGATCAGAGTGTTGTTCTTTGTGTTGTTTTTCCTGAACTCTGTGCTCTCCAAACTCCTCTGAAAGCAATGAATGTATTCCCATGGCAACAGAAGCACAGAGGCTGGGAACTGATCTCAGCAGGGCTCCTCCTCTGGCAATCCCCAGCCGGTGTAAATTGAGCATCTCGGCACAGGTAGTTGCTGAAGAAGGCATCGTTTTCGGGTTGAGTTTCAGGAAGCAGGATACACAGTCCTAATGAGCCATATCTCATTCTGTCTCTAATTTACTAAGTCTGTAAAATTGTAAGTGCTGTAAAATAGATGGGAGGGGGAGAGTGGCGAGGAATGCTTCTGCATCTTCTTCATCTACCTGTACATGGGGAAAACCCAGGACCGGGGTGACATGGGCGCTGCCTGCAGGTTGAACAGCTTGCAGCCAGACTCACCTTGTGAGCAGTGCCATGATGCTGGTGGAAAAATGTGCATAAAGGAGAAAGCCAGCCCAGTAGCGGGGCCAGGGGAAAGCCCCTGTCTACTTGGAAAAGCCACTTTGCCTGGAGTGACAAAGCATGTTGGATCTCATTCTTGTCTCGTTGCTCATGGAGTAGATGCTGTGTGTGGGCCTCCAGCTAGTGCATGTGCAATGGGGGCCCACTTGCTGCAGCCCCATGGGATGCACCTGCAGAAAGGTGCCAGCAGCAAAAACCCACTGCATTATCCCTGTTGTTAGCTTTGCTTCCCTAACCTCTGTTCAGCCACAGTTTCATTCTGGAAGCACCTTAAGCCCCTCCATCAGTAGAGGTTTGCTAAGAAGATGATGGATTCCTGTGGGACTGAGATCCAGGTATGGGGTACTGCCATAGTACCTCTAACCAAGCCCTGCCACCTCTCTCCTCCTCTGTGGCAGCTCAGACTGTGCTCATCAGGAGAGGGGAAGTTGGTGGGGAAAACATTGGAAAACTTCTAGAGGTGCTAATTAAGCAACTTAAGGTTATAAACATCTTTAATTGGACTAATTTTTGGTGTCACATATTGCCTCTTGATGAGAAGAGTCCTAAAATTAAAGCTGTTTTAATCTGTCTCCTGTTCCTTCTCTCTTCTGTTTGTCTTTCTGGTTGCAAAGCAAAAAAAATCACTGACACTTCTTGGGCTTTAGTGAATACTGCTATTTTTAAGGCGTTAAATTTGATTTACTTCAAATCTGACCCAGAACTCCACGCTCAGTCCAGCCTTTATCAGTGCTGTAGCAAGCCTCCCATTTTTGCATGTAGATTTTTAAGAACAGAAGAAAATCAGGCTGGTAAAAGATGCTAGCTCACTCCCACCTTAACTATAATAGTAGTGTCCTTTATTTTAACCTTTGAGTAGGGATGCTGAAGTACATCGCTGTCTTCTTGTGACAAATGGAACATCATCCTCCTTTCTTCTTTTTTTTTTTTTTTCTTTTTTAGTTATGTTTCTTAAATGACAGAGTTTGTCTTGTGTTGAATTACAAGATCCAAACATCACTGTCATGGGCCAGCTGATATTCTCCAGCCTCTGTGGGAGCTGGCGTTGCAGTCCACTCTGCCCAGGGCATCAGTGAAGATGTCAGGTTTCAGAGTTCCCTGTTTGAACTGGTTACAACTTCAGGAGTACCTGCTGGTGTATCTCTTGTGCAAGACCAGTTTTAAATCCATGTTTCAAAATTAGTGGCTCTCTAGCACAGTACTGCATGAGCAAGGGGGCCAAGTGGAGAAAGGACCATGATAGATGCGTGAGAAGCTCTCAAGTTCAGGAGTTTTCAAGGGTGGTGGGAAGGTGCAAAGCAGCTTTGGGGCTACAGGAAAGTAGAAACAAAAGCAAGGTATCTTCTCCCTTACAGAGGCTGTCCCCTCGCTTTGCCCCTACTCTGCTGATCTTCCATGGCTCCTTACCAACCGCAGTGCTGGCACAGAGAGTGGGAGCCTGTGGCCTCCTATGTGCCCCTCCTGCCTCCCCACTAGCGGGCTCTGCTCCCCCTGCCAAAAGGTCAACGCTTTCTCAACTCAGCCAGGTGTTTCATAGCTTGCACAACTCTCATTTGCTTGAGGATTTTTCTGAGAGGTTATGGTGCCAAGAGTTGCACTGTAGAGGTTTTATTTCACTTCCACAAGGCTGCCTGCCATTTTCACGGTATCTCACACCATCATGGAGCATACTGTAGGTAATAGAAACCTTTAGTTTTCACGGATGATTCATGGCGTGGTTTGTTTTGCAAGCCCTGCTCACAGGAAGCAGAGCCTGCAGCCTCTCCAAACACATAAGGGAATGCATCTCCTTGTGGCAGACAATTTGCTATGAAATCTCCTGGAACTGCTCCAGCTCTATATGCTCTGCAGAAAGCCCGTGCTTGGGTAGCTTTGTGCTGGGCCTGCTCCCCCCAGCCCGCTGTGCCCCCTGGGCTGCAGCCAGGAGGAGAGGCAGCCCCTCTATGGGAGCCACTCTAAAATGGCTGCCTGGGTGCAGCCCGGCCCTGTGGTAGCAGCTCAGCCCCTATAGCAGAGGTTGGGCCTTGTGAGCCTGCAGGGAAACACTGCCTAAATCTGGGGGGAAATCCTGAAAAGCCCTTTATGGGGAGTGTATTTTTGCAACAGCCTGTTTCCTCCTTCCCTCTCCTTCCTTTCCCCACCGCTTTGTCTGCTAAATAAAACAACCTACATTTTTGACCTGAATTACTTTAAGTGTCCCTAAAGGCATGTACAGCTACTAGGACTGTGGGAAGGTTTTCTTTCCTAGTGGGGTTAGATAGCTCTGTTAGAAACAGCTCTTGGGCTTGATCCCCCAATATGAGTGCTGTATTTATATTTTGGTGTACAGACAATCAGCATTTGCATTTCTGCAGCACTGTCCATCGCAGAGAAGCTTGGGCTGCTTTATGAACAGGCGGTGATCCTGTGGGGAAAACCTCTCTCCATTTCAGCAGGTGAGACCCAGGGAAACCTGCAACCCAAATCTTTGCCTCTGCCCTCACCTCTCTGCTGCTGGGGCTTGAGGTGCCAGACCCAACACCCCTCAGGAATGATCTGTCTGTCAGCCCCAAGCGTGCTCCTGATCTTACTGCACGTTCCGAGTGAGGGGTTTTTGAAAGGACAATGAAATTGCTCATTTTGGCCTGTTTTAGCACCCTCTCCTATAACACGCATGGCAGGCCTGGCTGAATTAAACCAGCCATACTAATTTTTCTTGTTAGAACAGCCCTGTGTAACACACAAAATGCTTGGCTTTGGAGGATGATATTACAAAGAAGGACACTGTAATTTAGTGGCTCATTTAATGTGAACCAAGAGAAATATGAGGCATGCCAATGCTGCACTGGGGCTCTATTTATATCCTTTTTGGTGTACGGTATGATTTATAATAAAGGATCATTTTTATATAGTATTAGCGTGGTAATGGAGCTTACTAGGTTACCATGTCTGAAGTTAGGAAATATTGTATTAGAACAAGCTCTGCTAACACAGTATAAGAATAGCCCTTTCTCCAGTATTAAATCACAATTCCAAGCTTCTTACAATAAATATTAATGCGCTCTGTTTACCTAGGACGCTGGGCTTTTATGAATGCAGCACCAGGACCTTCATGTCTGAGCTCAGAAGATGTTAAGTGCAACCTCATTTGGCAGTTGCCAGCCTCCCCACTCAGCACCTCTAGTGATTTTGCTCACCTGAAGCACTGTCCATGGGAGGCCCAGGAAGAGGGAGAGGAGCAGAAAGCAGAAGAGACCTGTTTGGCTGGTGAGCATGCTATGGCAGACTGAGGGGAGCATTTCCCTCTTCCACCCCCAAGTGCACGGCCAGGAGTGGGGTGCTGCTCTGAGCTGGGGCATAGGACGTGGGGACAGAGGGGATGCTGGCAGGGAGGAGGAAGGAGCAGTGTTTACCCCTAGGAGCTTTTCTGAAGGCCACACAGTGAGCGAACAGTGGAGCCAGGATTAGAGCGGAGCCACTCCTGGCACCTTGCCCTCACAGTGATTCAGAGCTTGTTTCCAAAGCTAGAGAGTTGGTTGAAGTTTCATTTGTCTATCTAGACAGCAGCGTGTTCTGCTTCCCATTTAAAGCTCTGGAGCCTTGTGGTGATTCAGAGTGCAGGCAGCAGTCCCCCTGCGTTCTGGTTCTGGTTCTGGTGCCAGCCAGCACAGTGCCTGTGAGTCTTCAGTGCTGTCATGCAGATAGCAAAGGCATCAAAGTGGGTCTAGAGAGAAGGTGGGAAATAATCAGCTGGAGGATTCTGAGGATATGGGGAACTGTCATAGACATGGCTGCATCATGGCAAACATCCCTTCTGCTTGAAGCTGTGATGTGAGATGGCAAAACATGAAGGTGCAGGAGAAGAGCTGGTGGCAACCCTGCCATCCTGGTCTGGCATGAAGGAATGGCAGCCACAAGAAGACCTCTGGTGCCATCCATAGCAGCACATGCCCCAGCCCAGTCTCCCTCCTGCTCCATCCAATGCCACTCCCTGTCCCCAGTCCATGCTGCCTTGCTGGAGGGGGCATCCCTCTAATTGCTCTCAGGGCCCCCTGGGGACATGGCCGTTGTTGCCAGCTGGGAAGGTGACACACAGGAGCTGACAAAGGCAGAGCTGACTCTGCTTCCCACTGAGCCAACCTCAGTGAGTTTGCCCAGCCACTTTGAATAAAAATGAGTTAAGTAGCCTGGCAGTAACTCAGACCATATTTTATTAACTTGGACAGAACTGAGTAACATTAATCCCCCTCCCTGAAATTTCTTATTTTACAGCCAGGTTCTAATACATTAAAATGTGCTGGCAAAGCTTTTGGTAGGTTACAATCCACTTGTCACCAAACAATGCGCAGCCCAGCATTACCACTAAGGTAGGGGCTGAGAGGCAGTGAGAGCTCAGGTGAGTTTCTGCAGCATCCCACATACCTGGCCAGAGCACCAGGGAGTGGGTGGCTGCTGTGCCACCTGCAGCTTGTGATGTAACCTCAGAAAAGTCACCAGCAACTTGCCCTGCGTGATTTTCTGGGTGACTGATGCTTGGCTGCCCCAGGCTGGCGCAGGCCGGCTCTGGTCCTGGGGTGCATCACTGCAAGGGTGCTGTCGAGGGATAAGTCGTTTCTTAGAATCATGGGATCATCAAGGTTGGAAAAGACCTCTGAGATCATCTAGTCAAACTGTCAACACATTACCACCATACCCACTAAACTGAACTTTGTCTTAGCTCAGCAAAATGCCTGAAGAAGTCTGTGCCTTACTCTGAGCCTCAGATTCTCTGCAAAACTGGGGACATCCTTCTGGACCGCTAGGTATGAGGCCTCCACTCTAGTCCCATCAGAAACCTGAATAGGCTCTGTACTCTAGGCTGAAGCCCTAGCAAGAAATATAACTGCTCTGCCTTTCCTGTTTATTAGCAATAGTAATCCTAATAATACTTTGCACATCAGTAAGAGCTTCCATCTGAGGAAATTAAAGCACTTTGCAGGCATTAATGATTTAGGACACTTAGCCCATCTCTGAGATAAGTAGGGAAAATCATCCTCATTTTTACAAATGGGAAACTCAAGTGAACTATAGTCGAGTAGCTATGCAGGAAGGCAGCAAGGAGGCAGGTGAGAGCCCCATCCCTGTGGCTTCTGGGCCCATCAAGCTGCATGTGGCTGAGCCACCCATGGAGCTGCCAAATGTTGCACTGGGAGAGGAGGATGCAACAGGATGGGACAGGGTGGGTGCCCATGGCCCTGTCTGCTTCCTTGGGCTGGCTGCAGGCACTGCTGCCATTGGCCCTTCAGAGCGGTTACAGGGAGAAGAAATCCTGTTATAAATAGTCAGCTGAACTCCAGCTTTCTGGGCAGTGAACTTTTTGTACATAGCTGCCTTGTAAAATGAAACTACCCCGTGCCTCCCTTGGTGGAAAAAGAAAGCGAGCTGGGACCACACCTCTCCTGTTCTGCGTGTAAATCTGCCCGTCGGGACCTGGCAGCACTCGCCTATTTAAATGAAATACTCATTATAGACATGGGACTGCTGGGTGGTAGCTCGTTAACCGTTTGGGGCACAGCTTGAAATAGCATGGCTTGGCCTGGGCCAGGGGCTGAAACAGGATTTTCCACCTCGTAGAGCAACCAGATCTCAGCTGCCTGCTTCCCTCTGCTATGCAGAGCTTATAAATAACCCCTTTCTCATCTTCAAAACAGCTGCTGGGTTGTTGTTTTTTTTTTTTTTCAACACACACAACATAAAAGAGACCAGAGCAGGCAGGCGATAGTGAAAGTGCCACCATGTTGCTCTCTTTTAAAGCTCACTTCCCTCAGTGCAGGAGGAGAGCCCTGGTTGCCCACCGCTGCCCACTGGCTGTGCTGGTGCCATGCCTGCGGCACTCCTCGCCTTATCCTCACGTCACCTCTCGGCTCTTACTGCCCTTTCCTCTCGGTCTCCAGCTCTTTGACTAATAGCTTTGCTTGCTTTTTATATCTGCACATGTAGCACATCTGGAGCAAGGCGTGCCTCCGCTTTGTTGTTGTTGTTTTATCTCCCCCTCTATCTATACGTGCGCATTAGTATTTTTCGCTTTACTTTCCACTGCCATGGCAACTGCTGGCTGTTTGGCAAAAAAAGCTCGCGGGGAAGAAAAGGGGCTCAGAGCGCTCAGCTGGCAGATGTCCAGTGTAATCATGCCGCAGCGCCGAAATGAGGCCGCTGGCGGGCTGCCCAGCTGCAGAGAACAAAGATGTCAGTTCCCCGCGCTGGCGGCGGCGCGGGCTTGGCACCCCTATATGGCTTCCCAGAACTCCTCGCCTTGGCTGCCTTCCATCCCCTTCAGGGCAGCAAACAGGATTAGCACACACAGACTTGTTTTTCTCTTTTCTCCTCCAACTGTTCCAATGACATCATCCCTGCTGCATTCAGCTGCCAGCAGGGTGACTTTGTTGGGTTTTTTGTTGTTGTTGTTGTATTTTTTTTTTTAAACAGGAAAAAAGAAAAATGCACACACACCACAGAGCACAATGTTTTAGGTAATGTTAAATGAAAACCCCCAAAGTGCAGCAAGCTCAAGCGGATGAAGCCAGATGAGCTGTATTTCTTTTTTTCTTTTTCATAATTGAATTCCTGCAAGATAAAAATCTCATTTTCCTCAGTAGGCTGTAATCAGCGCTCGCAGAGCTGTGGTTTCCAACTGCCCTCGTCATGTGCTTCCTTATGAAACTCCACCGAGAAATCGCCTTGGCACGGGCGCCCATTTAAAGGGCCCGGGGAGCGGGGAACAACCCCCGCACCCCAAAGCGGCCTGGGGCTGCGGGGGTGCCAGGACCCCCACCCTGCCCACTGTGGGGCCCTGGGCTCTGCGGGGTGGTGCCTGCCCTGCTTGCTGCTCTGCTGGCAAATCGCTAGGCTCAGGAGAGCCACTTGTTTCTGCTGGCCATGGCAGGGAGAGACTGCATTTCATCCCTCATAGTCTAGTTGTTGGGGTTTTTTTTTGCTTCTAGACATCTGTGGGGCATTTTCCTCTCTTCACTGTGTCTCTTTGCCAGCTGAACAGCACAGCAGTGCTCTGCTCCCCAGCACTGCGGGAGCCCCAGGAGTGCCACCTCTGGGGAATCTGGGCAACAGCTGACCCATCCTTCCCAACCTTCCCACTGCCTCTCACCGTGGCCCACCTCCCACCACGTCCCCTCTCCCCAGGCCCGCTTCCTCAGCTGCAGTGCTCCTGTTTCCCTTGGCATGGACTGCTGGATGCGATGCATATTTCCTCTTATCACTGTACCCAAGCAAGCCCTGGAAGCGGCCTGGTGGGGATAGTATGCTCTACACGAGGGATGAGTCAGTGGTGGAAAGCTCCCGCTGTGGGAACCGGGCAGATAGGTGTGCCTGCTGGCTCTTACGTTGGACCCAGCTGCCGGCAGCCATGCTGATGCATGCAGCCTTTGTCTGCTTCTGCTTTTGGCCTCAAGGAGCTCTGGGGGCGTGGGGACAGATGGCTGCTCTGGCTCTGTGTTGGGTCACTCAGGCTTTCCGGTGCATGGATGGACAGAAGGACACATTGCATGACAAGCAGGGGCTGCTAGGAAAGCTTTATGTAAGAGGCTTGCAGTGCAGCAAGTGTTCCGCTCCCAGAGCTCCACATCGAAGTTGGCAGCACATCAAAACCTCTGTTTCGTAACTGGCGAGAAATAGGATTTTCTAATAGCCCTGGGAGGACTCTGCCTGTTGTGCAGGGACCTGGGATTTTACGAGTTGTTAACGGTTAACCAGGCAATGGCCTACATCGTTCAGTAGCTCCCTTCCCCGTGTGGAGGTGCATGCTTCTATCAGGCAGCATGCTGCCTGCTAGCAGCCATGCCCCCCCTGCCCACCTGCAAATAACAGAACTCAGGAATTAATTAGCAATTAATTGCAACCAAATAATTACAGAATCAGCTGTCAGGAGAGAAGCTGTGAGTGGTTTTCCCAGGATGGGAACTGCCTTTTGAGCTTCCCAGGATGGGGTGCTTGCAGGTGCCCTGGGCAAGGGGCAAGCTGGAGGGGTGCTTTCCTGGGAAATGAATTCCAGGGGCACTGAGATTTCCTGGGAAAAATGGGGCAAAGCAGAGCGTTGCTTCCTGCTGCTGTACCAAAGGAGATGGCAGCGTGCTCCCCTGCTGGGCTCATGTTCATCCCTACTCTGTGCTGAGATGCGCTGATGGCACAGGAAAGGCACGGAAAAAAAAACCCACGAGTGCATTAGATAGATTCATGGAGATGAAAGAGGCCCAGTGTAAGAGATTATTATTTTTATACCATTGCCTCAAAGTTTGCTGAGGAACACTGATGAACAAGTCCAGGCAAGCCCTGGCCAGAGGTTGAGAAGTCTTTTGTCTGGAGAACACTGATGGACAGGTCCTGGGCCTGGGTTGCGAAATCCTTTGTCTGAGGAGCACAGATGGACAAGGCCAGGGGCAACGAGAGAGCGATAAGCTGCAGATTAATGGCCGGGAAGCACTCTTTTGTGTGGGCTTATCTCGAAGGAGATGGCCCTCTCAGGAGGTGCTGCACATGGCTCTTACCCAAGCACCCAGGGATGTCACGTAGGCAGGAAAAAAGGAGGATAAAAGGAAGGACAAACAACCATGGTTTTTAGGTTTTCTGACAACAGAATTCCTCATGAAGAGCAAAGGTTTTCTGACAACAGATGCCTCATGAAGAAGAACAAGGAGAGTTCCTGACATGAGAAGCCTCACGACCTGCCTCTCTCCCTCCTGGACTTGCTCTGCGCTCTACCTGCTTGCTTCCTAAGGCCGGCCATGCTGCTGCTGCTGCTCTCTCCCGAAGAAGAAAGGTGTCTGCCATCAGATTCCTCCCTACGGAATATCTGCATGCTGACGGACTCTCCTGGGCTACCGGAGACCTGCTGCTTTCTCCCGGACTTGCACCGCGGCTTCTCCCCGAACCTACCCGGTACCTGCACCGTCTTGCTGCCTGGGACCGGCCACGCTGCTGCTGCTCTCCTCCCCTGAGCCTCTGCCCCGGACCATCGGACAACGCGACCTCTGCTGGATCCTGGTGGTGACTATCCCCGCTTTATGCAATTCTTGCTGCTTTCCTATCTTTTCTATCGCCCGCCTTCCCTTCCCCATCACCTTAATTAGTAATAGTATTCGTCCTCCACTTCCCCATCTCCCTAATTAGGACTTGTAATAAACTGGTTGGACCAACATTTGAACCGTTGCTTCTTAATCTCACGTCGGGTATACATACATTAAAAGAACCTCATCTCCCTCCTATAAATTGGAGCGAGACACCCAGGTATTCATCTTATTCATCTCTCTC
Organism: Pavo muticus; assembly: GCA_016647715.1. Taxonomy (NCBI): domain Eukaryota; kingdom Metazoa; phylum Chordata; class Aves; order Galliformes; family Phasianidae; genus Pavo; species Pavo muticus. The sequence goes on from JACDJE010000118.1 coordinate 1,622,676, forward strand.
CTTGCTGATGAGGAGTTATCCTCTCCTGGACATTATCCAGCATTTTGTCCAGCCTGGTTTCCAATGATTCAAGTGATGGGGCTTCCTTTGGGAGACTCCTACATTATCTAATGCACTTTGCTGTTCAGAAGTGCACCTCACCCTGTTTGGCTCTAGCAGCCCTTCTCCAGCTGTGGGTCTGCCTCCCAACACCTCAGCTGCAGTGGCCTGCTGTTTCCTCTGCTGTCCTCAGCCACCCAGGTTCCAAAGCACCTCTGGGTGCAGAGGCCCTCCCAGTGTGGGGTGAGGCCCTGTGGGACACACAGGCCCAATGAGTGCCCGGACAGTTTGACCAAGCAGGGGAGAGGCGGTGGTGGCTTCATGACAGTTCTGTGGTTCTCCAGCTCTGGGCCAGCGAGCCTGAGCTCGGTGGCTGGCACGGGAGAGTGCAGCTGGAGGGATGCTCTATTTAATGCTGACTACTAAAGGCCCACAGGGGCTGTCCCAGCCAAGTAGGACTGCTGAGGCACAGAAACACCCTGGCCACAGAGAGTCTTCTCCTTGGCCACAGTCCCTGCAAAGGGTCAGGCAAGAAGTTTGGGTGTAGGAACTTCTCTGTGCAGCTCCAGAATGGCAAACTGCCAGGCCTGGGCGAGCTCAGTCTTGCCCCTCACCAGCACTACCAGTGCACTTGGAGGATGTCTGGTGCTGTGTGCCTGAGATGGGGGTGCAAAGGCTTCTTGTGCAGTCAAAACACCAGGGCAGGCCTAAGTTTCAAACGTGAGAGCACCTAACAGGCAGCAGTTTCCTTTCTTTCACAGAAATGGCCTGAACAACCCCTGTGCTGCAAGGAAGCTGCAACCTGCAGATGGATCACACCTGGTATCCTCCTCAGCACCTTGTGTGAAGGAAGTCCCCTATTCCCCACCAGCCAGCTTGAATTTGCCCTGGAGGATACATTTATGTGGACATATTCTGAGTCTCTCCTTGCCTCCTCACCCAATTCCCATTCTCCGCATCTCTTTGGTGCAGAACACTCCACGATGGGCCCTGAGCTCTTCCACCTGTGCTCCCCCTACCCAGAAGTCCCAGCCCCAGTCCCCCCCATGCCAGATCTCCTCATCTTCCAGGCACTTGTGGCTCAGCATGGCTTGGCCAGGGTCAGATGCTGCTCCTCTGGCCAAACCCCTCGCAGCAGGACACCGCTCTCCCTCTTTTTGTTTCCTTTTGTTTATAGTACTTGATCCAGCTTCCAGGCCATGCGCAAATGCTTCGCTCCCAGCCAAGTTGAACTTGTTTCAAGGAAGATTGCACAAGAGCCCTGTGCTGTTGCTGGGAGCCAGGCCTGCTGGACTAGCTGCTTTGTCCTCCTGGCCCCAGCCCTGCCCGAGGACCTGCTGGCACCGATCCCACCACAGTGCAGTCAGCAGGATGCCTCATGGGCTGTGGGAGGAGCAGCAAAGTCCAACAGAGATCAGGGACAGGCTTTGCAAATTTAAGAAAGAAAAAAAAGGGGATACTAAGAGCAACAGAAGTTTCTTTGGGTTGATTCACTCTCTGTTCAAGCCACACTGACTGCTGGTAGCAGCTCCAGCTCACCGTAGGTTTAAATCACTTATCTTCTGGTGACACCAGCTCCAGATTGCGCTGGGGCTGAGCAGTAGGAGCCACTGCTGGCCTCAGTAGAGGACCCCAGCTCCGAGCCTTGTGTTAGCCAAAATAGCTCTGCCATAGTTAGGGGGAAGAGTGGTCCCAACAGCAGGCATGTCCAGCAACCTGAAGCAGCCTCTCTGCTAGCAGGTCTTGGAGCCTCACTGGCTTGCCTCTTGCAGGCTGTCTCATCTTTGGCCATAGGAAGCACTTACCTCTCACTTCACAAGCACAGTGTGTATAGTGTGTATTCCAAGTGACAAGAAAGCTTTGCTTTCTATCTGCAGGTTTAAAAGTGCTGCAGGCAAGTAAAAAACACTGAATTTTCTTTTTTTGTTGTTTTTGTTTTGTTTGGTTGGTCTGTCTTTTCACTGACCTTGTCAACACAGATAGCAAAGAGCTGATAGGGGAATACTTGGAAAAATCAAACCCATCTACACAAGCATACTGCAGTAGAGTGGACCCTGAGAGAATACACTGACCTTCTCAGCCTCTGTCAATTATTTTTGAAAAATCATGGGGAATGAGAAGTTGCAGGGCATGGAAGATTCCTCATCAGTTTGCGTTGAAGAAGTTGAAGTGCCTCATGACACCTATTGTCATCATCATGAAGAAACTTTGCTTCCTTCGCTGACACGGGAGCCTTCACACTTTGAAGTAATTTGGAGTGACTTAAAATCCCTTGAGAAAGCCCTGCCTTTCCCAGAGGTGGGATTCATCCAAGCTGATTGCAGAAGTTTGAAAATCCTAGTCCAAACTGATTGTCCTAGTTCTGCTTGCAGGGCATGAGCAGGAGCAGTCATCCCACAAAACATGCCTCACTTACATACCAAGTGAGACCAAACTCTTGCTGAAAGTGCCCATTTCCCCTACAGTACAGTGGGATTTGGTTAGCTGCAGGTACCTATCTAGGGAAGGTGATCACTGAATGGTGTGGCCCAACCTGGAGAACCAACTTGCTTTTGACCCTTCAAAGCCACAGAGATCGTTCCTGATAACCCCCTGTGGATATGCAGTGACATACCGTGGATATGAGTGAACCTGCCTTCTGTTTCCCCTCACCCTTCACAGTACAGCCCACAGGATGAATGTGCTGACAGATATTAAGGTCCGAGGGGCTGCTTGGACCTTACATTTCATCCATTCCCTTCCCCTCTTTGAGCCCAAGTGTTTGTATTTGGATGCTCCAAATTCTGCCTCTGTCTCCCATGTCTTAGTGCAGCTTCTTAGCTGTTGGCTGTCTCATTAAAAGCCTTGATGAATGCAATGATGCAGCCCCCAAATTATTCTCCCTTTCACTGATTTCATTTGAGTACATGGTAATATTTTCCCCATACTTTCCAATTTAACATAATGCTGATAAATGATATGACACTGATAAATTTTCATTTTATTTAAGGCTGTTTATCATCCATATCTATTATGGAAAGTCATCAATTATGCAAAAAGCGTGAATGTTTAAAGAGCCTCTAAAGTGTCTCTATTTATGGATTGCATGTTGCGTCTTCTTTCCCCCTTGCCTGAACACACACCAGTGAGGCTCCTCCATTAAGTATCATTTTTGCACAAAGAGCCTGAAAAATGGAACTTGACAGGGGGATCCTAGGCAGGCTGGAGGCTTGTTGCAAAATATGGCTGTGCTATAAAAATCTCACTTCACGGGAGAATCCCCAAACCCTCCAAGCTAGGTCTACATCAGAAGACCAGTAAACCAGACAGATGCAGTGTGCCTTCGGTCAAAAAGCCACACTCTGGTGCTCTCCTGAAGCTGGCTTCCATAGCTTAGCCAGGGCCTCTTGATACATGTGAATACTGCCAGTCCCGCTGTGGGTCCTGCAGGGCTCTCACTGGCAGAGGAGCACAGCTCACAGCCTGGCTGTGCTGTGATTTCCACAGTCCCCTGGAAAAGCCGCATCATTACTGCTCGTCTCTGAGCTTGCACACAGACCTCTTTGCTAAAGAGGACCTTATTCTGCTTGCAGGGCAGCATCTTTGCAGTCACCTTGCATGAATACCAGTATAACTGCCAGCTCGTTGTGGTGTGTGTATTGAATCACAGTGCTGGGGAAGTTTTGCAGTGAGGAAGGCGAGTCAGAGAGCAGGCACCTCACAGAGGCCCTTTAAAGTGGTCTGAGACGCTGGCATCTTGGATCACTTTTTTCTTTCCTTTCAAGGCGCTGGAGGAAAAAAGAGCTAAAGTAAGGAAATTAGATTGTAAAAAGCTAATTTACCAAACAGCACTGTCCTGGCCCGAATCTGATCTCACATATGAAGTGCCAGTAAATCCTGAGTCACCCCGCACACATCTGGATGCTCCTTGGCAGCAGCGCGGCTCTGTTTATTCAGGTCTGAGGGGGCCCGCAGCTGTGGTGGTGGCAGCGTGCGACAGGAAAGGGAGAGTTTTCTCACACGTCTGACACAAGACTCCGATTGTGGGGACTGCTGGCGCTGACCTCCCAGTGCAGGGGCTGCTGGCAGGAGGCACTGTAGGCTGTGCTGGCTACCATGCCTCGCTCACAGCCCCCGGCTCTCGCCTCTCCCTGCTGCCTCCCAGCTCCTGCAAAATGGAGCACTCGAGACATTTTTAAAAAGCTGCGCAGATGTGGCTTCTTCCTTGGGTTATCAGGAGGCTGAGGCAGCAACTGGCTTTCTGCTTTTAGGAGATGCAGGCTCCTTGCTCTGCGCCCCGGCAGCTGTAGCAGCAAATCCTAAATGTGCGGGTTCCCTTGGCACCATGCACTCACGGGCCTCCTCCAGTGAGACGGTTTGCTCTGAATTACACTTCTGGATGCCTTTAGTGTTGGGAAGTGTCCTGCGGCTGCTGTAGGTTTGGGTACTTAAACAGCTCTCTGAGGTAATTAGTTGTGCTTTTAAATTACTTACAGTTTCTATCGTGCTGTAGGGGATGTGTCAGGTTGTGACAAAGAAGGGAGCGTGAAGCTGGCACAGTGGGATGTGTGGTGGCATCTGGTATTTTTAAATGTGCCACACAAGGTCACCTCTGCGCTCTGCCTGCACCCTGCCTGCCCACCGCAGAGCTTGATGGACTTTGCCATGAAATCGTTCATTTTCTTTCACTCTTCCTTTTCTCTCGTAGCCATCAGAAGATGCCCTTGGCAGTGCAGCATGCCTTTAAGCCAAGCAAGCAATAATGCAAGAGAGGATTTGGAGCCATTGTGTCTTTTACGGAGTGCATTAAAGGCATAAGATCAAAGGCTGGCTACTTCTAGTGCTTGAAGAGTTCCCGTGGCACATTAGCAGGGAAATTTTCTTTACTGGCTCAAATGGCTATGCACATTTTCCATTCAGATTCTGTTTTTTTTCCCTAGTCTCACAGGATGAGGATGGCTTCTCCCATCACACACTGCCTCACAGTGCTCTTGTCCTGGTCTGACCTGACTGTCACAAAGCTTGCTATGGATTTTGTACCTCTGCCCAAGAGAAACTGTTTGTGTCACAGCTGTGAGCAAGTCCAGCTTCTCTTGTGACATACAGAAAACTGTTATTCAGCTCAGGTAGCTCTCTCCCTTACATGATGACAAAAGGCTGGTGTTTGTTTCTGGCCCTCTGGGAGGCCACCCATGGCCCTCAGTGTCCCAGCATGTTCCTGTGCATGTGAACATCCCTGAGGCTGGTTCCTGGAGATGACTGTCACATCACATGGGCAAGTTCCACTATATGCCAGTGATCCATGCTACGGCTTTGGTATTTCACTTCTTCTGCTGGACATACTTTGCAGTGCATCCTGGGAGCATGCTTGTCTTGCCATAACTGCATCCCATGGGCATCCCAAATCATTAATCATCAGTGTGCCCTTTTCCCCTTCTGCTGGTTCCAGACGAATTCCCAGTTCATAGCGTAAGTTTCTGCTGTTAATCCATAAGCCATAACCTTTACATTGGGTACTGTTCAACACAATTAGATTTCCATTACGTGATGTTCTTTCCTGTGGTTAAACACGACTTGCTTTACTTATGCAGCCAGTCTCAGGTGAGATTTAATTGTAACCTTGAGGTTCGATCTCTGTGCTTGCATACCACTCTGTGAACCCTCCGGTCCACCAACCCATCACCCGTACTCATCTCAATACATGAACAATCATCCACAGCTCTCTACAGCCTCATTCTGCTGGGCTGAGCACAGAGCATGCAGCCAGAAGAGTTGTTCAGCGCTGGCACAGCCAACCTGAGGGTGAACAGCAGCCCTGTCCAAAGGACCCACTCTTTCCAGAGCAAAGAAACTCTTTCCATTAGCCGAAGAATGAATCAAGGATGGCTGGGAGTCAGGTCACCCTGACTGCAATGTAAACATGGTACCTGCTCTGGTGCAAGCTGCAGTGGAAAACAAAGGCACAATAGACCAGACAAGGTCATTACACACAATTTGATCCAATTATATATATAAACCCATGGCTCTTTGTGCTGTGAGTTTGATTTTGTGCTGAGAGGCAGAGAAAGCAGCCTTATATATAATGGAGCAGCGCTGCACACTGAAATGCATCTCCTCTCACATAAAGCAGCAATAATGCCTCCTAAATCCACCTGTCCCTCAGCTGAGCATTCATTTACCCACATTCGCGTGGCCGCTATTCCCTGCAGTCGAAAAATGTTGGTATGCAGGAAAAGTTTCCTCTGGCAGTGAGGGCTGTGGCCACCCCCCCCTCCCCGGGCCCAGAGGCTGCTTTGATGCCACAAGAGCATGACAGTAAGAGAAATGCCTGGGGAAGTGAATCAATAGTGGCAGGCCGGCCAGCTGCAGGGTGAGGATGGGGTAAATTGCTGGAAGAAACTTTCCCAGCCACCAGACAAGTTGGGAGAACAATACAAAGAACAGGATGTGAGGCACTTCCCGGCACTGGCGACTCTGCGCCAAGGAGCGCGGCCGCTTCCAGGGCTATCTTTATACCCCTGTAATCTGGAGATGTTTTCTACCGTTTTCTCTCAATTTCTGTGCTCATTGGGAAGCTGTTGTTTCTTTTAGCTCTCCTTCAGAGAGCCAATCCTTGCTGCAAAAATACGAGGCCATGTTCCTCCACCCTTCCGATCGATGCCACCCCTGGCAGATCTCTGAGCGAGACTGGGAGCAGTCCAGTTCCCCCCCGGCATTTGGTTGATAGAGCAGTGCCCACGCTTTTTGCTTTTCCCATGCCTCTCCCTCCTCCCATCCCTGAGGGATGGAGACATTTGTTGCTTGTTCTGATGTCTGTTACCAGCCACTCTCATTTCCATGTGTAGATCCCATAGAGGTGCTTCTCCCTAGAATATCTGAGCCATTGCAAGTGAAAGAAAAAACCACGACCCTGTGATTTTCCTCCCTGCTCTCAGGAAACAGGTTTGTTTGTTTTTTAATGAATGCAAAAGAATGCAGATAGCGGAGAGGAAAAGCCTGGGCTCTGAGCTCTGTGTTTCTTTATTTAGGCTCCTCCATGTGCATCAGCTGAGCCCAGCAGGCGGCAAAGCAAGAGGTGGATGTTATTTCAGGAAAAGCCTGGCCCCTTGGGCTTGAGACAGAGCAGCATCCCAGGCTGCAGTCCCCTGGCTCCTGTTGCACGTAGGGAATTTGGGCGGAAAAAGGAATCCCAGCAATGCAGCTTTTCTCTTCTGCCCTCTAGGTTTTGCAGAGCAGGTGTACCCAGGGCAGCTCAATTCTACTGGGACAGGTCACAGGGTACTGCGTGGTCTGGTATTTCCCACTGCTCTGGTGCTGGACATTAAACAGGAGACCAAAGAGCATTTCTGAACCGTCACAAACTGACGGTATATGACGGTGCTGGAGGCTCTGCTGCTCGTGGGAGCAGGGTTTACACCACGTGGGAGAAGCAGCGGTGCCCCGTGGTTGTGCTAGGTGGCATGGGCTGAACGGCAGCAAAAGGCTCCTTCCAGCCGCAGGCATGCTGCAGTGCTCTCTGGAAACCACAGCTGAAATCACAGTCACACTGATGTCAACACCAAAAAGGAAAAACAAACAGCAAAGCAATGTGACAGACTCAGCACAATATTTCTCTTGACTTACTGATCAACACTTCATGCTAGTTTTAGGTGTTTCTAGCTTACTGAAAGTCGAATTCTAGTCTCTGAACATCATGTCAGCATGAAAAGTAGGAGTGCATCACATACAGTGAGCTGCTTAGACTTTTCATTTTATTCAAATGTACATATTTTGGCCACAGCTCCTTGCTGAATTCAGCACAGATACAGGTTTGGTCAGCCCGAACTTGCATCTTTCAGTGCATAAAACATTCATCACACTGTTTTTCACCTGGCTGTAGCCATGATGTTGTGTGAAGCACTGCTTCACTATACCTAGGTAGCTAGGGCACATCTGTTCTTTGGGATCTGAGCAGCTCTGAGGTAGGTCACCTTTACCTCTAAAACCAGTACTCATTTGCACTTTGTAAAGCATATTTCCTCCTCAGTCATGCAGGATTTTTGCTTCTTTCAAAGTATTTCTTTTGTAGCAGATTTTTATGCAGATTTTAATGCAATAACTTATTACTAGGTTGTTTTCTATTGATGCGGAGAAATCTTTCATGCAATTTGCATCCCATTAACAGCTTCATAAGAGATGATCCTGATTCTAATAGCTCTGCACAATAAGCCAATAAAGCCAAATATGGAAGGGATTATGAAGTGCATTGCTGTTATACCCGCAAAATGGCTCATCCTTTCGAAATAGAGGCATTGACTCCTCTGACACCGAAGGTTAGCCCTAAGAGTTACAACTATCTGGTATCTTTTCAGCAGTGCTTTGACTGCCTTTTATCTCCTGTTTTCTTGCCCTGTCCATTTTCTTGCACTAGCAGCAGTGACTGCAAAACCAAAGCAGAGCCCCAGTCTTCAGGGACTGATGCCTCACAGGTGGGTGTCAGATGCAGCCTTCCAGGTGCAAAACACTGCCAGATTCCAGCACTGTAATAAAACCAGTGTTACATCATTTCTGCAGTGATGGAACAACAACAGAACCTGCCTTGGGGCAGGTATAGCCATTGTCCCTGTCACAAACACCTTCCTGTAGGCATTTTACACCATATACTACGAGTTTGCACCACCCGTAAGACAGGCCAGGAGTCTGTGCTGAGGCTTACAGAGCTGCTTTGATGCTGCGTGGGCTAGTGGGGAGAACTACCAGCCATGGAAGTGAGTAACTCTCTCCCTCGTGTCAGTCTCAATCCGCTGTCTCAGGGTTTTCCTACAATTTCATAAACCAAGGATTTAAAGTGAAGGGCAGACATTAGATCCTGCTCTGTAGAGAGATCGAGGGGAGTGCCTGTGTGGGAAAACTCATCACTGCATGAGACCCTGTGTATTACATCTGTCATCCACATTACCTGTGTGTAAGACAGACATAGAGGCTTCATGACAGTGATAGTGGCCAGAGTAGCACTCACGTATTGGGGTCACCAGCGTCTGCTTATGGGGCATCCCCTGTCTGACTTGGCTGGAGAGCCAGTATGAGCCACCATGGTCACCACAGGCCGCTGCTGCTCCCCACACTCACTTGAGCTGAGCCAAAGCAGCCACGTGGGACATAAAGAATGTGGCAGACTGGGAAGGCAGAGCAAGGCAGCAGCTGGAAGCACTACTAAGAGGTGGGAAGATTTCTGCTCCCATCCCTCAGCAAGCACATGTGTGTGCTATGCTGACACTTCTGTTTCTTACCAGGGTTGGAAAATTGCAGCTGTAGTGGATGAGATGGTGGGGGAGGAGGAGTTGGGCAGTCTGGTGTGGTGGGAAGCTGGCTCGGAGGAGAGAGGGGGACTGGTGGGAGAGGGAACAGTAGAGACCCAGGGCACGGAGGTACATGCCTAGGGCTCACTTTTCCTTCCAGCCACCAGATCCATCCTTGCCTACTCCTGCTTCTGGGAACAGCATCGGGGTCACTCAGCCATCTGGTTCCCTCATGCCCTCTCTTTTCCTGCAGGTCGCAGCCTGACGTTCTCACACATGAAGTAACCATCCAGGCTCCTGGGAAATACATGAGAGGGCTCTTTCTTCAACAGTGGCAATGCCCAGACCACATTCCTTCCTAGTGTACATGTAATGTTGTATGTGTTGTTAACTAGCTCTGTTGCCTAACAGAGAGAGTTTCCTCTGTCTGCAACAAACAGCACTCAAAATAATTTTTTTAACCTTCTTTGGTCACATTCATACATATTCCTTTTCTGTATCAATTGCTCAGCCATTATATGGCCTCAGTGCATTTGAACCACTTGTGTATTTTGGTCTGTTGTTTGACTTCATGGTCATCAGTGTTGTCTTTATGCCTCCATTTGATTTGGAGGTTGCACGCAAGTGGATCCCACCACAGCAGCTGCTGTCACAGTTCTGATGAGGTGAATGCAGTACAAAAGAGCTCAGTGTCACCCTTCCCAGCTCAAGGGTCCTCCTCGACCCTCCCTGGTCACCTGGGGATGCTGCCCTTGTAATGATGGGCCAAGATGCTTGGTTCTCATGTCTGTGCCAGACTTCTGTTCACAGACTGCCATGGTTGGAGCAGCCCTGGTGTTGCCAGGCCACAGCTGGCCTGTTCAGGTTTGGCATTGACAGGGTCTGGATCCCAGCTTCAGTTCTGTATGAGTACTGGTCAGCCCTGGTGGGATGTCCTCTGTTTTTTATGGCCTCCTGCCAGACGCATGCTCCTGACTTGAACAGGCCTGGCTCCAGAAGAGGTGGTTGCAGTCACCACCTGGGACATATGGTGCCTGTCTCACAAGCCATATCTCCTGCCTTCAAAATGCTCTTCATGTCCACAGGATTTTATACTAATCCAAGTTTTTGTGCCTCTTAAATTTCTAGCATCTGTAGAGTGTAGCTTTACCAAACATTAAAAGATAATTCAGCCAGTTTTAACATGACCCTCCCTTGCTTTCTTTTCCCTTCCTTTTGAATCTGAGTTTTCCTTTCCTCTGGCTTGTACATGTTTAAACCATTGTCTTATTCTTCTACAACCCTTTTATGTCTATACCTAGTAAGTACCAGGACCCTGTTGGTCATAGATAATGAAAATGGTTTCTTCTCCAGAGAGCCTGAATATAAATTGCCTTTTTCTTGAAGTTTCTGCTTTCAGCTGCTTTCGTCTTGACCCTTTCCACACTTCTTTTTCTAGATATCTCTTTCCTTCCTTCCTCCATCTTCTTTTCATCCCCTGATTTTTTCTCTCATTTTCTGGAACTTGTTATTCCCTCGGACTTGACTTCTGTTTTCTTCATTTTCCACTTCTTGTCTCCCCAGTGGCCTCCAAAACCATCTCTAATCCACTGCCTTCTGCTTCAGATGTTTGCACCTTCTGGCTGGCTCTGCTGTCATCTGGATGCCCCAGTGGCATGCAGAAGGGAGGATGAAGCTTAGTACTTCCTTCTCCATCAGTCTCATGGCAGAAGCAAGGCATATTTTCCTCTTCTCCCCAAAGGCAGAGGTATATGGGATCTCACCCTGGCAGGGCTTGCCACCTCAAAGACCACATTTGTGTGCACTGAGCTAGCACTCATCTTAGAAGCCCTTCAAGCGCTGGGCCAGCATTCATAGATTTTACATTAATCAACACATGTCTTTAAGTGTTGCCCTTGGTAAAGAATACTTTAGCAAAATGATTATTTTCATTACAGTTGGTGTTCAGTTTTCCAGACACTTGGTACTGTGTGGATTTATGTTTCAGACCACAACAGTTGTAAGTCAAATGTTGTGCTCCTCAGTACAATTTCCTTTTGCTGTGATTTTATTTCTTCTGGGCCTTCTGGTAAACCTCTCTTACTATTTTCCACAGCAGCACTGCAAGGCCTGTGCTGGCACTGAAAGCTTTTACATCTGAAACGCGCCATCCTGCTGGCTGTAATTAATGCTGACACGCACACACACAGACTGATGCCAGGAAGCAGAAACATTGTCCTTTAGCCTTACTCATACGGAAAGGTTGGAGCTTTGGGGTGGCTTTCTTGTGTGCGGATGCCTTCAAGCACTGGGAAGCAGGGAGCGGTGGCACTGCTCTTGGTTAAACAACAAGCTCGTCTACCCAAGCATGTAGCTGTGGCCTTGACAGGTTACATTTCTGTTTGCAGTGTCACTTCCTATCATGCCTGCAGCAGAGGTAACTGTTTGCACTGTCATAACATCTCTTCTGCTGGTGCTTCCTGGCCTGCGACACTGCAGAAATTACCACAGGGCGCATTGCCCCACTCTCCAAACTCTCACTTGAGGATGGCACACAGGCAGTCACGAGGCCCCAAGCAGCACAAGCAGCTGTGGAGGCTGCCAGCCTATGAGCTGCCTCCTGACTGCCTGCCCTGGCTTTCCTGCCCGAGCTCTTGGCCGCAAGTGGCCTCATGCCCAGGGGACTGCAGCCCTGGAAGTGGGCATCACTGCAGAGCCTCCCATGGTCACTTGGGGTGGTCTGATGAACAGGTCCCTCTGGAAGAGGTCCTGTACCAGCTCCTTCTGAGAAGTCCTGAAAATGTAAAGCTGAAAGCTAATAGGCATGATAGTTGTCAATAAAATGCCTTCTGTTAGATTTCAGATCATTTCAGGAATGAGTACGGAGAGATGGCTGCGTGGTGCCCCTGACATTGATGGAATTTCTTTTTTCTCTTGCAGTAAAAGTAAGGCTGCTTGATGCCAGTGAGAAACATGTGGCTGTCCAACATATTGCCTGAAATTCACAAAGGGAATCATTGGTACTGCTAATTTCAGGTGTCTTTTATTAATACTGAAAAGAAAAATTGAGCGTTTCCTTTGTACAGTTTGTAATGCTCTGCTAATCTGTGTAATCTGCAGCTAGTGTCCATTTGTGCTGCGTCTGCAACAATTTCCCTGCTTTGTCATTTCCATTGCAATACTTAGGTGTTGTCTATTTTGCTTGTAAGGTCATCTCAGGCAGTTCTGGTTTGAAATATTTGTACTGCAAGCTTTCCCCAAACATGTGATAGTTTCTATTGGCTGCTCTTCTTGTTTGGTTTCTTTTTATGTCCTTTATGGGAGGGGAAGTGGATGAGCTGGGATGAATGTCCTTTGTGTGCAGTTAGAGACAAGTATCATCCCCACACAGTGATGAGATCTACCCTCACCTTCACATGCTTTTGCTCCAAGCTGCAACTCGCATCTACATCCACCTCTACAGACAGACATAGAGCTGCACAGGGGACTCCCAGTTGCTGTATAATGAATTGGATCCTAATCCCCCCTGGGAGATCAACCTTACAAGATGCTCCTCGTCCATGTCCCTGCATATCTGCTGGTCCAGGCCCACTACCAGCCCAGTTCCCTGCTGACGTGAGGAAACCCAGCTCTGGGGAGACACCGTCAGCCACACTAACATGTGGCACACGTGTGGCATCTCTTCTAACAAAAATATGGCTGGGCAGTGTTTTATGTGCCTGGCATACATAACTGTGTCGCTGTGTCAGTGCACTGATGAACTTCGTGTCAGAGAAGTACACAGAGTTAGCAAGAAGAGAACAAGTAGTAAAACAAACGAACACAGCAAAGCTGCTATGTTTTATGGCAGTGAATGAACGTATCCAAGGCATTTCTTTAAAAACATGCTGTGCTCTTACTTGTGCCACAAGCCCCCGCTCTTAGTTAACCTTCGGGCATTTAAGGTCAGAAGGCACCATCTGAGCCATCAGTTCTGCTGTACGAGTAGGAGACTGGGTCATGAGAAAGGAGAAGTGAATGAATCTCATGAAGAGAGAAAGGAAATACCTCTGGACTTGAGATAGGATTCAGATGGGATTGCCGAGGACTACCAGAGTTCCCTCTTTGCATTTCACTTCAGCTGAGATGGAGTTTCCCTGTCTTGCACTGAGCGTTAGGTCTGTGGGCAGCCGGGGAAACACCTGCTGCAGACTTGATGTGATGAAGTGCAGAAGTCTAATGTGGCAAAGAGAAGAGACGAGGCTAGAGGGGAAGAGGTTAATGAGTAGAGAGGGACACAAACCTGCATGATATAAAAGCCTGGAGGACTGCAAGGGGCAGGCTAAACATGAACAGGAAGATGACAGAGCTGCATTTCTAGGTACCTGAGGGAAGGCAGGGAGTTGTGTTAGTTGTGGCTGTCACAGCTAAAAGATGCAATGAGGCACAAGCAAGGATGTCTACAGCAGCCAACAGGAAGCATTTGACAGACCAGGAGATTAGAGAGGAGGTCACTGTCAAGGTAAGAGAGGAGAAGGTGTGAGGCTGTGGATATTTATACATAGCTATGGTATTGCTCTGTAAGCTGCAAGAGGAAACCCTTAACAACAGATTCCCAAAAGCTTGCGATGAGATGTCACTTCTGCCAGGGGAATAACACCAAGTAGGCTGCAAGCAAATAATAAAACCACCTCATTTTATTAAGCTGAATCAATTCATGCTGGTTTTATGTCTTCCTATTGCCCTCTTTTTCTAACCAAAGCTATTTCATTAACTAAAGATATGATTACTCTGCTTGGTTCGGTTGTCCTCAGTGTGGAATGGCCTCCCATGTTTGAGGTGTTTGGCTGCAGGCTGAGTTGAATACTCAAGCTTATCCAGTCCTGGAAATTTTAAGAGGTGGGGCTGGCGGGATCACTGCCCATCTGCTCCTCCCCAAGCCCCAGGCAGGACCAACTGACTAATGCCTTTTGCACTCTCAGAACACTGAGAACTCTACAACTCTCCAGCAGTGCTTACCTGTCCTTGCCCTTGGAAGGTATTTTAGTGTAGCTCCTCTGCTCTAACTTAAGGCTGTTACTCTAGCACCCCAAATGGAGTTGGGACTGAAGTTACTCCCTTCCTGATTTATAAGATGACCACAACTATGTCTTCCTCGCCTCTACACCTAGGTAGAAAAAAAGTCTTATCGATGTTCTTCTGGGTTTTGACTGTTCAGCCTTTCCCTTGGCACCTTTTCTGGACCACGAACTGCTATTGCTCTCCTTTGCACTTTCCGCTATAAGCTCACCATTTCTGTGAACTGCAGTGGCCAAAACTGCACAGTTCAAATGAAGTCTTCACAGCATAGACAACTGGGAAAGAATTATTTCCTTTTTCTTGCAGATTGAACTTCTGTTTGTACACCTCATTACAGCACTTTCATTTTTTACTGCAGCATGACCATGCTCATTCATGTTCAGCTGTCATCCCTAGATCTTCTGCAGAACTGCTGCTGTGCCGGTTGTTTCCCAGCCGTCTTTTAGTACTTGATGACGCCTACGCAACTGCAGAGCTCTGCTTTGTCCCTGCTCAATGGCGTTTGTTTTCCCCAGCACTCCTCCAATTTGTCAAGATTGTTTTGCATTCTCATCCTGTTCTCCAAAGCACTTGTTCTCCGTGGTGTCCTGTGCTAATTTAATAAGTGTTCCCTACTCTCATTTCTTCAAAGATATTAATGAAAATACCGTACACTGCCAGACACAAAACAGATGGCTTCAGACTTCATTTGATTCGTACCGCCAGTTTGACAGTGAAGCATTTATAACTGCTTTTAGTCTGGTTTTCCAACCAGCTGTACACTCCTCTAATAGCAGTTTCTTCTAAACCATGTTTCTTTACTTAGATTATGAAAGTGTCAGGTGAGACAATGGCAAAATCTTTACTAAAATCAAGATCTAAGACCTACTATTGAAGGAAATACTATTGATTGGATGTGATTTGTTTTTGTCAAATCAGTGCTTGCTGTTCCTCATCTGCTTGCTGTCATCTAGGTGCTGGAAAACAGCTTAACCAATTTCCACTTCCAGCATTTTCCAGGAATTGAAATTAAGCTGCTTGCTCTCTGACTCCTCGGGCACCTTCGAGTAGAGACCAAAGGAAGAAAGTAACAACCATTTGTGTCTTTGGCATCGTCACTGAGTAACTCCTCCTGGTGAAACCCGGGTCTTTCTTTGGCCCTCCTTTTACTTCAAGTGCATAAACTTCACGCCCACTGCTTGTTGCATCACCTATATCTTTTTCATTTCATTCCTCCTCTTAGTAACATGACCTAGTTTGACTTTCTGTCTGCTTCCTCTGCACATCTGAAACTAATGAAGAGCTCATGATTTAATCACTTTGTACCTTGTGGGCCGCCTGTAGGGCTTGTGCTAAGTTGCCCTGCTACCAAGCAGTTCACAAGCAGCTCTTTACTATTTCTTCTGTGATTGTGCCTTCCACACAACTTCCTTAGAGCACTGTTAACTCTTCAAATGTCCTTTCTGCCTCAGATTTGCCACTTGAAGGTCACTCTCACCCCAGCTGCCTTTCACCTTTGCCCACAGACCCAGGTTTCCTGTGTAGGTCAGAATCAAATACTGCAGAGCATCTAGTCAGGAAGAAGCTAAATTAAAGAGATGAAGCTGCAGTCAGTTCAGGGAAGAGCACAAAAACAGCAACAGCACAGAGCTAAACAGATATGTCCCTGCATATTTAGAACTTAGTTGTGTCAGGAAAAATTAATATTAATGTTCACAATTATCTGCCCCCGCCTATGAACTTGTCATTAAATTCAGGATAGCTGGCTAACAGCAGTGGAAACATTGTTATTTGTGTAAAACTTGAGCAGTGCAAGACTTACATTGCTGTTTGTCTGTTTTAAGACTTCTTGATGGTATCTATTATATCTTTGCACAATGAGGGGGCTTAGACTTGGCAAACATTTGGAAATTCTGTGTAAGAAACATGCAGTTAGATCTTTCATTCAATTCAGCATTGACATTACAGTGTGTTTCCAATTATGGGGGCTCAGGCCTGCAAGCACAGCATCAAGAAGCCCTCACTGAGCCAGAGCTCGCTGTGTTTCCGCACTCTTTAAGTGCTGTTGACCAGGGCTTCAGCTTCTCAGCAGCCAACCAAGACGCTTCAGGCCTTCAGGGCCAAGTTAATCTTTCCCAGTCAGCTTCTCCCTGTGCATGGTGTGCATTGTTCCTGGTAATACCTTACTCTAGCTGCATTAATAGTAGAAAAGCTCTACCTAAATGTACCTTCCTGCTTAAAACTCCCACTCAGAAATTTGCTTTGGGAGCTGCTTGCCCTCTACTCCTTACTGCCATCCATCCAAACCAATCTGACTCTTCCAGGCCAGGGCTGTGCCCATGCAACCTCCTTGTGCAGTCCTGGAAAAGCTCACCTGAGCAGAGTGATGTCAAGTTCGCTTTTGGCTGCCATTCATAGCTTGAACATGTTCTTGCAGAAGTGCCTTTACGTGCTGAGTGATTGGTCCGTAAGCACAGTCGGCACAGCAGTCAGTAACCCTGCTGTGAGTTATTTTAATGATGTTATTGATTTCATTAGCTCCATTTTGTTTTGCTTCATGACATCAACTCTTGGCGCCAGGGTTAAGTGGCAGCTAATTAATTCAGCATAAACGATGTTTCTTTATGGGGCAGCCCAGGCCAAAGAGAACTCCTGAAGCTTCCAGGGATGTTTGCCCAGAAGCTGGGATGGCTTGTAAAGGAATTGTTGACTTTGTTTTAACATCCCAAACAATCACATTAGTACAACTTTGTAACTTACTCCTCTCTATGCACTTGATACCACCTCATGAGAAGAAAATGTTACAGAAGAGCTATGATGATACAACAATAGCTGGTATTCTTGCAGACAGTCCGATTTCTCTTCTTTATCTAGAAGTTGGAGTTTGATATGTCATCCAGTGATTGCTTTTTGAGTCTTTGGAAGCTCCTACGAAAAGAAGAAAAACAAATTTACAAACTGCTGTGGTAGTGTCATAGTCTAACTGAGCATCCACGGCATCAGCTGGAGAACTCTCCTGATGGTGCTCTTGGAATTTGGGTCAGACTTTATAATGCTCCAAACAAGCTGTGAAGAAAGCTGCGGGAAGATCTGAGAGACATCCCCATGAGGATGTGGATGGGTAATTATTATTTTTTAAGCACATACCTAGAGGTTTAGGCAGCTGGCAAACTTAAGTTAACCAAATGGTATTTGGGTTAAAAAAAGTCACACTGCTGGCAAGCAGAGAATCCCCTGAAAGTACAGTTCATATTTCCTGAAGTAAAATCAAAAGTAGCAGCGCCACCTCATCATTTCAAGCTTCCCAAAACAAGATATCTATTAAAAGTAATTCACCTCAGGCAAAAACATGTTGTAACTGATAGGCTTTCCATTGCCCATCTGAGAAAACCTGCTTGCTCAAAGCCCTGCACCTAGCTGTGGCCCAACTCAAGGCTCCTGTTGGCTTTGGTGAGAGCTGACCAAAAGCAGTATGTCGGGCCCCACTTGTCACGCTCTTGGCACTTTTGCAGAAGAAGCTGGAAGGGCAGATCACCCCAGCTTGTGTCGCAGCAGCAAAGATAATGTTTGCGTCTGCAAGAGAAGCTGCAGTCAACAACATGTTGCCAACAGTCTCCAAGTGAATGTAGCTGGTGTGCTTCTGTTTCACTGAACTTTTATCTACCATATAATCATGAATGGGAGTCCCTGTGCGAAATGGGTCTTCACCCCACTATTCGTATTCTATTTCTTCGTCTAATGGCAATGTGGCTATTTTCTTTGCTCCCTGGACTGTCCAGCTTTTCCTTCCTCCTTCCCTTCCTAGCCCCTTCCCTCTTCATTTCTATTCCAGTATGTTTTAACAAGATGACCTATTGGATACTAGTATCTGGGTAAAGACTACTTCTTTGTGTCAAACCTTTGGCTTCATCACAACACCATAAGCCACCACTGGAAAATAAAACAATAAAGCAGAGGTGTATGAGGGATTTCTCAAGTAATTTATTTGTGTTGAGCACATGTACGGATACTTATTTTACTTTTTCTATCATAGATCAGCTAATGGATATTTTCTTTAGTTGAAATATTGGAAAATAAAAATAAACTCAGGCAGCCCTGAGATCTGTCCTGGGCAGCACAGACCGGGTGCAGGTGGGATGTTAACCCACTGCTTCTCATGGCACAGAAGCCTGGGGCTATCGAAGTGAAAGAGCAGGCTGTGTGAACACCTCACCGTGGGTCATTTTTTCTTGTCAATGTATAACCAGACTTAAAATGTGGTTAGGCAAATTCCTGCATAAAAAGTCCTTCGGGTCATTTAACAACTAGGGACTTTGCTGAGACTGTACCACTGCCCAATTGCCCTTTGTGTCTGTGTTTTCCTAAGCTATCATCCTGGCCCTTCTCAGAGATGGGGCTCAGTGATGTGTCCTCCCAGACACCTCTGCGTGCCTCAGTTCTCTGCCTTCCATCTTCTCCCTGCCTCCCATCTGGGCACTTCCACCCACTGTGCAGCTGCTCCTCCAGCAAACCAGCAAAAGACAAAGAGCGAACTTTGTCCTCCTCCACCTGGCAGCAAACCTCTGTGGCATGAATTGTCACGGATCTTCTGCTTCCAATGGAAGGTTGACAACCTGTGAAGGATACATCCTGCATTTTTTCTCAGATGCTTTTTTGAGTTGGAAGGATCTCTTCAGTTATTTTTGTCAAAACAGGAGTGCATTTTCTCCATTTTTTTCTTTATTCCAGGAATTCAGTTCTTGTCCATGTAGAGGAATGAGGTCAAAGATCTGGCTTTAAAGCATGCTGGAGAGAAAATAACTCCTACTTAATAAACAAATAAATGAACAGTCCCCACTGCTCAGTAGGGTGTGATACGAGTTCCAAATTTACGCATAAAACCTTCCAAACCACGGCATGACTTTGCTAGCACTGCTCAAAGCGAAAAGCAGGCATGGAAAAACCTAACTAACTGAAAATGCATTTGAAAACACTTTCTTAAGGATAAGAATCATAAAAAGCAAACTGGAATATAAACCCAATTTCACAATATTACATTGCAAATTGTTTTGACTTTGGAAGGATGCAGAGTGCAGGCTAAGATCAGCTGCCTGCATAGGCCGTGTTATAATAAATCACATTGCATTTTTCATCCCCAGAACAATCTCCAGTGATACGGTACATTCTTTATTAAGAGTGTTCCGCAGCAATCAGAGCTGAAGGGAAGGAAGGAAATGGCTTGAAGAACATGGCAAGAATCCCTTAAAGTTAAGGGAGGGGAAGGGGGAAAGTTATTTTAAAAGTACAGGTGGTTAGTGTAAATTATTGAGCACTTGAAATGTTTTCCCTTGATAATTCTAATCACCTTGTGAAATCAGTCATTCACGCTTTTGCAAAACTCTTGATTTATTGGGAGCTTTAATCTATTAGTTGCAGCTCAGGAGCCAACCGTGCATTCATCTCCGTGGGCAGAAAGAGCTGGGCTCAGCCCTGCCGCAGAGCTCAGCGCTACAGCTGCTGAGCACGCACCACCATAAAATGAATGGTGCCCGCCCTGCGAGGGATGCTGATGCCTGGAGGCACCCCGACCTGCTGCACCAGGGCTTGGGCCACGGAGATGTTCCCTCAGACTCCAAGGGTGTGGGGACTATGGGGCAGTGGCACGGGAATTAAGGTGTTTTGTAGCGTCCCTTCATTATGCCTCCACATTGCATGGGAAGACTTTGTGGGATTGTTTGTGCCAGATTGGTCAGCCATAGAATGGTGCTATTGATATAGGTTGGCTTAGCAATAGGGATCAATGATTTTGGATGACCCTTCACAGCTTCAGTCATGGTTCCTTCCAGGCAGAGCCTTACTCTTGCTGTTCTTCGGGCATTGACTTACTTTTTTCTACTGTATTTGGGGATTTCTCTTGTCATCGTTATCTAGGAATAGCTCCAGTCTACTGTGGATGATGATGTTTGTTACCAAAGTGCTTAGCTGCAGTAGTAAGACCAACTGGTGCTAGCTCGACTCTTATATAATTAGCAAACACAGTCAAATCTCACTCATCACACAAAGGTGATTTAGGTAAATGAGGGTTAGGACAAACACGTGATATTTTAGTGTGTTTAATGCATTAACATCTTAGTAGCCATTAAATGATTTGACCTCATTTCTGCTAAGTGAGCATTTAATAAACAAGTTTTGACTGCAGTGATATTGTGCAAAGGTCTCCGTGAGAACTTTGGGCAGACAGACACCATCTTTGTGACTAAACAACGCTGTGCACAGTGGGGCGTTGCACTGGATGTGATAGCAGAGCGTGACAAGGTTTCATGTCTGGAGGCTGCCTAAAAGCAAGAGAGACTGAGCAGACATGCAGGATCCCTGCTCTACCTAGATTACCTGCTGCCAGCTGCCACAGCTGGTTGTAAAATGTTCCTCATCTCTTTCTTTTCTATTTTCCCTTTTTCTTTTATTTTGCCTCTTTTTTCTTCCTTTTTTTTTCTTTTTTTTTTCTTTTTTTTTTCCCCTTGTTCTTTTTTTCTTGACTTAGTTGGACTGCCTGGGGACTTGTCAGAAACTGGGTGCCAGGCCTTTTGCTGGGAGTCTTGTCTTTGGCATTTGTGGAAAAAGGATTTGCTCTTTAATGCTCTATATTAGAACTATTCAGGCTGCTTGAATCCTAATTCAGCTATTAACGCTAGTTTAGGTAAAAGCACAGTGGGCTTGTTGGGGCAGCTTTGTGCCTTCTTTCCTGGAACAAATTTGGCGGATCCATAGAGTGAAGGGTTTCCCTTTTTCCCTGTCATTATCCTGTGTATCGGGAGATCCCTTCCTTAAGTGCTCTCCTTTCAAGACACAAGGATGACAGTAAGGCAGTGGTATAGGTGGCAGGACCGGGCCCACCTCTCACCCCTACCTCTTCACCTGCACCAAATTCCCCTCGTGGCAGCTGTGTAGTTCAGTGCAACACAGAGACTGTCCTGAACACTAATAAACATGAGAACGATGCCAGCTGAGCCTGAAGAGTGGGCAGTGAGCACTCCTGGGCAGCCTGCTTCCTCCCGGCCCCAGCACGTGTTGCATAGAAGATGCGCTCCTGCACGACTTTCATGAGCTCGCAAAGGAGGCATCGTCTTCTTTTTTTTTGAATCTTAGCAATGTAGCTGCAGACGTAAAACATAACAGACATTTAGAAACTGTATGACTTTCCCTAATTGTCTGCAACAGTTTCAAGATAAGTCATTTTTAAAAGAATTGCTTTGAACAGAGACAACTTTAAAACAGACTTCCGTACTTCTTGTTTTTGCTTTTGTCTTGGCACAGATGCTCACCCTCTCTCTATCTCCTTTGTAGAGTTAATTATGCAAAGGAGAAGAAGCTACACTAACGTTGTAATTTTGTTTGGCAAGGTGAGCCGCAAAACATATGCTGTGTCATGCCTTTTTATTACTGTGCAAGAATTGCCAAAGAAGCCTAAGGAGGAATCAAGGACATCATCGTTGCGAGGAAAAGAGGAAACAGCCCAGTTTTACAACACTGAGGCTTGTAACCGCTTGCGGTAGATAGTTTCAGAACTGGTTTAATTTTAAATTATTCTTTTGCCAACCGACAGCAGCATCAAAGCGACTTTTGTTTGATCCCACCACTTTCTGATCCCCATTGGGTCATTTTACAATGCCCTGGCAACCAAAGTCAAACTGATGCAGGCAGCACCACAGCAGCAACCGCTCTGTCCTCTGTGTGGGAGATGGCATCACCAAAGGTGGCTCTAGCCAGAAAAGCACTGGTCTCCTGTGCCCACACCGGCTGCTTGATGTGCTGCTACCATCTCAAGGGGTGTTTTCAGTTGGAGAGGATCAAGGAACCTGTTTGGGTTTAAAATAACTGGGCTGAAAGATAAGATTATGTTCAACTTGGTCTCTTTCCAGGACACCAGTTTCCTGAGAAGCTGGAGAGATACAGAAGAAATGTGGGTTTTGGTATATGACAAATCCACACTGCGACTTCTCCCCAGTGCTTTTGTTGCAATGCCTTTGAGCTCATGCAAAACTACGGAAAAGGCCACAGAAGGGGAGCTTAGCAGAAGGAAGCCTGGTTTCTCCACCAGAGATGAATTATGCTGAAACACAAGGGTAGCCTCTTCCTTATTGGAAGCTGGGATATTGCTTGTGCTGTGCAGAGAGGAGCCCACAGCAGCAGCCTCTGGGCAATGGGACACACTTCTGGAGTCGTTATCATCCGCCATCAAACACAGCCCTAGGCCCAAGGAGGGGCTTTAATGAGCAGGGAAAACACCACAGGAGAACTGGAAATGTTCCCCCTCAGGTCAGTTTGCTCACCATTAGTGTTTTCTTACCTCCTCTGCTGTAGGCAAATGCATTTTCTGTATGTAAGA
The DNA here is from genome assembly GCA_016647715.1 of Pavo muticus. Classification (NCBI taxonomy): domain Eukaryota; kingdom Metazoa; phylum Chordata; class Aves; order Galliformes; family Phasianidae; genus Pavo; species Pavo muticus. Next base: position 1,645,353 of record JACDJE010000118.1, read on the forward strand.
ATTTGTAGAACTGATAACCAACTTCACAGGGAAAGGGCAAGAATGCTTTCAGAAAGCCTCAGGTGTCCTTACACATCCCTGAAAGACAGTCCTCAGTGCAGACACAGCCCCAGACAGCAAAGGCTTGCTAATGATGACAATGCCTGCAAAGAGCAGAAATGCAGAAAGTGATGGAGAGGTTTGTAAGAGGGGCTTTGAGAGGGAGAGCGCTGCACCACCAGTGTTTCAGGAATAAGAGGCAGATCTACTCACAGACACAGGCTAACACTCACCGTCCCATCTTGTGCTGCTTTCTGCCCACATATGACAGATATCCAGAGCAATGCAGTGACACTAAACATGTCCTTTCAAAGGACTTCAGATATGGTAGTGGTAGAAATTTGGGAAAAAACAGCTACTGCAGAAATCTGCAACTTGTATTTCATATCCTGTTGCCTGTGACAATTCAGTTCTTTTGGGAAACTCTATTCTCGTGGTTAAAAATAAGCCAGCAGCGTGGAAGGAGTGAGATGAGCAGCCCCACTGCTGTTTGTTCAAGCAGTCACACCTCACATCCTCAGAGACATAGGCTGGTCGCAGCAGTCACAGTTTTGGCAGTGTCCAACACAAGCTCAGCCCCACTGCCATGGCAGCTCCAGGATAACCATACCTCTAGGGGCATTGCAAAGGCACCAGCACGTGTGGCAGGCCAGCCTTCATCCTTGTAGCTTAGGATGGCAATAGCCTTCAGCCCAGATCAGCTCATTGCTTAAGGGAAAGAAGTGCTGGAAACCACTTCTGAGCTCATCCCAGCAGAGCAGCATTACCCATAGCACTTATCTGCGGTTATCTGTAGTTGCAGGTGACTTGACATGAGACTTATTTGCACTTGCACACTTTAAATTCGAGGTAGGCATAAGACATGAGATAGTACATGTTGCTCATGTAGGAAAATGCCTTCATTAATATTCAAGCCTGAGGACGAGCCTAAGGTAGAGAGTTTTTTGGAGCAGTGTGCTGCACACAAGACATTTAAAATCCAGACACCCCTCTAACATTTGAAATGCTTGTACAAGAACTGATGCACCCAAAATCAGGTCTTCACAGGACCTCCATTTCCTCTGAGCTGTCCGTGCAACCAACAGACTTACCTTGTATGGGTGGAAATACTCTTGATCTCTGGTGATCAAAGGCCAGTCTGAAGTGCCTGCCAGAGAGAAAGAGCAAGCAAAACCTCAAGAAGCTGAAGGACGTGTGGGGCTCACGTCTCACTATTTACATGCTCCTTTGCACAAGCCAGTGGTATAAAATATGGATGTCCATCCTCCTTTTGCCCCAGAAGCACAGTCTGGGTCTGTTGGTCACAGTGTGGATAACTCCTAGGGGGATAAAGTGATATGTGCAGAGGCACTGCCTAAAGCCTAGTGGCAGAGGTGCCCCACACAGGTCCAGCTGCCCTGTAGCACCAGTGTGACACAAAGGCTGCGTGTGTCCCAGCAGTGTGGCAGGGCAGGTGCTGGGGCAGGAGCTCCTTCCGTCACGCTAAGATGTCTCTGAGTGAGTCACTGCCCTGTCATCTGAAATACTGGGTCAGGCGCTGTAGTTTAAACCCCAGATGACGGTAGGTGAGCGGACAGGCGAGCACACCCCTTGCAGTAACAAACCCGTGGGAGGCTGGAAGGTACCTGAGACCAGGGCAGGTGCTTGTCAAGTGAGTGTGTCAGTGCCCCGAGGCCGGTGGGAACCATTCCTCTTGGCATTCGCATTGCTCTGGAAAATGAGTTACACTGGTGCTGAAGAGCTAGAAACTTTTGCATTGACATATACTTTAATAGCCAATTAGACTAAAATAGTCTTGATGTAAGTGAAAATTAGACAGTGGCAGTACTCAGGATAAGACTAATCGGGATTATTTGTGAACTCCCAGTTACATTTCTATTGGAAGAGCCAAAATGATGCACCACGTGCTTATTCTAGCTCTAGATGTTTTGCTGTTGGTTTTTTTGCTCGCATTAAAGACAGACCTTGCTTTATCCTACATAAAGGCAGCCAGTACAGTGCTGACTTGTCACCAAGGTTTGAACAAATGGAAGTTTACTATCATATGGATCCACACTTTGCACCAGGAAGCCCCAGTGTTTGCCATCCTTCCTTGGAAGCCATAAAGCCAGGCCTTTTTCTTCCATCAGCAGCCCATGTGTGCAGTGCTCTAACTGAAATGGTTTAACACCAGCCCTTTTATTACACCAGCACAACTCCTTCCCATAGGCTGGCCCTTCACTTGCTGTTACTCATTGCTTTTTGTTTACACATAGGAATTTTATTTGATTCATAAGCAGATAAGTACTGCATCTGCTCAGTCATATTTCCCCAACACCTCTCCCTTTGTTCTTTTTGCCTTTTATCCTCTGGGTTTTCTTCGTCAATGATCCCTGCCCTCACCCAGCCACTGTCCCCTTACTTCCTTAGCTTCACTCTGCCAACCTCTGCTTCTGCAGTAGAGGAAGCTTGCTTGATAGCATTAGGCAATGCCTTTAGTATTTGGCGATGTTAATGCTCTCGCTCTGAATCAATTTCCTCTTTGTTTGCCTGTGATGGAAAGCTCCGTGAAATTTGCAACGGTTTTGCTGAAATGAGAAAAGGGAAGGACGAGACCTGCAGCCAGGCACTCTGCAGCCCCTCCCAGCTCTCCAGTGCTCAGGGTAGGGGCGCAGGCTGAGTTACTCAGCCCTGCACCAGCAAACATCCGTGGAGGCACAAAAGGGCTGCTGACAGCAGGCAGCATGCAGCCAGCTTGGATTAAAGGCCAACTCTGGGAAGAGGGGCTCATGATCAGTGAGCCTTGGCTCTTCTGGCTGACTCGGCCCAATTTGCCCCACTCAGGCTGAGGCCAGATCATCCTCGTTCACCTGGGAGCTCCTGCCCCCCTGAGCAGCTCTGGTTGGGGGACTGGTGCCCCCAGCAGCTCTGGGGAGAGCAGAAGCGGTTGGAGGCAGGCTGGAGAGCCCTGCTGCTGCCTACCCACTGGAAACTGCTTTCTTGCTTGCTCACGTGCACACTCGGGTAGAGCACTCGCAAAGACTATAGGCACAAATATTTACATTCCCTTGCCATGGATATGAAGCTGAATTCCACCCTCTGTTTGCAGGGTGAATCAGTCAGAAACACTGTTTCAGAGAACAGAAATGCAGAGGTATGGCCAACCAGATGGGGTGCTGGGCTGCCATGCAGCTGCACAACCTTCCTAGCAATTAACCCAGCGAAAGCGAGGGAGGGATCGCAGGCTCAGTGCTAACCAGGGGTTTTGGCTCTTTGCTTGGAGGGCCTGCATAGCAAAGCTGCTCCCTGAGGTCAGCAAGTCTGCTGAGTAGATACCCCAGCACCCTGTGGCAAAGCTCCTCTGCTGGGGGAACAAGGCTCGCTTCTGTGAGCTACTGCTGGGAATGCATGCTCGGAGCACACAGCAGGAAGGAATGAGCTGTACCTTCACACCTTTCAGCACTTGCTTAGAAAAGGGCAGAGAATGTTTAAATTCCCTTTTTCTCTTCCCTTGTTTGGCTAGACAAGTCCCAGGCCCTAGCTGGATAGCACCGGCTAGGCTGTATGTCTGGGCACTGCGTCCCACTCATTTTTATGGAAAAATAAGTCCCACCCCAGAGAGTCTGCTCACAGCTCAGGCAGTTCTCTGCCGGACTGGGCTGCTTGGAGCCCATGTTCTCCACATCTGAAACCAGACAACCCCAGGAGCAAAGCTACACGTTTCCAGTCACTGATTCACAGCCTCTGGCAGTTCCTGCAGGATGGTTGAAAACAGTGCCATGGGGCTGGCAGCTTGCCCCCACAGCCAGTGCATCCCAACCACACCTGACTTGGACCTGGAGAAGGAACCCTATAATCCCTGTGTGGTCCTTCAGCATCACCCAGCATCTCCATCCCAAACACTGTGTCTTCCTTCTCCTTCCTGCTCCTTAATGCAACCACTCATATGGAAAATGAATCAGCCCTCCTTGGGCATCTTTCCAGAGGCCCCTCTGACTAATTCTGCCCAAAACAGCCAGGCTGACCCCGTGCAATGGCGTGATTATGGCAGACAGGACTGGGTCACGTTTGGGTGGAGGAAGGGAAAAACTGTTTCGCAGGCCTGCCCAAAAATCCTCATGTTGACTCTGCCAAAACCACACCAAACATATGGTAAATGAAATAGCTGGCATGGAGCTGCTTTGGACGGCAGGAGTGTTTCAGCACTGTGGACTGCTCTTTAGCTGTCTTGAATGTTATTTACACCGTTTCAAGTATCTCCACATTTAAGGGAGAGAAGGCAAAGAAGTGGGTGAAGCCAATTTTTTTGTGCATTTGATGCTTTTTAAATGCACATTACTTTTATAGCCATGTTAGCACAGTCCCAATGCTTGTCCTGTCCTGTGGCTGAGAACAGTAACAGCATTGCAGAAGGTTTCCCCTCCTCATGTAGCAACAGACTTCTGTGGAAAAGCACACAGAAGCATTTTCTCTCTCAAAACAGGAGCTGTGCCTAATTCACCATATAAATGTCCTGCACATTTCATGGAGCTGATGAAATCATGTACAGATGGAATCCCTCTTAACAAAGGCTTTATTCACAGGGCAGGTTTCTCTGCCATGTATCTTTGACTGTATTCCAGCTTATACAGCTATTCCCACCAAATACATCCACTGAGCCAGACCATTTTCTGGGCAGATACCAAAGGTGGAGGTGCTCAGCTCCCAACACTGCACTGTGGCTTCACTACAAGTCTGAGGCTGGAAGTCATGCCAGTGAGCACTCCATTCCTCACTTTGTGTTGCTCACCTGGACTCAAGCACCCAGTGCCATTTCCAGGGTTTGTCAGGAACTTTGGAAAAAACACCACAGAACAACAAGAACTTGAGAAAGAGCAACCAGAGAAGCCAGAGGTCTTCAGTCATTTGGGAGATGGCCATAGGAATGGGGTTGTGGTGGCTACAGCTACAAAAGATGGATGAAAATAAAGCAGCCAAACGGTGATGATCATGAAAAAAAAAAAAAAGTGACTTTTCTTGAGGTCAAGGTATAGTTTTTTTTCTTGGAGCTGCATGGTGGAGTGCCAGCAGGAGAATTCACCTCCTCACATAGCAGCTGGCAGGCTGCTGGGTAGCTCTCCACCACTGTTTGCATGTTTTAACCCTTCCCCAGCCCCAACTCAACCCGTAGCTTCTCCCATAAGCCACAGTGTCCTGACACTATTGCACTGATGAGGGTCCTGTGTAAAAGAAGGCAGGGGCTGCTGGCCTGCTCGCATGCACACCTTCCCAGCCCTGAAAACTCAACTCCCAAATCCCCTGTTCATCCAACAACCTGATCTAGACAAGGAAAACAGCCGGCTGATCTACGCTGCAGAGCAAACTTCCTGGCACAGTCCAGCAGCATTCTTCCATGAACCCTTCTCTCTGCCTTTCTTTTTCGTCCTTTGTTCAGTGCTCAGTCAGTAACTCCTTAGAAACAACTTGCTAACTGCCCACGCTCAAAATGAGAACAGCAACAACAACAAAAGGAATGATATAGAGGGATGACTTCAGCGAATTTGGAAATATCTTCTCAAATGAAACATTCCTTTACTCACATACACAAGAAAGCATCAAAATTCTCTGCGGCTGATGTAAACAGCAGAAAGAAAAAGTCATCTGGAAGGACAGGATGATTCATACCAAGGACCTGACTGGCAATATTCATCAGTGTTGAAATACTCTCTGCAAGATGACTACATGTGAAAGCAAAACTAATGAGATCCCAGCTTTTGCTATGAGAAGCGTCATTAACAGCAGAGCAGCGTGGTTAGGCTCCTAATGCCACAACCCTTGCTCATGGGAGTAACCCTTGCTCACTCATCTGACCGGTCGCAGCAAAAAGCCCTGTGTCACCCAGGTGAGAATGCTTTACGTAAGGGCAGCCACAGCAGCAGAATGGAGCACGCTCAGCTGTTGCAGCCTATTTTGCAGAAGGGGCTTTGGAGCAGGAACAGAAAGTTCAATAGCAAAAGAGAAGGGTTTTTCTCCATCTTGCCAAAACTCCTTGCTAGTGTTTCCTCACAGAAATCCCTGATTTGAGCACTTTAGGGAGACTGGAAAGTTCAGCCAGTCTTTCCCCTTATGTTAATTGTGTTGATCCAAATGGTAACAGGGCACAAAAGGCCACACTGATTTTATGCATTGTTATTAGATACTTTCCCTTGCATATCTGAATCTGTTTACTTAATCTTCCAGGCCTTTACCCATGAATATTAAACTCCTTGATCACTATGCATTAGGAGTCATCTTTGCACCATCTGTTTGTATTTGTCATCTAACCCTTGTAAATAATAAAATGTACTTTGTACTCAAGTTCGTGGATCCTAGCAGGAGAGTGATTACCACGGAGGAAAAGTACTGTGTGAAGCTATTAGCAGCCGCAGGACTCTGCTTTAGCTACCTGTCTCCTGTCTGCCCTCTGTGAGACAAATGTACCAAGTCACAGGTTCCCTATTGTTCTCCGTATCAGCCTATTTCTGCTGCCAATGCATTCACACGATTACGGTCATTAAACTAAAGCCAAAACCTACCCCAAAGAGTGACTGTTAGCTTCCTTAGTTTCCTTGTAGTCCCAGAAGAGATGATTTCAGGTTCATATCTCTGAATACGATGCAGAAAGCCTTGCTTATGCGTGTAAAACGAGCTAATAGCAGAAGAGAAGGTGAGTTGCATCCCTGGATGCCAGTATTCAGCTGAGAGGTTCAACTGAGAGGTACAGCTCACAAGATGCCAGACAAACACCAACGGAAAAATGCAGAAAGTGCAGTATCTACAATATAAAATTAATCCTTGGAGTTCTGGCTGAAAACATTATGCAGCAGGAAGAGCCTTGCCACATATTACTGAGGTTCAGCTTCAACTTCACCAACTGAGACAAGTGGGTTTCACCTGAGAGAGAGGCCCGTAGCTGCAGGTGCTTGTGGAAAGCCACGGCCGCTGGCAGGCACACCTCACACACCAGTATCTCCCTGCAGCCAGTGGGAGACGTGCCTGGCAGCAGGCTTATGTCCATTTACAGCACCCAATGAGTTTCCTCTCCATGCTCTTATAAGTGAACCTGGATGTTGGGCAACTATCACCAGTCCTCAGGTAGCTGCACTCTATTTAGAACCTAATGGAGTTGATTAGAGAAGAGATCATTTAGGAGATGATATGGGATTGTATTGTATCTACCTGATGTGGTGGTAGCACCAAATTTAGACAAGAAAATTGTTGCCAAGTATTTGCTTAACTGGAAGAGCTATCTGGGCTTGGACAAGATACTACTCGCCTCTCTGCTCAGCCTTGCAAACATCCTACACTAGGAGGTTACCTATTAAGTGATAGACAATAGATCTTTTTAATTGTTAGAGCGTTACAACCTTAGACTTTGCCCAGGTATTTAATAACACCATCTGCTGTCTAGCTCTGCAATACTATTATTTTTACATGAGGATTACTCTTCCTGCTTCACAAACAGCGCTGTAATAACAGACCTAAATAAGAGCACAGCAGCGTGGTACTTACACCCTACTGTCCAAGTAAAACACACGGGAGGTGCAGCTCACCCCAAATTTCCAGACATATTGTCTCCAACCTGGAAGTCTTGAAGTGCTGCAGGCCGAGGAGCTGTGGATCCAGTCTTGTGGGTTGCACTCAGGAAAAGCTCTCGCCTCGCCTGAGAAAGGGCCAGGAGCGAAATCCATCCCTGTGTAGGCTCTCTGCTTCTTGGCTGGCTCTGCTTTTCCCATTTCTTCCCCAAAACAACAGCAATGGTCTGCTGGCCATGAGCTAGGAGTCACTGTGCCTTCAGACTTTTTTCTCATTAATAACATGCTTTTGCAGCACACACATTTAGCTCCAAACATTCATATTTATCTGGTTTTATATCTGTATCTATAAAGGGTCCAAGGCAGACAAGTGATGTGACTTTTGGCACTTTCAGCTGAAGTGCCTCTGTACCAATGCACGCAGCATGGGAAGTAAGTAGGAGGAATTGGAAACCGTGGTGCAATTGGAAAACTATGATCTTATTGCTATCATGGAAACATGGTGGGATGACTCACAAGAGGAATACCATGATTGAGGGCTGTAAACTTCTTAGAAGGGATAGGCAAAGTAGGAGAGGTGGGGGAGTTGCCCTCTTCTTGTTATGAAGTGGATAGTCTGTGAAGAGCTGCCTCTGAGAAACAGCTTACGAGCCTGTGGGTTAAGATTAGGGACGGGACCAGTAAAGGGCATGTGGTGGCCAGGGTCTACTCCAAGCTGCTTGATCAAGGGGAGCTGTTGACAAGGCCTTCTTGCTTCAGCTGCAAGAGGCACTGTGTTCACAGGTTCTCATCTGGATGGGAGATTTCAACCACACGGATATCTGCTGGGAAAACAACATTGTGAGCTGCAAGTGGCCCAGGAGACTCCTCGAGTCCACTGACAATAACTTTCTGGTTTAGGTACTGGACAGACCAACAAGAGGTGAAGCATTGCTGGACCTGGTACTTACCAACATGGAAGAGATTGTAAAAGAGGTTAAGATTGGAGGTAGTCCTGGACTATAGCGATCATGCCCTGGTTGAGTTCATGATCTTGGGGAATGTGAGCCTGGTAAAGAGTGGAGTCAGGACCCTGAACTTCAGGAGAGCCAGCTTCAGGCTGTTTAAGGAAGTGTTGGATGAGATTCCCTGGGAAACTGTCCTTAGGGACAAAGTAACAGGACCAAGCTGGCAGCACTTTAAGGATGCTTTTCTGAGAGCACAAGAGCTCTCCGGGCCCCAGAATAAGAAATGAGACAGATGAGGCAGGAAACGAGCATGGCTGAGCAAGGGCCTGCTGGTCAGGCTGAGGGGAAAAAAAAAAAGGAAAAGCAGCGGAAGTGGGGATGGGTGGGGATGATGTCATCTACCTCGATTTATGCAAGGCCTTTGACATGGTCCCACATCACATCCTTATCTCCAAATTGCAGAGAGACTGATTTGAAGCCTGGGCTATTAGGTGGACAAAGAATTGGTTGGATGGTTTTAGCCAGAGGTTTGTTGTCTACAGCTCTATGTCCAAGGTCATGAGTGGTGCCCCCCAGGGGTCCATCTTGGGGCTGGTGCTCTTCAGCATCTTTATCAATGACATAAACAGTGGGACTGAATGTACCCTCAGCAAGTTTGCTGATGACACCAAGCTGAGTGTTGCAATTGATGCAATAGAAGGGAGGGATGCTATCCAGAGGGACCTGGACATGCTCGAAAAGTGGGCACATGAGAATCTAACAAGGTTTAACAAGGCCAAGTGCAAGCTTTTGCACTTGGATTGAGGCAATCCCAGATACGAGTACAGACCAGAAGTAGACTCCTTGAGAGCAGTTCTGTGGAGAAGGACTTGGGGGTCCAGATGGATGAAAAACCACACATGAACCAGCAGCGCATCCTGGGCTGCATCAAAAAAGGGGGAGGCAGCAGGGAGAGGGATGTCCTGCTCTGCTCTGCCCTTGTAAGGCCCCATCTGGAGTACTGTGTCTAGGCCTGGGGCCCCCAGCACAGGAAGGATGTGAAGCTGTTGGAGCAGATCCAGAGGAGGGCCACAAAGATGATCAAAGGGCTGAAGCACCTCTCCTATGAGGAAAGGTTGAGGGAGTTGGGCTTGTTTAGCTTGGAGAAGAAAAGGCTACAGGGGGACCTCACTGAGACCTTCCAGTACTTGAAGGGAGCTTACAAGCAGGAAGGGGACCAACTTTTTACATGGTCTCATAGTGACAGGACAAGGGAAAATGGCTTTAAACTAAAAGAGGGGAAATTTAAATTAGATGTTAGGAAGATTTTTTATTTATTTATCTATTTATTTTTCACTCAGAGGGTTGTAAGGCACTGGAACAGGTTTCTGAGGGAGGTTGTGGATGCCTCATCTATGGGGGTAATTAAAGCCCAGGCTGGACAGAGCCCTGGGCAGCCTGACCTGGTGGGTGGCAGCTCTTCCCACAGCAGGGGTTGGGACTAGATGGTCTTTACGGTCCTCTCCAACCCAAGCCATTTTATGAGTCTGTGATACCCTTCAGTTCCATTCCTGCATCAGAGCTCAGAAAAGGAGTGCTTTCCTTGGCTCTCTGTTGCAGCAGAGGTCAAATATGAAACCAAACATATGAATGCAATTAGGAGGGTATGTAAAATATGGGGGCTGGACGTCCTAACAGTGTCCGAAACAGGCAAGTTTTGACATGCTGTTAGTTAAAGAGGATTTTAAGTACTACAGGCTGCTGAGTGGTGTATCTGGTTACAGCTGAAAAGAGCTTCTCAGTCTTCTGGCCATATTATTTTGCTGGCATTTCAGGTGTATAATTTTGATTCTGAAACCCTACTGTGCAGAAAAAAAAATCACCTCTTTTGAAATAAGCGAAACCATCCTTTTGGTCCTGATGCTAATTTTGGAAGGAGATGAGAAAAAGCTCAGATTCCTCACATGCCTGCCCTGTACCAATTCTGAAGCAAAGACAATTGTATGGACAGTTATATGCTATCCAGAGGTGAATGCAGCAGGTTGTGATTTTTTAATCACCTGTAAACAGAGAGTGGTACTGCCACACTTTATACAGTTGAGTGGGGATTCTTCTTGCTGCTAAACAAATGACAAAGGAATGTCTAAAATCTGTGCCAAATGTTTTTCCAAGAATGTATCTCTGCCCTTTACCTACCATTTGCATTTTCTTTTAAAACTTTCCAAATGAAGTATTAGGCAACCCCCCCAGCAACTAAAAGCATGTGCAAGGATGCAGAAAGCTTTAGAATATGTTTCCACACCCCGCTGACCTATTCATCAAAAACACATAACTCCTGGTATATAACAAAATACAGAAGGCACAGCCTTGTCTGCATCAGCTGACTTCTTTCCCCCTTAGGCTAAGGGCAGCCCTGGTGCAAATTCAGCTCAGCAGAGCTGCCCCAGCAGCAGCGTGCCCACAGAGCTCCCCAGTGCCCTGAGGTTGGAGGTGCTGCGCAACATCGGGTTTACAGGTCCCCTCCGTCTCCTGGCTGTCTTGGGAGCATTCTCTTTGGTGCATACCTGCATCCCATGTGCAAAGTAAAAATCATGCACACAGTGACACATTTTCACAGCCCCTCTCTTGGGTGGTGATTTGGCCTGGTATTATGTAAGATTTAACAAAAGCTGGAGAAGACAACTATTTTAAGGAAGAATGTTAATTGAAGGCTGAGTCAGGCTGCAGCTAGTAAAGAGATGTTTTTGAGAAGCTTGTACTCTTTTTCATTTGGTCTATATTTTTTTTCACTTAATTACAATGTGTGCAGAACTGCATTTAACAATAATAGTAACTGGCAAAGGGCAAATGGATGATGAAGGCAGCTGTCCTCTTGCTCCTGGATCTGCAGCTCAAGCCCACCCCGGGCCATTGCAACCTGGCAGCTGCCACCACCCGATGGCTGCTCAGGGCCTACAGCAGGGGAGCAGAGGAACAGAGCTGGTCTCTGCTCTCTGGTGATAGCGACGGGACTTGAGGGAACGGCAGGGAGCTCCAAGCTGCATGGAGATGAGCCAAGCAGAGGGGTGCAAGGGATGCTGGGCTGTCACTTCCTGAGGTGACATGCAGGCAGCAGAACCCCTGAACCAGGAATGAGTGGCGGCCAGCCTGGCACAGGCAATGTTACTGGGGTGTGACACACTCACAGCTCCCATTACAAAGATGACCAGTCCTTGGTCCCTCATTCAGCCCCACTTGGGAGACTAAGTGAAATGCAAGCCCCAACCTCTGGTGAGCTGTTTAATGATTGTTATCCAGAGGAGGAGACCAAGGTTAATTGTCAGTTCCAGAATGGGTATACCAGTTATTAATTTTGCTACAGTTCTTTTTATCACATATGAATTTGGCTGTGCTTCCTGGCAGGCACCTCCTTCTGGAGCTCAGCTGGGTGCTGGGGCACTAGGAATGGAGGTGAATGCAAGAAGGATGACTCTGATTTTTGCAGCTCTGCTAGTGATGTTTACAAATGTATCACTGATGCCTAAACTTGTCACTATTCCTCCTTAGCGTCACTACACGGCAGTACACTATGCATATGACTGAATGTCCAAGTTAATAAAAATACCCTATTTTACTTGTTTTTACTTAGTCTAAGAGACAGCATTGAGCAAAAGGGTGAGGCTGGGGGCTGAGCACAAAGCAGCACCTTGTCCCCATGCTGACTGCCCAAAGGGGGGTTATGGGAGGGGGGCAGCGATGGCAGCCAGAAACTAATTTCACTGCACTTTATGTTTCCTCAGATTGTGGCATGCTTCTGTTAGCTCTTGTTATGTTACAAAACTGAAATAACATGGCTGCAATGATGGGCAGAAGAACATGGTCACCCCTTGAGCTGCAGCATGGTGTGCCCATGGGGTCACGGCCTCCTGGTCTTCCTGTTGGTGCTGGGCCAGGGTTGCCCACCCATGCTAACGCACCCCAGGCAGCTCCCAGTCAGTCTGTCCCCCTGTGCCCCACAGACAATCACCCATTGTGGCTTGCAGCAGAGGGCAGCCAACGCGGTGTCAGTGGGAGCGTCCAACATAGCTATTTACCAGGCTGAAGAGAGCAGGCGGAAGATTTTCCACATCAATTGCCCTTTCTTCTGGCATCTGGAAGTGTCCCTCTGAAGTTTTTATTTCCCTTCTGAGTGTAGTAACCTCTGAATTTCTCAAGTATTTCCATCATCTTTTCCTTGCTGTTTTTTTTCCACTGCTACTTGAAATGAGGTTGTGAAGTCAATTGCTCAGTTAAAAACAGAATCATTTCCTTTTTTTTTTTTTAAAAAAAAAGCACACCATTTTGGCTCCAAATTGCCTGGGGTAGAGCCCACCAAAGCAGCAGAAGCTGCAGCTCTGAGGCTCTTGCTCACACCATTACTCATGGAATCATAGAATCAGAGAATAGCCCAAGTTGGATCTTGCATGTATTCATGCGCCCAAAACTTCTGTAACAAAATTGATAGTGAAATAACAACGTCCACATCCCCTGTCTGTCCCAGGACAAACACACAGGCTGACAACATGCTGCTCCATCAGTGTCCCTCTGCCAGCAGCAACAGTTCCATGTCGCAGGGGTCAGGCAGCATGGGGCAGCAGTCGGCAGCACTGGGTAGCAGTGTTGGCAGCATGCTGTGCACCCTGAACATGGCTGCTTGTCCAGCAATTGTCCTGTAGGTAACATTAGGAGTGGTTGCCAGTGTTTGTAGGGTCAGCGGCTCACTGTCTGCTTGTCTCAAAGCCTGTGTATGTCAACAGGCTGCTCCTCATGGCAGTATTGTGTACATCAGTACTTTCTTCCCATATTAAATCAAAAATGGTTGGACGGACATATTTCTTTGGGACCAGTACTGATGTGAGAGCAGGACTCTACTGCACTGCTGTTTGAATGGTACATTTCAAAAACCATACAATAAAGGGAGGGTGGGTGTGGTGTACAGGGGGCTCTCTTCTAAAATTATGCCTAATTTTAAATGAAAATTGGAATATTCAGCATTTGTAAGATAGCTACCAGTACTCTCACAGGCAAAAATGAGCAGCTGTCTACAAGCAGTAGCTGGCAGGTGCTGTAGGGCTTCTGAACTGTTCAGCAAATATCACAAATATCACACAATCCACACCTAGGCAAGAAGCCCACTGTAACCCGACTACACTCAGCTTTCTGGAAAACCCTCTGGAGCAAGTGCCATCTCCAATAGGGACAAAAGCAGCAGAAACACCACAAAGCTGGTAGGCAGAGAACCTCTGTTCCAACCTCTCAACAGAAGCCCTGCAAACATCTCAACAATCATCTGCTGCCCCAGCTCAGGGCTGCGGCCTAGTGCTGGGTTCTGCAGGTGGAGCCTGTGGCATCCACGGCCCCGCACTGGTGGGCATCCAGGGACAGCAATGGCTGTGTGGAGAAGATTTCCAACTGCGCTTCTCCCTTCCTTCCCTGCACTGTGGCACAGGGCGCAGCCAGGACCAGGTCAGGGCTCCCCAGGGCACGGGGCTCCCCTGTGCCAGGGCCCCCTGGCTGGGCATGCCCACAGGCCCCAGGCCCCTCCAGTGCTCCTATATATAGCCTTGCCATGTCATCGCCGGGGCGTTCTGTGGAGAGCAGGCACAAAAGGATGGTTTCTGTTTAAAAAAAAAAAAAAAAAAAAAAAAAAAAGGAACAAGGAACAAGAAACAAATGCATTATCTGTTTTATTCTTGTGCAGTAACTGCTGTAACAGCAGCTTTGCAGATTTTTGTGTGTGATTTGATTCTTAAATCACATTTCCTATGCTGCTATTTTTTATCCGCTTTTTGACACTGAGAGCTGCAATGGTTGTTTTTGCCTCTTCTACCAGAATGGATTCAAAAGCAGCAAATGCAGCAGAACCCGAACACTGCTATGCCACCTCCGACCAGCCCGATTTCATTAGAAACGAAGTTAAATAAATAGGGGTCACACTCCCTGTCCTGAAGTTAGATGCCTGAAAGCTGTGCTTTCTCCCTCCCTGCAGCCAGTTCGCGCCAAGCTCTGCTCACCACGCGCAGTGTGCAAACACACAGCTCCTTGGCTTCCCACCAGTGTATATAAATATATGCAGTTTTTTCCTTCGCAGAACCTGAAGGCTAAAGCAAGAGGGCAAAGGAGTACGTGACTAAAACATCCAAACTTCCTCTTTCATAAGCCATCACATGATGCAGTGCAATTACAATTCCTGCCTTGTCCCTGCCAATTGCAGGCGCATTGCCTCACCCGAGAAACCCGGTTGTTTCCCCGGCTCTGTGTGTCTGTGTCTGTGTGCGTGTGCGTGTGTGTGTGTGAGTGTGGCGGCAGCAACCGCTGCAGCCGCCTTGGCACGCCTCCAGCTCCAGGCAGGAGAAAGAGGGCAGTGGGTGGAAGACGAAAACAAGATCTGTTTACTTAGCATGCAGGGATAAAGCGTCTTTCCAGCCGGGAGGGGGTGCACAGAACAGCCTTACAGCACTTTGATGCAACGAGAAAGGAGGGCCGCGCTGCGGAGCCAGCCGCGTTAACCCCTGCCTCGCCGGGAGGCACGACGCTGATCTGCGCGCGGCTCTCCCAGTGCCGGAGCCGCATTCCCCAGCCCGCAACCCCGGGAGCGCCGCAGGCACCGCCCCGCCGGGCCCCGCGGACGTCACAGCTCCCCCGGGCGTCCCCGCTGCCTGCCCGCCCCCCCCCGTAACCTACATAACGCCGCGGGGAGGGCTGTGCCCGCCTGCGGGACGTGGCGAGGGGGCTGCTGCCCCTCGTGGTACCGCTGTGCGGGGACGGAGCGGAACGCCCTCACTGTGCTTACACTGCGCGTATTGCGCTCATCCGCCTTAGAGAGCGGAGGGCTTGTGGTTGCAAACGACAGGAAATCTCGAGCGTCCTATTTCCTGCGTGCAGTGACAACAGTTAAAAAAAAAAAAAAAGACGGGCGATGGTTTTATTTACCCACAAAGCCCCTCCCGCACGGGCCCGGCAGGGGACGGGGGCAGCCCCAGGGTCACCGAGGGGATCGGGGGCGACCGAGCGCAGCGACCCTGCAGCGGTCAGAACGCACCGCATGCGGTAACCCCGCCAGTGCCAAGCGGGAGGCGCAGGGCCGCGCTCACCCCGCTCCACTCCAAGCCCCCCGCTTGCCAGAGTGCTCCGCGTGGCCGGCGCTCGGCTCCCTCGGCGGCGGGTGGAACGCCCGGGGCTGGGCCGGGGGCGCGGGCAAAGCCGGGGGCCGGGAGCGCAGCGGCGGCGTTGTTGGGGCGGGGGCGCCCATCGCGCAGGCGCGGCGGCACTGTCGAAGAATCGAGGCGGCGGCGCGCAGAGGCGGCGG
>JACDJE010000118.1:1662312-1723197 GCA_016647715.1 Pavo muticus
CCCCAGCAGCCGGCGGCGGCGGCGCAGGCGGCGGCCGGGCAGCCCGGCGAGCTGGGCCACAAGCGGCCCGGCTCCGTCTCGTCCTCGTCGTCGGGCGTCAGCAGCGGCTCGGCGGGGGAGCACGACGGCGGCGGCAAGGAGAAGCGCGGCTCGGCCGAGAGCATGCCGGCCGCGGCGGAGATGGGCGCCGAGGGCAAGAGCCGCGCAGGCGGCGAGGAGTGGCTGGCCAAGCCCAAGACGGTGCGGGACACGCTGCTGGCCCTGCACCAGCACGGCGGGCACGCCGTGCCGCCCTTCGACAGCAAGTTCAAGAAGGAGCCGGGCATCGCGGGCGGCAGGCTGCTGGGCTACGAGAGCAACGGTGCCGCGGCCAAGCCGGGTGAGGAGCGGGGCCGGGGCGGACGGAGGGGGTGCGTGCGGGGCCGGGGCGGCCGCGCGCCCGCCGAAGGGACGGGGCGGACGGGGCTGGGTGTCTGCGCGTGTTTTGGTGGTTTCGCACGTTTCGGTGGCTGCGCGTCTCAGTGGTGCCTTGCAGCAGTGCGTGGCCGCCTTCTCACCCTTCTCCCGCTCTCCCTTGCCTTCTAGGGGCCCGCGCAGCCCGGAAGAGGAAGCCGTCCCCCGAGCCGGAGGGCGAGGCGGGACCCCCGAAGATCAACGGGGAGGCGCAGCCTTGGCTGCCGGCCGCGTCCGAAGGGATGAAGATGCCGCTGACGGCCACCTCCTTCATGTCGCCCCCGCCGCCCACGGCCTCGCCCCACTCCAACCGGACCACGCCGCCCGAGGCGGCCCAGAACGGCCAGTCACCCATGGCCGCGCTCATTTTGGTGGCGGACAATGCCGGGGGCAACCACGCCTCCAAGGAAGCCAACCAGGTCCACTCCACCACCAGGAGGAACAGCAGCAGCCCCCCCTCGCCCTCTGCCATGAACCAAAGAAGGCTGGGCCCCGGCAGGGAGGTGCCGGGCCAGGGGGGCAGCGCGGCGGGCGGGCTGGAGCCCGTGCACCCCGCCAGCCTGCCGGACTCGTCCCTCGCCGCCAGCGTCCCCTTGTGCTGTACCCTGTGCCACGAGCGCCTGGAAGACACCCACTTCGTGCAGTGCCCTTCGGTCCCGTCTCACAAGTTCTGCTTCCCCTGCTCCCGGCAGAGCATCAAGCAGCAGGGGGCCAGCGGGGAGGTGTACTGCCCCAGCGGGGAGAAGTGCCCCCTGGTCGGCTCCAACGTGCCCTGGGCCTTCATGCAGGGGGAGATCGCCACCATCCTGGCCGGGGATGTGAAAGTGAAAAAGGAGAGAGACTCGTGACTGTGCCGGCCCAGCGCTGCCCGTCGCCCAAACTGCTCCGGTTCTGTATATATCTATAAATATATATATATAAATATATATATATCTCCAAGACAAGGGAAATGTAGACTTCATAAACATGGCTGTATAATTTTGATTTTTTTGAATACATTGTGTTTCTATATTTTTTGAAGACAAAAGGTATGTACTTATTATAAAGGCATTTCTTCTAATTCTCTTTTTTTTTCCTCCCATCCTCCCCCCCCACTTTTTTTTCCCCCTTTTGTTATAGCAACTATTTGTTGTGCTTCCCTGGTGACAATTACTGTTCGATGTAGGCTGTGACTTGCGCTGCTTTTTTTAGAGCACTTGGCAAACCAGAAATGCTTCTAGCTGTATTTGTATGCACTTGTTTCCTTTTCCTTTTTTTTTCTTCTTTTTTTTTTTTTTTAAATGCCAAATACACTTTCTGACATTGTAAAGATTGCCTTACTGTCTGTGATTCCTTATTGCTGGCCCCTGTTTCTGTAGGGCTGGTGGCACGAGGTGCTGGGGCAGGCGGGCGCAGGGAGCACGAGGGGCTCCTCCCGGGAGCGGCTGTCCGCCTCGTGTGGCCGTGCCAGACCCAGTCCAAAATTCCTCCGTGTTGCTCAAGGGAAGTTGCCTTTGGAGTTGGATGTGGAGAGGTGTTGGAGAGGCGCTGTTGAGTTAGGGATTTCTGGGTTGGTTTGTTTCTGTTGGGTTTTTTTCTTTCTTTTTTTTTTTTTTTTAAGGCAAAGTTGACCGCAGTTCACGTGATCAGTTGTAAGATTACAAAACTGCGTCTGTTCACCAATTGCATGCTTTAACGTGGAATTGTGATAGCCAAGCTAATGACATGATTGGTGACTGTACCGGTGTAGCACTGCTGTCTCTGAAGGCCTTCAGCATTGGGGTTTTTTGTCTTTGGACAATGCTGGGGAGGTGGGAGAAAGGCTGTTTGTTTGTTTGTTTTCTTTCTAATTTTACTTAATTTTCAGATAGTGCAGGTGGACTTTTGAATTTGCTTATCAGTCACCTCTGGTGCTGTTGCTGTTGTTACTATCGCTGACATGATGTTTCCAAGTAGTGGCAGGTACAGTGTGGTACAATGACAGCAGCAACTGAGGCTCTGCCAGATTGCCTGCAGGCATATCAGTGACAGCCCAAATGTGGGTGGAGGAAACCTGCAATTTCCTTATTACGTGTGCTTGAAACAAACCTACTGCTATTCTTTGAAAATGAAAATATAAACTGGTTGAAATGAAAGCAATTAGGGCTTCACATAATTGCCATGGCCCTGACTTTTAAGCTACTTTGGAGAACTCTTTTGTAAAGCCACTTCTTTTGATCACGCTTCTGCATCACCAAGCAGACTTCTAAAATCAATAAATCATTGGTTACTAGAAATAGTTGAGTCTTATAGTGATGTTTTTGTGCTGTTTATAGTTCGTTGGCAACGCTGCAGCTGGATGAGCCCTTCTGTTGAGGTGTTTATAACTGGGTTATAAGTGGTCGTTTCTGAGCAAAGGGGTGGTGAGGTTGTCCCAGCCCTGGGATGGGCTAATGAGCACTTGGTGCCCGAGGAGGAGGAGGAGAAATCTGTTCAGCTGACGTAAATTTGAAAAATTTTGGGTGCTTTTGAGTCAACTGTTCTTATTGTGATAATGTTCAGACTGCAGTTTAATGCAGAGTAGCTCTTTTCTGGAAGACTTTTTTTTCTCTAAAGAAAATGGTCATTATTAGTATTTGAAGATCAGAACTGCACACGCACAGTAATTTTTTTATGAAGTGTTTAATGAGCACACCCACTACATTGTGTTCCATATTACAGGTCAATGTAATATTAGATAAGACTTGCATGATAAACAGATTCATTGAGTCGATATTACGCTTTAAATCTTATACCTATAGTCAAGATTGGTGTCCTATGTAAACACATTTAGCCAATTTGAAGAAAACGCACATTATATATATATACCTATATATATTCCTATATATATAAAAACTGTAAAGGATTCTTTGGAACCACTATGATCTGTGTAAATGTGTATTTAGGCACTTTATTAAAAAAAAAAAATGGATTTTGAGCTGACAGATGGTAACAAGTTCTTCAAAGTTGCTTGGCATGATACCTCTGTGGTATGGAGCTCATGTTTTTGATTAAGGTGGTATCTCTACTTTAAAACCAAAACCGAAACACCAACACATCCCTTCAGAGGTCCCCTTCTGAGTTACATTGCGGCCTAGTGTGAAAGCTGGGCCTGCTCTGACAAACAGGGCCTCCCTAAGGCCCGCTGACACTGGCGTGGCTGGTCCTGAGGTCAGCACCCTCCTCCCTCCTGGCTCCTGCAGCCCCTGAGGTGGAGGGGATGGCGGAAGGGCCCGGTACCAGTGCTGGCTTGGTGGGCTTGCAGGCCCCTTTCTGAGCCTGGTCACCATAAAGCTGCAAGATTGCAAAAGGAAACAAGCTAAAATCTGAAGGGTTTTATTCTTGTATCCCATTTTTCTCAAATTCAGTGCTGTTTTTTTCCTTTCTGCTGCTTTACTGAGTTACAACACCAGTGGATTCTCCATTTACACCACTTCACTATTTCCTGGGCTACAGGCTTTTTTTTTTTTCTTTTTGAGTGCTTTGGCTGCAACAGTGCTACTTACCTTACTCTTTAAACTTTTTAAAAGGTGATACTGTAATTTGTGTAGTATTAAAAATGTTTTACTTAAGAGTGAGTGATTTATATTTATTTTTTTTAACCCACATCACATTTTTTTAAAAGATACTTTTTTTTGCTGGCAAGTCACCTGTACACATGGTACTTTTATTTATAGCTGCTGAACTAATATTGTAATTTTCACTTTTTTTTTTATCCCCTTCACTTCTGGCACAAAATGCAAGGAAGCTGGGAGCTTTAAACACTTCTTCTCTTTTAGATATGTATGTATATATACACATATATATATACCTATGAAATATATACATAAAACCAGAAAAAGCTACAGTTGTCTAAGTGCAATATTTTAATTTTTTAAATACTGCTTCTGTCATTTATTTGTGGATAGGCTAAAGCACAGAGGGGGGCATGGAGCCCCGTTGGGATGGCGCAGCACAATGGTGGCTTTGATGGCCTTTGTGGTGGCCTCAGGAAACCTGGCCTGTTTTGGAACTCCCTTTTTTAGCTGTGCTGTAAACCAGGCCATGGCAACCATGTGTTTTTATGAAATAGCACTTAGGAAAAGGGTATAAATACATTTGAGAGTGCTCTCTAGTGGTTTATTATGTCAACAGAGTCCCTGGATCCTTCTGTGCCTAAGCCAGTCCTGATGGCACCCGCTGCCTTGGTGGCACCCACACCACCCAGCTCCTTGTGCGCTGGTGTGGGGCAGTCAGGGCAGCTGGCACATGAAGGCAGTGTCAGCCAAGGGAAAGTGTTGGACTGTGAATAAGTTTATGGCACCAGAAGTGGCTGAGTTCATGAATGGAGGTGGTTATAGTCATGGTTGCTGCAGCCTCAGCTCCTCCAGAGTGGGACCACTGGTGAGAGGTGCCCAGCAATTAGGCTTGAGAAGGCTTAGCCCTGAGAATTGTGTATTTCTCCTCCCAAGGTGTTTGCATTTAGCTCCAGCTGGAGCAATTAAAAAATAATAATAAAAAAGCCCTTCCCCAAAGTGGACTTGGCTTGTTTATCCTCTTGGAGATAAACTACAACTTCAAGTCTGTGCTCTTAGAGATAACGAGGCAATTAAAAAAAAATTCCCTCATAACATGTGTTTTTCCTGAACATGGCAGTTAAAGCAGAAAGAGCAACTGGGCAACACATAGCTTCATTTTCTGCCACCGGTAAGCACTGTGGGGCAGCCCTCAGCACCCTGTGTGCAATGGCTGGCCCTGCCCCATGGATGACATGTAGGTCACCAGGACTCCTGAGTCACCCTTCTTTGCTTCCCTCCTCCTTTGTTCCCAGGAGCTTTTCCTCTGCTGAGGTTGGGCTGTGCAGGGGATGAATGGAAGCACAGCTGTGCAATGGCTCTGAGGTAACTCTTTCACTCCCTTTGGGCAGCCACCACAGTGTGCCCTGGGCTGGTGGTTCAGTTGTAAATTGTTTGCAACATGTTTTTGGGAAAGAAGAAACACATCTTGCATAGGGTATTTACAAATCTCCAAAGTGCATGCTAGGGTCCAATACCACTGTCTTGCTTGGCTGACGTAGGCGTGCTGGAGCCCACCAGACAGGGTGATAAGCACACATTTTTACACACACTTCACTAAAATTTGCTTTTTTATTGTGCTGCTCAAGAGCCATTTTTGTAGTAGTGGGTCTAGCAGAGCAAAGGCCAAACCCCACACGCATCAGGTGGAAGCCCCATATACCAAATGCTCAAGGAGGAGCTAGGAACAGCTGGCACCAGCTTCCCCCCACAGCCTGCTCCTCTTCCTCCCACCACTGTTACCTCTGGAAGCTCTGCAAGCAGCCCATCGCCTCTCACCACCCCATGGGTAGCAGGGCAGTGAGGAGAACTCATCCTATGCTGTGTGTGCAATCCTGGGTGCTCCCAGCTCTCTGAGGTGAGCAGTGGGGTACTGGAGCTGCCCCCGGGAAACATAGGGGAGTCTCTGGTTTACAGGAGACTTCAGCCTCTGCCATTGGAAAGGAGAGTAGCCATCGTTCACTCAGTATGGACTCTGGAAGAATGCAAAGTATGTGTTTTCTTTTACCATCTTCCACTACAAAACGCTTCCCCTTTCGTGCCTTTTTTTTTCCCTCCCTTTGGCAACCGCTTGAAAACAAACAGAAGATGAGTAAACAGAGATCAAAGAGGTTACTGGTTCACCAGGTCAATTCCCTGCAGCCACAGATGAGCCCGAGAGCCTCTGGGCAGGGGTGTCCCAGAGTGTGGGAGCTCTCCTTAGTAATAGGGCCTGCGGATGCCACCCCCATGCTCAGGAGCATGACAGAGTGAACTGGATCATCCTCTTCTTCTTCCCATAGTTTTGTGCTTTTACGTTTTTCATCTTTCAGAGCTGAAGGAGGCCCAAATATTTTTCGTTTTAGTCGAAACAAATAGATTCACTTCATTTTTTCCTTCAAGAGAACTAGGTTTTCTCCAATCCTTTTTTATAGCAGTGTCATACTCTCCAACCCTCCAGTAGTAAGAGAACTTACAGATATTAAGCAATAACTGCATAATGGAGTGAGGCATTTAATTTTGTCCAGACTATTTACAACTCTTTTTATTTCTGTTGACTTACTGCACTCAGCTGCTGCTGAGCAGTAGGAACAAATAATTTTCTCTTTTAAGATACATCATTCCTCAGCAAGCAGTTAGCTTACAAATGAGGTTAGTCCATGAAAGACTTTTGTGGGAGCATTCATGTCAGAAGAGTCAGGAAATAAATCAGCTGCTGCGCACTGACTCATGCCTTTGCAGCTTCTCCTTCTTGCATTGCAGTAAGACCAACCCACCATAAGCAGTACTTTTTTCATCGCACATTTAAGACCTATTTGGTCTGTAATAATTAAAGAAACCCACTAGCTTTCCTGTGATTTTGTGGTGGTATTGAACAGGGCTCAACCAATTTTCCCTATGAGAGCACAGTTAGGGCAAAGCTGTCCTCAGAAGTTATGGACGAAAGGAGAGTTCTCTTGCAGAAAGCACCGTGCTATCTTTGTTAATGCCAGACAACAAAACACTTCGTGCAGGAGCTGTGATAGGCTTCTGCCTCCCTGTGCCTTGGAAGAAGTAGGCTACATGGGCCCTGCTGGAACTTTAACACACGGCACTAGGGACACTAATTTGTTCACAATTTCTGCTTAGACATGTAGGCTGCGCCTTCTGGCTTTCCCATAGGAAAAAGCGATGATAAACAGCATGAAGCAACGACATTTAGCTGTGCTTTTAAATTGCCATTTTGATGATTTCTTTCATATTGTGAGAGCCCTTATGTTTTTTCAAGTTCCTCCCTTTACTCTGAAGAGACAACTAGCCTGTGTCCATAACTAAACTGACTACTTTTTACCCTCTATAATATTTTTATAGCCCAGCCAGTTGCTTCGTCTCATCAGTGCTGCTTATTCAGATTGCTATGGCTTTTTTTGTGGACCTCTTTGACCATGCTAAAATTAACTTGCCAGTGCAAAGGCCTGACTTCTGTTCCTCTTCCCATCACTCATCATTTCCCTGCCTCCCACAACCCAGACACCAGCCCTCCTGGTATGACCCTGCATGCTGCAGTCAGCTCACTACCCCTCAACCACCCCTCAAAACTCAGCGACCCACTGGCTTTGTGTGGTACTCACAGAATCATAGAATCCTAGGGACTGGAAGGGACCTCTGGAGATCATCTAGTCCAACTCCCCTGCTAGAGCAGGTTCCCTACAGTAGTTCACATAGAAAATGTCCTGGTGGGAGTTAAATACTCCAGAGAAAGAGACTCCAAAACCTCTCTGGGCACCTTATTCCAATCCTTCGTCACCCCTGCAGTAAAGAAGTTTTTCCTCATATTTGTACGGAACTTCCTGTGTTACAGTTTGTGCCCACTGCTTCTTTTCCTGTTGCTGGGCATCACCAAAAAGAGCCTGGCCTCATCCACTTGACACTCACCCTTCAGATATTTATGCACATTGATAAGACCCCCTCTCAGTCTTATCTTCTGCAGGCTGAACAGTCCCAGGACACTCAGCCTTTCCTCATGTGGGAGATGCTCCAGGCCCCTAATCATCTTTGTGTCCCTCTGCTGGACTCTTTCCAGCAGTTCCCTGTCTTTCTTGATCTGGGAAGCCTAGAACTGGACACAGTATTCTAATTGTGGCCTCATCAGGGCAGAGTAAAGTTGGGGATCACCTCCCTCGACCTGCTGGCCATGCTCTTTTTAATGCACCCCAAGATACTATTGGCTTTCTTGGCCACAAGGACTCACTGCTGGCTCATGGCCAACCTGCTGTCCACAAGGACACCCAGGTCTTTCTCTGCAGAACTCCTCTCCAGCAGATCAGACCCTAATCTGTACCGATGGGTGCAATTATTCCTCCCTAGGTGTGAGAATCTGCACTTGCCCTTGTGGAGCCTCATCAGGTTCCTCTCTGCCCAGCTCTCCAACCTTTCCAGGTCTCACTAAATGGCAACACAGCCTTCTGGTGTGTCAGCTATTCCTCCCAGCTTTGTATCATCAGCATTCTTGCTGAGGGTGGACTCTGGACTCTATCCCCTTGTCCAGATCACTGATGAAGATATTAAGCCAGACCAGACCCTCACGCCACTGAAAGGTGTGGGCCAGACATGCTAGGCTGCCTCCATACTATCTGCCCAGCAGAGACGTTCTTAACTGCAGCAGTAGTGCATATTTCTTCATCCTGTGTCACAAAAGTTTCCTGACGTTTAAAGTTTTGGGGTGGATCCCTTCCTTTTCTACAAAGAGTGCCAATTTTAGTGCTGATTTTGATGAGTAACAGTCCAATAGGCACTAGAGCAGCACTAGTAACTCTTTTTGCAGTTGTCCTCTTGGCTCCCTGGGGAGCTGCTGCTGCGCTGCACAAGGATGGCATCACTTTGGCACCTTCAGAGATGCCTGCAGGGAATGGATATCTCAGAGGGCTAGGCTTTGGCCACTCTCACTGTCCCTGCTAGGCACAACTTCAGGGCTGGTTTCAGCTCCCTCCTGATCAGCTCCATAGTGATGCTGTTGCGCTGCCTCTCTCCTGCTGATGATCACCAAGGGTTCGGCCTGTGGCTCCAGAGCTATGTTTGGGCCTATCAAATGCTATGCATGAGTCTGCTTCTGCTGGAAGAGGACTTTCTCTTCCTTCACTAAGACTAATTTTATTACAAGTTTTCAGCTGCTGTATGAGAATTTCACACCTCTCTTATGTTTTATCCATAGGAAGAAGTACCAGCGCCGATCCAGCAAGAGCTTCTCGCAGGTGAGAAAGACAAAGGGCAGTGAGTTTTATTCCCAGTGCTGGAGACTTGTCAGTGCCTCAGGCCTTGTGGGAGTACCAGATACACTTCACTGCAAGAAGAAATGTCAAAAAGATGCTTTTAAAGCTTCACCAGAAATAGGATGTAGAATGGGTAGTGTGGGGAGGATTAGGCATGATGAGTTACAATGCACAGTTTTGCTCTAATTATTTATAAGAAATCATTTCATTATAAATAGTTTTTCAGTTAAATGTATTGCTAGCATTACCTTATTACTTATTCATAATTAACTAAATCATAGCAGATGTCTATGTTATGATCATTTCTATACACTGTAAATTATTCAGAAGATACGTTGGTCCTGTCAGAGTACTTGGTACGTGTAGATGAGACAAAGGAGATCCCTGGGCCAGGGCAGGGAGAAGTTTCTCTGTCCTGAACCTTTCCACAAATACACTTTCAGAAGAACTGGGGAGTGGCAGGGGGTGAGCCCTGGGTTGCAGCCCGTGTGAGGATGGTGCTGCCAACAGAGGAAGGAGCACACCCAACGCTCCTTTGGAGTGGTGCTCGTGGTGGCCACCCAGCATGAGCAGTTACATACCACATCTCTGGCATGCAGATGCTGACTTTCATTTGGATATTGTCATCCACCAGCTAACAGTTTTCTTATAAATATGCATTTAATGGAGCTATCCTTGATCACTGTCCACAGAGGGAAGTTTCTTGGGCTTAATCCTCTGCAGCAGCCTGTAGGATGCTGGAGACAGATCTCCTCCTGCTTTCCTCTCCCTGATGCTGAGCGAGGAGTCAGCTCGCCCCCCTGCGATGGGCCACAATCGCCATTTCTGCTGAGCACAGGCCCCCAGGTGCCAGATGCTCTCTGCCCAGCTCACAGGGCTTGGCCCATCCTCCTTCACCACCTGGGCCATCGTGGTGTCAGTCACCACAGGCTCACGGAGGACCTGGTTGTTGAGGATTTGGAGGAATTTTACTTGGTGGTGCTGGAGAAAGCTAGAGGCCTCCTGATGAAAGAGCCTTGGCTCTTTTGGTTTGCCTGGTCAGTTTGCTTGGTTTGGCAGACAGCACTGAAACTGCGCTGTTCTTTTGGAGAGCTCCCCAGCATCAGGGAGGGTGGCAGGAGGGGAGAGCTGCAACACGATGCCTCTTGGCCAGCAGAGCATCACAGTGTAGCAGCAACTGTGGCCATTAACGCCTTGCTTCCTCTGTTTCATTCTGTCTGAGCCTTCACCCAGCTTTGCATTACACTGACCACCTGTAGCAGTTTCCAGAAGAGTCGAGACCCTAGTGAGATTACTAAAACAAAAAGAGGGAAATAATTAGTTTGAAATATAGTGGCTTGGACATACAGATTTTAGTGTGGCAGGATGTCCCCACCTGCTGCCATGCCCAGTGTGCTACGTCAGGCTGCTGGGCATTGCTTGCAGTGGGGAAGGCATGCTGAGCGTCCAGCTCAGCGGTGCAGCCCCTACTTGATATGTGCTGGGCTACTGGGTCTGATGGAAAACCATGTGTGTATGTGTGCAGGAGGGTGGCACAAGGGGAGCTTTGGCTAACAGACCAAGGAAGGGAAGGGCTGTCAGGACAAGCAGCAGTGTGGTATGGTGTTGCCTTCAGCTTGTTGTAGAGCCCCCCTTTGCTTCTTCCTCCATCTCCATTCTGTGGTTACAGAAAGCCTGGTGCAGAGGTGTGGGCTCAGGGTGCTCCTGGAGAAAAGAGTCTTACCAACTAAGCCAGCTTTCCTCTTCTTTTTCTTCACCACCGCTCTGTGTTAACCTGCATCTGATATTCTTTTCTTAAAAAAAAAAAAAAAAAAAACGGAAAACTGGTTTTGAAGGTCAGTAACCCATCTATGTCTGTCCATGCTGCTGGTAAGGGCAGGAGAGGACATGGTCTCTGCCTTATGCCCCAGGGAGCCTAGTCTCCCCTCTGGGCACAGCACGGCAGAAGGGAGTAAGCAAACAAGCAGACAACACCGTGACTTAGGAAGAGGTCACGCAGAAAGATCTTTGCTGGCAGGCAAGACAGTGTGCTAAAGATAACTGCTTGACAAACTATATTTACTCTCCCTTTCAGGGAGGACTTACAAGGGATTTGGAGCATTGTGCTAATAGGAGTCATTCAGTGCTGAGATAGAGGAGGTGCCTCCTCCAGGCTCCTTCATGTTTGTGTCTTTACAAGCCATAGCAAGGAGCACCACAGAAATCAGCCTCGTCTCCTTCTGGGAACACCCTGCAGCAACCGGGCACTGACATGCAGTGATCAAATGCAGCCTGGTATCTATGCTCTTGGGGTGTGCTAGGAAACCTCTGCAACCAACAGAGGGGCAAGAGGACAGAGAGAACCCTCCCCAAAAGTCGCGACTTTTCAACTGATGCAAGCAAGCTTTCCACCTCAAGGGAAAGAGGCACTTGAGATTCTGTGTATGCAGTAACCATGACGAGTACAGAAGTACAGAAACAGCTCTAGGCAGCTAGAAAGAACAATACCAAACAAACACATTAGCCATCTGCACCGTCTCTAGCTCCTAAATGTAAACACAAACACAGGCCCTAGAAAGAACCACACTCATAAGGCACCTCTCAGCTTTGCCAGACCTGTGGGCAGCTGGGACCAGGGGACAGGCTCCAGGTTGGCTCTGGGCTGCTGGGAAGCCTTCCTGCAAGCTCAGGAGCAGGGATGGGCCACCAGGGTGCTCCTCCTGTGAGTGACAGTGGTGGTGACACCATGGAAATTCTTGACCCCAGGGGGATGTTCAGTGTTTGCATTGCAGAGACTTCCTTTCCCAAGCCCTAGGCAGTGAGGGTCTTGTGATCCTTCCTCTTGCCTCCCCTTTGGGCGCAGTGGGGTGCTGGGAAGGTTATAAATACAGGCAACTGTTTGCTTTAATCCATCTCTGTCCATGGAAATCAGCAGAGTGTCAGGCTCATCCTTCCTCAGACCCAATTTATCTCTGATTTCCTTGCCCATCCAATGACCAGCATTCATAATGCTCATCTCATTGCCTCTCCCTCTGAAGTCTGCTTATATGCCAAACACCCACTGAGAGTTGCCTTAATAAACACTGTCCTGTTGAGATGGAGAGGTGCCAGGACCATGGATGGTGCTGGGGTAGTGGTACAGCTGGTCTGGGAGCTTTGTTCCCTTCTGTCCTGACCAGTGGGACACAGGTGTTGTATATTGCAAAGAAGAGGAAGTGGAAATGGTCAGACTGGGCAACACACTGCACCTGTCTTGTGGGAACCTGGTCATTTACTCTGGTAGAGGACTTCTGCTGGAAGGGATCCAGGCCTTGATTGCACAAACCAGGCCCATGCTCCCCTAAGTCACCCATAATGTACCTTAGCATGCAGTGCTGGGAAGGATACTGGTGGGGCACATCTCCACAGTACCCCAGTTATCCTCCAGCACCCCATCTCTGTGCTGGACCTCAGGGGCTGCTTGCTGCCTGACCAGGTTCAACTCTGGGGCCTCCTGGGTCCTAGCCAACTAGGAGTGCTGCAAGGGTATTTGTGCGGGAAGGACTCAGTGGATTCAAACACCTGAGGCTATTCAGGCAGTCTTGCAAAGCAGCATTGCTGTCTCTTCACTGCTCAAATCTGTAGGCAGGAATGAGCTTGCTGTTACTGTAGAGATCTGCACTGTCTAGGCCCAACTGCATCCTCTTGGGGAAAGGCAGAAGCAGGTGACACCTGAGTTGGGGGCAAGGATTAGGAAAGCAATGCAGGCTGGAGGAGAAAACAAACACACCCATGAAAGGGTGGCAGACCGAGCCTAGAATCTGTCACTGTCAGAAAAGAGCAACAGCAGCATCTGTCTGACAGCATGTACTGAAAGGGTAGGAGCTCTTTGTTGGTGTGTGTGACCTTCAAGCCATTGCCAGGAATAGATTTTGGCTCTGATTTCAGCCCCAAGTAAAGCACCTTCTCCTGTAATGGTTTTGAAGTTGAGGTATTTCAGTTTCCAGAAGCAAGCAGAGTTTGCAGAAGGCTGCCCAGTGGCCCTGGCACGGTAGCAGCTCAGTAAACAGCCAGGCTCTGCACTTTGTGAATGACACAGGGACGAAGGGACTCGATGAGCTGCATCCCCAGTGTGCGCTGCCTAGCACCAGGTGGTAATGGGCATGTGTCTTTTCTTCTGCTCTGTGAGGAACCATTACATTTTTTTCAGTTTTCCCAAAGCACTGAATTTTTTTAACAGTATAACTCAACTGTTGTCCAGAGCTCATGTTGCTAGTTTCCATACCAGAGCTCTATTTCTTTTTGAATCCCCCAGCCAGAGGAAGCATGGTTTTTGAATCAAGGAAAATGGGCTCCGGTTCAAGTTTGCAGAGGTACAGGATGGGACCCAAGGGCTGAACAGCCATCTATTTTGCATGGCAGCTGTTGCTTTCAAGCCAAATTAATCAAGCTTTCCTCTTTGATACCTTGTACCCAGTCTATTTCACAAAGGTATGTATGAAATATGGTCCACACTGGGAAGCGGCAGCCCAGAGAGCAGAGGGTGAACAAGGCGCTGGGAGGTCCAAACCCTGTCCCAGATATGGCTGTGCCCACCTGAGGGATGCCCCTGACAGCTTCCTGCACACCCCAACCCCGGGAAGAAAATGAGTACAGGCCTCCTCAGGCAGTCCCATCACCACTTTCAGAAAGAAAATATTTTGCTGAACATTACCCAAAACAAGAGGTTTCAGTTCACTGCAAAGCCACTTCTGATTTGCCTCTGGAGGATATGGCTGTGCCCACCTGAGGGATGCCCCTGACAGCTTCCTGCACACCCCAACCCTGGGAAGAAAATGAGTACAGGCCTGCTCAGGCAGTCCCATCACCACTTCCAGAAAGAAAATATTTTGCTAAACATTACCCAAAACAGGAGGTTTCAGTTCACTGCAAAGCCACTTCTGATTTGCCTCTGGAGGTGAAGCAAACATCATGATGAGCTCCCGAGAGTAGGCAGAGGGAGGGAGGCTGCTGCTTTTACTTCTTGTGCTTAAATCTTGATTTGCCTTAAATCTTGCCTTGACCAGTCAGCCACAGCACTGCCAGTGAGACAGGAAGCCACCAGGACATGGGGACAAGGCTTTGCGTTCACCTTGTGCTGCTGGAAATGAGTATGAGCAACGTGGCAAAAGTCCACTGTGTCTGATATAATAGCCCAATAAAGCCAGGGGATGGGCAGTTTCTTCACAGACCCTGTGAGGAAGCCAGGCACAGGAAGCTGCGCCCTGCCTTCCCCAGGAAGCCTGGCCCTGAAATCTTCCAGTGATGGAAGCTGTCTTGGGGACAGGATGTTGTCCTTTGCAGCCTCATATCTCCTGCTGTTGTCAGCACATTTAGCAAATTCTAGGATCTGATTTTCTTCCCTATATAGCATGCCAGCAAGATCTGTCATAACCAGAGATGGAAAGAAGATGCTCTGTGTGCACACTGTCCACAACTGGTAGGGGGACATAGTGGCATTTAGTGTCTGTAAGGGAGGTGACAAAGCTGTTTTCTCCACAGGATGCCAAGCTGGTGTGGCAAACAGAAAGTAGGGCCTTTGTAGGTACCTGGTTTGGGATGAGCATCCTACATACACACAGTAATGGCTGTGGCATTTTTGATGCATCTCAAAATATCACATGGTATTGCTAAATTCATAGCAGCTTGGCAGAGGGCTGGGGAGGGTTTTTTATTTTTTTCTGTCCTGCTTCTGTTGTTGGTTCTTTTTATTATTTTTATTAGAAACCACAGCACTTCTCTGTAGTACTGCAAAAATCCCAGCTCTTGAAATTGCCTGAGCGACCTGCTGAAGAATTCACACTGCCACTCCCTGTGCTGTTGAAAGCTGGCTCACACCAGGGCTCTTCAGAGCACGAAACCCACAGCAATGCACGGTGCCAGCTGCAGCCTCCTCCTGCACCCACAAGCAGCTTTTCTGCACAGGGCAATTACAAAACACACAAGGTTAGTTTTATTACCACATCCAACAGGCATGAAAGATGCCTCACAGACCTGTGGGATAATTACCAGTAGTTAACACTCTCCCCAATTCCTGCTTGGCCACGGTGCATGTTTGCAGGCCAGGAGGACAGGAGATGCCTTGTTGGGACAGGGTGCACAGGCAGCATGCTGCTCCATCCCCAGATTGCGGTCCCTCTTCCCAATGGCCACCAGCAGTGCATTGCGAGGGAGCCCCAGCAGTGCTGTGAGCTCCCTTTGTTTTACAGATGGTGGCAGAGCTCCTGGAAATTAAACTATTCTTCATGCGTAATGAACTGTGTGCGTCCTGCATGGCAATAAAAATATCAAAAGTAGTGCTAAGAACTAATGCACACCATAAATACCAATGCGAATTTGTAGTATTTTTGCATGGCCATTATAACTAAAATATAAATGGAGTTTTTATTTTAAACATTTAATATTAATCAAATGGCTATGAAAATACAAAACAAACAACTGTGACACGCTCATGGCCTAAATAATAAAAAAGAAATGGGTGATGAATTCCCGTGAAAATTTAATTTGCAAAATAAAGAACCTTGCATTAATAAGACATAATTATATCATCAAATATTTACCATTGTTTTCTGGAATCCATTTTACTTTTGTTCTACATCATAAAACAGCGGGTACACAAAGCAGCAGGCTGGGCCTTGTTCTGACTCTTTTCGTGCTGCCAGGTCCTACACATCTGTAACTCAAGTTTTGGTGCTTTGCTTCATTGCTTTCCTTTAAAGGCTCCAATACCAAATTTAAGATAGCATGAATCTTCACTTCCTCTCCTCTTCTTTGTTGTTCAGCACACAGCAGTGCACTTGTTTCAATCCAGATCTCGAGGGAGTATAAACAAGGTGGCCATGGTGCTTGGCAGGATGGGTCTGGGCATGTGTGCTTCCCAAAGTCCGACCACAGAAGCAGTGAGAGGACAAAATCACACAGAAGCTGCTATGTCAGCATCCTCCTCCATCTGACTGCCAGGTCAAGGCTGCATGTAGCAAGGGTGACACGGGTTGGTGGCCATGCCCACATCCTCATCAGGAATGGCCTTTTTGGTGATGTCTCCCTTGGCTTTTGCAGGGCACAGTTGCTGCTATCATTGATTCAGATACTTCTCGCTTAGCTCAGCCAATATTGAGAGATTAATTGGGTTCTTGGGTTTTTTTTGTTTTTTTTTTAGGTTAATTTGGAAAACTTTCCTGATTATACATCTGCCAGTGCAATTTACACCTCTGAGGATTGGGTTGATTAGAGAATCAGTGAGAATGATTAATTTTATTCATAGAAGGAAGGGCTATGAGCGTGCTGCAAGCAGAGCCCACAACTGCACTGATACTTCCTCTAATTGTTCAGCTGGGTCCCTGGCAAGCCTGGGCTGAAACTGCACGAACTCGCACCGCAAACACTTCAGCTAGCCCAAGCTCCTGCAGAACCAAGCCAGGCTCAGCCTGTCTGCCAGCTGCGAGCCTGAAGTACAACCTTCCCACACATGGCAGCAGCATTCTTAAAATCACAAAGGTTGGAAAAGACCACCAAGATCACCTAGTCCAACCATCAACCCATCCCCACCATGCCCCCTAGCCATGTCCCTCAGTGCCACATCCACTTGCTTCTTGAACTGCTCCAGGGACGGTGACTCCACCACCTCCCTGGGCATCCCATTCCAGTCCCTCACCACTCTTTCTGAGAAGAAATTTTTCATAATATCCAATCCAAACCTCTCTTAGTGCAACTTGACGCCATTCCCTCTTGCCCTATCACTGTTACACAGGAGAGGAAGGCCTCCTGCTCCAATGGGGGAGAGGCCAGAGGAGAGAGGAGAATTGGTGGCAACCTGAAGGAGGTGGTTCTCGGGAAAAGGTTAAAAGAACTGGTTTGTCCAGTCTGCAAGAGAGGAGGATGAGGGCAGATTGGAAACGTGTCAGATATGTAAGGATTGCCATTAGACCAACTAGTCTCTAGGTAGAGAGAGAGGGAGGTGAGCTGTTCCTCAGTGAGAGTGACCTGGCTTAGGTCTGAAGGAAAAACATGTCTACGTGCCAAGAGAGGCAAGCCCTGGCAGAGGGCTGTCCCTGTCACCAATGGTATTTGTAAAAGGTTAAACAAATACCAGCTGGGGAAGACAGGAAGACAGGGAAGGGGAGGCCAAGAGGTCCTGGACGATCTCTGGAGGGCCCTTGAGCCATACATGTTCGTGGCTGCTGCAATTCAGGTTGGGACAGTGCCCAAAATGTCTGGTGAATTCCAGCTGTGAAAGTGACTCTTCAGCCCAGGTTGTGTGTTGTCCTAAAATGGTCCTTGGTTTTGCAAAGAAGCCATACCTCCTGTAAAATGTGCTATTTAGGGCACTGACAGCACCTCCATTCCCCCCAGACACATGTGTTTTTTAATATTTGAAATTATTTTCTGCAACCCTACTTCAAGCCTGGCTGAGTCTTACACTCATTCAGATCAAAGTTTCTTTACTGGCATGACTACAATGCTGGCACTGCCAAAGCTAACATATAATACAAATTAAATGATAAGTTGTATGAAATAATGTTTCATCCATATCCAACACCAATACTGTAAAACGTAGAACCCTACCTCCTTCCTCCAAAAAAAGAAAAAAAAAAAGAAAAAAAAAAAAGAGATGTGGCAAAAAAGAGCAGCCAAGAAGAAAGGAAAAGTTATCCAGTGTTGTGCTGGGCATTAGCTTAACTAGGAAGAGGGGATGAGGTTAAGCTGAATGAAGCCAATGTGTGCAACAGGTCAGTTTAGTCAGTCCTATCATAAAAAGGCTGCTTTCTCAGGGACTAAGTTATCTAAGTCAGGAGATTTAGGTCCAACTGAGGGATCTTAGAGCTAAAAGGCTGTGCTTAGACCAAAATGGGTGTTCGTGTTTTGTTATTTCAGGCTCAAGTCAACTTGCTCACCTTTTTGAGTTCTGCTCTATGGATACCCTGTAGCCTGAGCTACATGGTGGTGGTCAATGTTCATCTACTCCCGCCCAAAGATGGACTAGAAGTAGCACATGCACAACTATTACGTATTTATACAGCCAGATCTGTGTGGAGGAGAGAGCTAACACTGGGAGAATAGGAGTACATAATGATGGCAGGGGGGAAAATTAAAATCTGGCTTTGCTGCCTTTTGCCCTTGCTTTAAGCAATCTCTGCCTGTCCGTTTCTGCCTGCCCATCCATCCACCATCCTCTCTATGCAATGTGCTGCTATTTCCCCAGCTGGCAACTGCCCCATCAGGCTGCACCAGTGCCTTTTACTGCAGGGACAGGGAAGGGGAGGTGAGGACATGCTGCCAGGGGTGTGTTTAGCCCACCAACAAGGAGCACTGCCAAAAGCCATCAGGGCAGCCCACGCCTTGCTGTGGTCTGTGCAAGGCTGCTTGGGCCTGTGCCTGCTCCTTTGGCATCGGGGCGGCTGCAGCAACCCACCTCCCTGCTGACACAGAGGTTCGTCCCGAGTGCAAAAACAAATGGCTGAGCACCACGTGCTTCATTTCACACAGGGCAGAAGCGAGGGCAAGCCCTGTCACTCACCCGCAGATATTTTGGCAGCGTCAGTGCCAAATGCAGGATATCTGCATGGGGAATTTCAGTCCCTGCTCATCTCCAGTGACAGCACACTCTCTAGCTGAGTGTGGCATTTGCTGATCATTATTCCGGTGCAGAGAGCAGTTTTGAAGCTCTGCAGTCACAAGAAGCACATTCCTCTGGGTTTACCCTTCTCATGTTACTGGCGGTGGTGAGACCCCAGTAGCAATTTGCACTTGTCAAGTGCGGCAGGCGCTGGGCTCCCACCTCCTGCTGTGAGGTGGGCGAGTCCTGCTCGTTTCACCTCTGGGGCTGGAGGCTCCTGTCAGTGGGGAGCACTATCTGCAAGATACCAGCCCACCACGCTGGGTACGTGTTCAGAGTCACTCCTGCACGTTGTCGGGGCTGACATTGGGAACTGGCATACATGGATGCTGCCGCACCTACACATGTGTTTGTGGGGCCTTAGCTGGGGAATCTGATTCATTTCAGATATGTCTCTGATGAAGGACCCTCTGTTCAGTAAAGCTACCACAAATGTGTCAGAATAATTTTTCCCCTTGATTCAGGGCTTTATGCCACAGGTCCTTAACTCTTAGTGGAGTCTGGCCCTACCCAAGGAGCCGAATACAGACAGCGGAATGTGCACTTTGTATTTCTGAAATGAAAGAGACGTTCACATGTGAAATGCATGGGTGAGTTTTTGGCAGTGCTGAGCAGTTACAACTACTGCCACATCCACTTGGAGCATGTTGGCACACAGCACTCTGGAAAATTAGGCCATGTTTCTCCAGTGCAAGAGGCTCATTGATGTGAGGGACATCAAATGTGTGAAATTATTTGCACTTTGCTTCTTAATAACAATAAAAGGATGACGCATAATTACCTTCTGGGAATATTAAAATCCTAGACACAATGCCTCTTGCATCAAACAAT
Source organism: Pavo muticus (assembly GCA_016647715.1). NCBI lineage: Eukaryota > Metazoa > Chordata > Aves > Galliformes > Phasianidae > Pavo > Pavo muticus. The sequence continues at coordinate 1,681,989 of JACDJE010000118.1, forward strand.
GAATCCGTGCAGTGCAGTGTATTAAATGTTCTTCTTTATTACAGAACAGTGATGTCTAATAACTCCTGAGCTCGGGTTTCACCGCAGTATTTATAATTCACACACATAATAACATTTTTCCATTTAATGGCCAGGGGCAGACGCCGCAATATGTTACATAGCCCCAGTGCAAATAGCAAGATAGGATGATGTCATTTTGTAGCGTTCCTCCGAAGCAATCTAAAAATATTCTCTCGCTTTTCCACCTTTAATTGCAGCCTTCTTCCTCCTGCCCGATGCTTTTGCTCTGGTTTCCATAGGAACAGCTTCTATTGTATCCCTGGCTGCCAGGGGAAGGATTCATGCAGATGTTGTCATCAATCCAACACCTTGCGGCAGCTTTATGGCGCATTGTCTTTACGTTTCCTGCTCTCAGGTCTCCCTTCTCCCCGGGTGGGAATGGCTCTGGACTCTTCCTCCCGCGCACTGCCTTTGATCTGAAGGAAGGGAAGGGGAAAAGTATCGATTGGGTTTTGTTATGAATCCTAATCCTTCTCTGAGCGCTTTCTGAAACCTTGAAACAATGCGCCGTGGGGCAGCCACAGGTTTGCTTGTCTGGTTGTTAAGATGGGCGCCTCACAAAAACACTAGCAGAGTGTTCAGCATGGAGAGACCCTAATTAAAACCTCTTTCTAACGGGGCATGGAAAACTTCTGTTTCATACTGAACTGCTGCTGTTTTACTGCTTGCAAAGTCTGATCAGAGCCCTTTCTTTGCCTTTTTCTTTCTCCTGTTTTTCTTCCCCCGCTAAGCGCCTGGGGAAGTTTCCACATTTTGGCTGCGTTCATTGTTCAGCCTCTCCCCACCCATGGCTGTCGTTAGGGCTTGGCTTCAAGGAAAAGGGAGGGACGCGGGAGAACCGTGCTGGAAAAGCTGCAGCATGGCGTGTTGCAGACATGAAATGTAGCTGTAAGAAGGAGCAGAGAACAAGGAAATCTGCTTAATCACCCATTGTCTGCGGTTGTTTTGCATTCCTCACCTCTCACTCCGCACTGGAGCTGGATGGTGTTCTCTCGATTGTACGAACCTGACAGGCTTATCCTAATGAGTGTGTAACCGAAGACCCAGGCTTGTGCATCTGCATTATTTATCCACCTAAAGCAGGAGCTGCTCTATATTTAGCATATGATGTCAGCGGGTTGTTTGCATCCTTCGAAAATTGGCAGGACGCCACCTCTCACATGATATATGAAATCACTGATAAATGCTTCTTTTCACCGAAAGAAAAACAGCCTCATAAATGCAGCTCTTTGCTGCTTTCATCCTCTCCCTCCCCGCCACACTCCCTCCCACCTCTGGGATCTGTCTCCCCGTGGCAGAGCTCGGCAGCAGCTGTGAAGTGGAAATGAGTGCAGGAGGCAGCCACTGCCCTCCCGAGCCCTCCTGCCTCTCCCCGCCCTCCTCAGCCCTGGAGCGCAGCCAAAGCCCTGGTGAATCAGGCGGAAGGGAAAAAAGGGAGCGAGTGAGGGAGAGCCGCTTTGCGGGGACGCTGGTATTCCTGGTATGTAATTAGTTTCAGTTGTTTTTAGCAGGCAGGGAGCAGGGGGACAGGGAGAGCTCCCACGCTGCTGCACAGTGCAAAAACGGCACCCTGACAGATGCTCGTGCTTATCTGCACCAAACGCCTCTGTGATGTGAGCGTCCAGCAAAGACATCATATGTTTGTACTTTCAGAGGGGAAAGGCAGCCCGCATGCTCTGCTACGAAACCAAAGGTTGTGCAAAAATAGCTGGTTTTATGTATAAAAAATAGCTCCTGGTGCCAGCGCTTCAGCTGCCATTGCCTGGCAGGACTCCACTGAATTTCCATGGCCCACTTGACGCCAGCTGCAGGCTCGAGCCCTTATTCGGCCACGGGGTGTAAGCCAGTTCCATGAAGCTCCTGAGGCATGGCGTGCTTTCCAAACCCAGCAGGTGCTGGGGTCACAGCGTGGCTGCGCACTGCATGGCTGCACTCATCAAGCCACCTTTCTGCTATGGTGCAGCAGAACAGCTGCTGCAGCAGCTCAGCACCAACATGAACGTGAGTGTAGGGAGCAGGCTTAAAGGAGGCTGCTGTGAGTGAGATTGCTGTGTCCCAAGCAACGCCGGTAACAGCTGTTTTCCTCATGCCATGAGGAGGGGTGTCTTGAAGGAAAGCTGGGAGGGGGAAGATGCAGCCCTGCTGCAGAACCATGAGGAGCAGATGAATGACTTGGCCTGCTCATTAAACAACCTCATTCAGGCTTCCGCTCCATGGGCATTGCTTGGTGGGTTTGAACAATAATGAAGCAGGAGGAAAAACCTGCCCCTGTAAGTTCAGGCTGAACCAGCAAATAAGATCAAATGCAGTTGGAAGTATCATGCAGCCTGCTAATGTTCAGAAATGACATCCATGCAGTTCAAGCTTATTCAAACCAGCACTTTGCTTTGGTTTTGGTGAAGAGGGTGACCTGCAGGTTAAACACCAGAGAGACATTTGGGAGGAATTAAACAGGGAAAGGTGGGGACAGAGCACAGAAGGAAATTCTTTCTAGAGCTTCAGCATAAAACATCCCTCTATAGAGGAATATGTGAGGTAAGGTAATAGATGAGACTGTTGTCCTCCCTGGAAAAGCACTGTGAAGCTGTTACATAAAAGCTCATTAAGGAATACAGCCAGCCGGTGCAATGAGGTGATGGTATCTCAGTAGTGCCAGATGTTTGCTGTTCTGGGAAAAAGGAGGACAGACTGCTCCCCAAAATTCACCCTGTGTCAGTTGGGTGCTCAAGAGAACTCTGAGTGAAGCTGTAAAATAAAGAACCATACTGTCCATATAGGCAGCTGCCAGAAGCAGCTAGCTGCCATCTCCAGACACCCAGTGGTCCTGATAGCTGGCACTGCCTGAGCACCAGTTTACTTCACACCTCTCCTTGTTTCAGGACGTGTTCTCATGGAGGTTCTTGTTCTGGTGCAATCAAGTCCTGTTGCACACATCCTGTCCATGCCTTCAGCATCTTTAGCAACTGAGGAAATAAAGGGAGGAAAGGCTGTACTCAAGGCAGGCAGGGCTGGCACCGACACCGGTAGGTGGCCCTGGGCAGAGGGAAAACCACAGAGGGGTGACTCAATTAGGAGAGCTGTCATTATTTTCTTCCCTCTGGTGAGACCTTGGAGATAACCTGTGAAGCTTTGCTCATGAGCAGAGGTGATAGACGGGTGTTCAGCAGACACAGCTCCGCATCCTCCCTGTGCTCCCTGCAGCATGAAGTGGCTCTCCAGGCTGACCACTGCAGAGGGTACCTTATGCTTGCTGCTTCACACTGGAGGATTTAAGGGCCATTCAGCAGATTATCTAACCCTGGAAATACAACCAATTTGTTCTGATGCTCCTGAATCGCTCTGCTAAAGCAACACAGATAAAGATATAGGATGTCAGCGGCAGAGCCAGGAGGCTAAGCCAGATGTGCTGAGTCTCTCTGCAGGGCCAAATCACAGTGCACATTTTCTTCCTTGGCCCCAGCACTCACATCTTGTGGGCTGTTCATCACCATCAGTAACATGGCTGTTCTTTTCTAGGGGGTCAAAACCGTTTTTTACAAATTCTTGCATAGTTCCAGAACACATCTGTAACCCGGTTCTTTACTACTCGAGCAAAAGACAAACAGCTTTGTTATATTTCTTCATATACCATTTTGCTTCATGTGAATCTGCAAACGAGGAAAGTATTGATGTATGCCCCAAAGTCCCTAAATCCAAAGCATTTCATAAGAAATAAGCCGTTAGTGACCCACCATTCTCTTGCATCCAGAACAATTTCCATCTGAAATCCTGACAACAATGGGGTGATTCAAAGCCCACAGATGTTTCGTGAAGATTTTCTCAGAACATCCAGTCAGATGGATTTCACAAGCAGTCTCTGTTTGCCATCAGACAAACACAATATATACTAGATTCACCTTTACCCATACGCCATTTGACTGAGGCTTCATCAAAGAAAGTATGCTTTTCATCATGCTTTATACTGGCAGCAGAGCTGTGCCCAGAAGCACTTTGTGCTAAGCCTTTTTCTTTTTAATACTTATGGGCTTATTGCTCACCCGCTCTCATTCAGGACATGGTGGGGGCTCAACGAAGGGGAATGTCGCTTCCAACGTGGTTGTGGTGTGGCAAGTGGAGAGCCTTTTTACGCTGGGCTGGGGAAGAGAAACAGACTACTTTCCCCATAGTGTGGTTTTGGAGCTTAGCCTCAATTGTAAATGTGATGCCCTTCAGCATAATCAGCTATTCCCCTGTTCCAAGCTCTCCTAAGTGCCTGATTGACCTTCACTGTCTCTCCAGCTCTCTATCCTGCCTGGCAACAGATAAGATAAAACTTGTCAATGTGTTGGAGAGCTCTCACAGATCCTTCCCATGTGCATTAGGTTGTAGTTGTTTCCTGACATTGTGTTGCCCACTTGTCCAGCTTTGGCTGTGATTGATGGAAACTAGCAGAAGTTTTTTAAACAAAAATTGCAGCCCCGTGACAAGGGAAAAGATGGGGTCAGCTTTAGCTCACCAGTGTGAGAACTGCAGTGATGAAGCAGGGTCACCTTCTGCACCTTTTCTGTGCATTTTGTGCCCCACCCCCTATCTCTTGGCTGCTGGAGGACAAAATAAGATATAGTGGGACCTGTGGGGATTGTCTTCCCCTTCCTCTTCCTCTCAGCTTCATCTCATCTGCCTGCTCTTTCCTACGCTTGTTCTTCTCATGACTCTTCCTTACCTCTCTCCTAATAAAGCCCCCAAAACTGATCTCAGAACCCTCTTCATATAGATCATGTTGTGGAGATGATATTTGCAAACTCATTTTGTTTCCTCTGCTTCCCTTTCAATTCCTTTTATTGTCTTGTCTCTTTAGAGAGAGCTTTTCAGGTCAAGGTTTGCCCCATGTTTCAGATCTGTAAAATGCCATACAAAAACGTAAGTCTGTCTGGCCCCTACAGAGCAAAACAGAGAAACTTCACATGCATCCAAACCTACCATAAAGCTCAAGAGAAAGATGCTATGTATTAAATTTACCTTTCTGTCAGGCTGGGCTTATCCCATGGGTCGGCCCTGTTGTGCTCACAGGACCCCATGGCTCTTGAGTAACATGACTGGACAGCAACAGTGAAAAAACTTCAACAACTGGTTAAAAAGACTCATTTTTCAGCAAAGAGAGGCTCTAAATTCAAGAAATAAAGCATTTACCAAAATCCTGAGCAGCAGAGCTTGAGCTTTTATGAGCCTGACTTGTGGGAACTGAAGCTAGAGGAAACATCTTCACTTTGCAGTCTGAAGTCTCCTGATGACAATGCGCTTTGTTTTGCAGGTAGCGAGGTGAAGCAAATTGTTTGTGGAATACCTTGTGACTGCCTGGCAGACCTCTGTCCTTCCTGCTGCCAACTGGGGATGGTGTTAGGTGTACATTTTCAGGACCATCTGATGGATCTCCCTTCAAACACAACAAACAAGCCAGACTCCAAAGAACAGTACATGTTCTGGGCACCTGGAAGCGGCTGTAGGGCAACATCTCTTGGCTGGCTCTTCTGCAAACTGAACCTAATGCCCTGTGCAGGGCAGGTGTGATAGGGCATGTCTGGGCGCCTGGGTCCTTGCAACTGACAAGCCTTGTTGGTGCATCTCCACAGGCTCCTCAAGGAGGCCAAGAGGAGGCAGCTGGCAGGGTGAGGTGGGCAGGTGCCGAGGGCCCCAGGCAGCAGTGAGGGGAAGGAGTGCCTCCATGCAGTGGATTAATTGTTCCTCTGTGCTGTTTCCTGACTCTTTGAGAAGATCGTTATAAAGCCTGAAGTGGAAACAGTGATGCGGAGCTGGGGAGCCACTACCTAATTTCCTCCTGGCTGTACCACATGCCGCCTACGGCTGGTGGGGTAAGGCTTCCCTGGAGCAGCAGCTCCCCTGATAGGAGGTCGTCTGGATCACAGGGAGTGGGCACACCAAGGGAGTGAGCTGCTGGCTGCTTTGCCGCTCTCTTATGTTTTTAATTTGGGAAAGCTGATCATTCTGTGCTTTGCAGGGTGGGTGGAGAACGCTGCTGCTCTCCTGCTCTTAGTGACTATGGTCTGCAGGTCACAAACAGCTCCCTCAGCAACCTAGGGGTGCCCAAATTGTGTTACCTCAGTTGGTGGCTGCTTAGCAGCCCACACTGCGCTCAGCCAGGAAATTATGGTGGTGGAGACAGGAAGGGTCCCAGAGATGAAGGTGGCACAGCAGGAGGGTGTGCAGCGGCATTCCCAGCCTCCTGCAGGCTCCTCAGCAGCGCAGGCAAGGCTGAGCCCAGTCACGCTGGTAGCCATGTGAGCACTGGGAGGTGGCTGCCCTCCAGCCCCAGGCTGTGGCAGGCTGACACCCATAGTCACCTCCTCACACCCTGCCCTTGGCCTGGCTCCTGGGATTAGATATTCCAGCCCTGTGTGGCTGTGACTCCCACTGCTTTGGGTCAGGGGTTGGCTGGAGAGACACAGCCGTGGGTGCTAGCTGTGGTGTGACACAGTGACTCACTGCTCCACAGCTTCGCACACATGATGGGCCTCCCTGGACTTCTCCTGCTCCATCCCAGTCGTCTTCCTTCCCGCTGAGCTGAGCGAGTAAACACATGAGGGGTGACCATCCCCAGGGGAAGCTGGTGAGCGCCTGTTTGCCAGGCTTCTCCTCCAGCTGGGTAGCAGTGGGGCACCCAGACAAAAACTTTCTAGTCGTTTAACTCCATTCCTGCATATCAACCACAGAACAGCTGCAGGAGAGACTGGCTGCAGAGGGGCCATACACATCGCTGTGTGTTTGTGTCTCTCCTTTAAGAGCCTATCCCAGCAGAGCTCGCTTGCATTGCCGTGACTAAACCATTTCCCTCAAGGGCCTGGTCAGTGTCAGATGTGCACATGTGCACCATCCATTTAAATCCATAACAAACACACACACACACACGCTTTGTGCAATGACGAGGCCTCCGACTCATGGAAAAAAATGTGTTTTAAATGGACTTGGAGGATCTGTGTTGTCATTCAGCTCCGAGGAACAAAGCCCGCACCTCCACTGGGGATGTGCAGACAGCGAAGGACCGGACCCCACCACCACCGCTCCTTCCCCAGCCGCCTCCATGGGACAGAGAAATGCGACCCCGGCACTTTGCTGCTCAGCGCAGACTTCCTGCTCAGCCCTCCCTCCCTGCTGGCTCCTGCACCGAGCGCAAAGGAAATCTGCTTAGCCCTTACTTTCTCACACATGTTTCAGATGTGCAGGGGTGTGATTGTAAACAATGTCATCAGCCGTGCCAGAGCTGTCTGCTCCTACCGCGCTCTGTTCCCAGCACCCCAGGGGTTCCAGTAATAGGGCGTAAAGCAAACAAAGCAAAACAGTAATCTGCTGTTCCAATTGCATTTTTGTTTTTAGAAAATGTTAATGATAGGTTATGTGATTACCCTAGGTTTGGCTCCACTTACTCTTTATTAAGCACATCTGGTATTTAGTAACAGTGTAAGTAGCAGGAGTTTTTCTGGCGCGCAAATAAGATTATCCAATGTTGCCATGCAGCATGGAAACTCCTCAGGGAAGCCAGCGAGCTGTGCGGAGATACAAGACTTTCTTGTCGGCCGGGCAGCCGGCCAGGGTAGCTGAAAAATGTGGATTGGCATGGAGCTGTTGCCACGCAAACACTTCTGGAAATTTCTGTGTCGAGGCCTGCCAAATCCTTTATATGTAACATGAGTTTCTGTCTTCCTCAGCAGCCCATTCTGAGCCCGAGCTCTCCTGTGTGCTTTAAAAAGGAAAAAAAAAAAAAAAAAGAGAAATCCAATGCAATCCTCAGGTCCTGTTTCCAGAGCACCACTGCCAAGCTAACGATTTCACTGAATTAGGGGGAATTTCCTCAAACATTCGCCTGAGCTACATTAAGTACAACATGTGGGAGACAACTGTGTTTCCTGGAGAAGAAAGGAAAGCTGTCTCACTCGGTGGAGACTGCCTAGCGTCTAGCGGGAGAAAAACAACCCGCCATGACAAGAAAGTGTTTTTTAAAACTTGGCACAAGAAGTGGGTTTTATTTATTTTGAATGTCTTTTCTGGTCTGGCCAATGTAGCTCATGGTGAGCACGGTGGCAGAGGGAAGAGGTATTGCCGCTGGGGCCTGCAGCATGGAGCCAGCAGGTCTGGGCTCCGTTTCTGGCTCTGCCATGGCATTGGCCTTCCTGTGAGGCTCAGCAAAGCCCTCAGAGGTGGGTCCCATCAGGACCTGAGCTCCTCTGCGGGTTTAATAGAGGTAGTGTTTGCCGGTTTCATATATATTTGCATGCATGTAGGCTCTGCATCCAAAATCACTAATCCTCTAGGTTCCTTAGGGGAAGCACTGGGAAGGATATGGAGCAGAAAAGTAAATGTTCATCTGTTGGTCTGCTGTACTTGGCTCCTCCTCTTGCAAGGCACTGGCCCTGGGAGCTTTAAACTTGGTTGCTCAGCATCTGGGGATCTTAGTGGGTGTTCCTTGCAAACCCCGGTCAGCGCTGGCTCTCCTGCTCTAACAATGGGACACACATATTTATTTATACCACAAGATTGTTGACTTAGTGATGGTGCCCTTGGGAAACAGTTAGCCCAGCCAGTTTCTCGACTTTATTTTTCAGTGAAAAGAGCATTCAGCGTGGAAGCTGGTCATGAGCAGAGGGGATTCAGCACAGCAACTTAACATCACACTGTGCACAATTTCTATATGGCTGGTGTCCAGCTCCAGCACTCTGTTTCTGTGTGGCTCTCCTGTCGGTGGGCCAGCTCACAGCACGGTGGGGAAGTCCCTGGGTGAGGCCCACAAAAGGAGTGCAAAAACCCCCTGCCAGGCACTGGCTGGCGCTGCCTGGTGTCTTAGCTGTCCTCTGCGGTGAACTTCTGATGCAACTTCCAGCCACAGGAAAGAGCATCTCATCCAAAGAACTGACTTGCCTCCAAGCTGCATACCAGCATAGGGGGAAGAAGGGATCTGGCTCTACCGCTGTGTGCCTGTGACCAGAGCAACCTTCCCTACTACCAAGAAGGGCAAGGGAAGGGGTATCAAGCAGCCTTTTGTCTGTGCGGCACTGAGCACTCGGAAAGCAGAAGAGGATTAACAACAGCGACACAACAGCCATAGCTCTCTAAAGGAGAAACTGATAAGCTGGGGATTTTCCTGTCTGCTGACCCACTCTTTGATATTCACAACTAATAACCTCCCTGTGAGTTAGCTTGCACACAAGCAGAGCTTCTTTTCAACCTAGTCTGTAAGTCTTTCCCATGATGGTGGCTCCCTTGGCTGTAGTGACATCTGAAGCTTGGGAGGGATGTCTTGCTGGGTACCTAATGGGTAGGGACAGAGAAGATTTCCAGGGCAATGAGGTGAGAGAGGATGAGAATGACTCACAGTGTATGTAAGGGAAGGATTTCAAAGACAGGTTGTATGGGGCTTTGGGCAACCTGGAAGGTGTCCCTGCCAATGGCAGTGAGGTTGGAATGTGATGATCTTTAAGGTCCCTTCCAACTCAAATCATTCTGTGATTCTGTTATTACAAGAATGGGGAGGAGGAAGTTGCAAGACTTGGAAGGAGAGAAGTGAATTTCCTCAGGGAGGTAAAGACCAAAGAAAAGAAAACATCAGGCAGGAAGAACTGGGGTGGAGAGGGAGAACTGACAAGCAGGAGCAAAGAAATTGAGGAGGATAGTTGCCAGGAATGAGTGGGAATGGCTAACGAGAAAAGAGAGAAGTAGGTAAAACCACTGTGAATAGAAAAGGAGCGAGAGAGGGAGCATAATGAATGAGAGAAGAGAATTATTTTGGGAAGAGAGAATACAGACCAGGAGAGAAGAGAATGATATGGAGAAGACAAATATATCAGAAGTGAAAAGAGGACAAATAAGAGAGAGACATGGGAAAAAGCAGGTAAAGCAAAGAGACTCATGCTGCTCTTAAGACAGTGAAGTTTCTTCTTACTGGTTCAGTATTGTGTTGCAATGTCCCAAGAGGCATTTTGTTTCTGTGGTTCTTTTGACCACTTCTGGCTGATCATTCTGAGTTCCATAATAAAGCAATTATAAGAAAAGGAAGAGAAAATAGCCTAAAAATCACCAGAATGTGTCACAAGGCTTTGTCTGAAGGACTGCTCCCTTCAGAGGGAATTGTTTCTAGAAAATAATTCAGATGCTGACATCCCCAGTGTGCATGTGGCCATCCTCGATGTTGCCCGGGCAAGCTGTTGGGGCTCAAAGATTTCTGAGCCCTCCCACCCACTTTGTTGTAAATGACTCTGTTCTGCCTGGGAGGGACGATGAGGAAGGGAGGATCCCAGCAGATACCTCTTGCCAAAATGCTTGAGAATCCCAATGCTGGCTCTGATCCTGCAGGACTTAACCAACATTTGTTGAAAGTGGAGCAACTCGGAGCACAGGGTGGCTTGGCTCCACACACCAATGGGAAGTCAGAAAAGCAGGAGCAGGCAGTAGGTTTCTGTTCCCATCTGACCCTTCTTTTCTTTCCATGTTTTGCTTATACTAACTCGGTGTCTTTCATTTACTTACTGAAGTGAGACATAAACATTTTAAATTCAGAAAGCGGATGGACCTGGCAATTACTGCACCACTAAGAAACATGAAGCCCTTTTCTCTGGAATTATATAATCCCTGCTATGCATATGGGAATTGAACAATATCTTAACAATGTCTTACAATAAAGGGGCAGGGCAGTTTGATTAATATAAGCAAGGCGTATGACTGTTTTGTGCATCTTAAACAGTGGCTCCATGGGATAGCAAATCTGACATACAATGCCCTGTGCTGGGCCAGGACATCGCAGCCAGGTGCTGTCAAGCACTTACCATGCTGGTTCAAATATGTTTGACAAATTCTGGCAGACATCATACCGAGTCAGGTAACATCTGTCTGCCAGTCAGCACAAAACTGGCATAAATACCACATTGTGTGCTCTGGCTATTTCAACAGAAACGTAATTGTGTGCTTAGGTCAGATCTGGATCCAGCATGCACAAGGAGGTGCTCCTGCAGTGCTAAAATCTCATATTAATGAAGCTGGAAGTAGAGCCATGGGCATTAACTGCATGCTCTGAATTCTTAGGAGTGGCGGCAGTTTATGGAAGTGGCTTTTTCAGAACAATCATGAAAGACCGTATTATTTTTTTTCTGGGGTGACAAAATTATTTCCTTTGTTTCCAATAATCTTAGCATTTGCAAATACTGGGTCAGTCCTTTTGTTTGCTGCACTCGTGCTCTCAGAGCAGCCAGTGCTAGAATAACCGGTTCCTCTGCTCTCCATCACTGCTTTTGTCCAGTGCAGCTATGCCAGCCTGCTTAAAGATGCTTAAAGATGCTGGCCAAGCATCGTGTTGACTGCATTGCTGTGAAAATAGTGTGCCATACACAAATTGTTGCTTAAACTCAAAAATTTAGCTCATGGAAGATAGAAGGAAGTAACTTGGTGGATCAAACCACCCCCCTCCCCCCCCACGCTTGGTCTTAATGTACATATTCCAGTGATTGCCAGAACGGCCTTGGGTATTTTCTTGTTAAAGTTTCATGACCAAATTGAAAAAAAGCTTGGAGTGATTTCTCTGCCTCTGGGGAAAATCATAGACTCTCGACATTATGCTTAACCATCCCTGCTAGAGATGAGTTATTCCTGGGGCTCATAAAGCATTCTTGAAAGAGTAAAATTTTTGCCTTGTGACTGCAGCATATTGCAGCAAGCGTCGGGCACTTTCAAAACAATTTCCTGTGAGGATGTGAAAGGTAGACTGAGATTCAAGGGGACACGTTTTTCTCCATGCTCCCAATCCTCCTTCCCTGTTCTGTAGGAAATACAGCACAAGACAGAAATCTCAGTAGACTAAGGGGAATACTTCCCCTCATTTTAGAAAGGAAAGCAAGTCTCCAAAATTGAAGCTAACCCTGGGTAACTGTAATATCACTTGGCACTTACATGCAGGTTTTCATCTTCAAGCCACTTTACATTAAGAAATGAATCCTCAGGACTCCCCCGTGGAGTAGGTGGCTGAGTATTATCAGGCCCGTTCTGCACATGGAAAACTGAGGCGGAGATGTTAAGTACCTTGCCTAAAGCCACCAAGGGATTCCGTTGCAGAGATAGGATCAGAGGTTAGTAGTTTTTGTGCTTTGAATTCCCATGTCTATTGTGTCACTTCAGTACAGAGCCAAAATTCAATATTGTAATGACCCAGGAGTGGAGTGATTCTAGCTGGTCAGATCTGTGCACGGCTCTTTCAATGGTCAGAGCCGTATGGCTGCATACAGCAGAATGGAGAAAGAAGACCTAGCAGGTGGGATAAAGAAGTGTCATTCTCTTTGACTTCCCTAAGCACATGTTGGTCACTAGGCCAGCTCTCATCTAGCTGAGTCTTCATTTAAAGGTACAAGGCTAAATATTTTCCTTGGTGGCTCTTTTCACAGGAAGAAATACACCTTTAGATGGAGATGCTGCTAAGACCAAGGGTAGTGTTCCTCTACTTTTGCGTGAAGCAAAAGTTGTAGCAAAACAGAAAACTCCCTCTCCAGCTAATTCACTCTTGAGCAGGAGTCTGAAATCAAACTCAGACCCTGTGCCCTAGGCTAAAGCACTTTCTTCAACAGTTTTAGAAATTGGACTCCTGTGCTCTGTGGTCCTCACATTATGCAGTCTGAGGAGTCTGGGTGTCCATCCAGTAGAACGTGTAGAGTTGGATACAGCCCTGTTCTGAAAGCATCAGGCTGGAAGGAGTAGGAAGCCTGCACAGAATGTTGCCACACTGCCTGATGAGGAACACAGATACTGCTCTGCACAAGACTAATGGGGATTCACACACCTCACCTCACTCCCTGACTAGCATGTGTCTGGGACAGGCAGCAGCATATCAGAAAGAGAGCTCAACGTGAAAACCAGAGAGGTAAACTATTGCCAATTGCCACACAGTTGCTGTTATGAATGAAAGGAACTGCATTCCCATTAGTTCATGAAAGAATGCTCCTGTTTTAGTATTCTTCAGGGACAGACAGGCTTACTTTTCCTTTGCCAAATGCCTGTTTCCATCAGCAGCATTTCCTGCGTGTCGTAGAACCATGTTGCTGTCACATGAAGATGTCATCAGGCATTAAAGTGTAAGAACAGGCTTGTATCTCTCACAAGCTGCCAATGTATATTTATGGGTGTATATTTAGGATGATACATAATAAAGGGAACGTTCCTGTAATGCTTTTGATTGCTAATGTTTTATTTCTGACCCTTACACTACTGTGGAACTGGCATGAATGCATCCATCTACTCTCTGACTGCAGCTCTTCACGTAGCACACATATTATTCCAGTTGGGAATTTTGCACCTGAGGGGGCTTTCCTTTTGGAACAGAATCAGAGGGTTTGGAAATGGAGACCAATCAACACCCAAGGTTTATTGTGTTTATGCACAGGAAAAAATGGAAATCCCCAGCTGCTGCATGAAGTGGCCTGGGTAAGGATGATTCTTGCATTGAGAATACAGAACCATGTTTGCTCTGAGAGTGAGAAGCTGACACCCACCCACTCCTGTGAATTTTGTCTAAGGATTTTGCCCTGAAAATGGCCTAGTTTTACTAATTGGTCACTAGAGATTATGGACATCAGCCTTGCATGAACATTTCAAAAAGACACTATGGTGATCTTTCTGGAGTTCTCTGAATAACTCTAGGAGTAGGCCAATGAATTGGGTGGTTTCAGTAAGAGAGACTGTGTGATAATGTCTGAGTCACATTTATTGAACTGTCAGAGGTTACTGGACCGCACCGGCAGGGCAATGAAGCTGGCAGGGCACTGACGCTGGCTGATACGTATCTTGTATTTTAAAATTTAACAATATAACTCCACCTAGACCAGAGTATTAATTTGTCTGGAGACTTTTTGCTTGGGGTATGTGTTGTCTGGAGAAGAGATTCCACCACTCAGCAGTCCCGAGGAACCCAGCTGAGCTGTGTGCACATTCAGAGCATATCCCTTTGGCGGGGGTCCTCGTGAATGAGCCCCTGGTGATCAACCCCTGTGGTCAGAGCTCAGACCATTGACTGCAGTGGTGATTCCCTGCACTGTATTTATGGTGATCAGATTTTTGCTAAACATTAAAGTTTCCAACTGTGCAAAGTGTTTATGAAGCACACAACAAATCTGACTGAGTAAAATATGCTTTTAATATAATGTTGTACGAGCATGTTGAAAAAATAATGGAGACTGTTCTCCATTCAGAATTCAAGCACAACAAACTGTAATTACATCAACGTTTTAAAAATGTGCTTGTTCTTAAGCATTTCGTTAAATATTAAGGAAATATAAGCACGTATGTTAAAAATTGTGCAAATATCCTATGGATTGTATAGAAAAGACTGGATTTTCTTTTCCCATAGGCACTGTGTCATAATTCCATGAGGTCACTACTAACTGCCATTGTGGAGGACTGGGCATGTGGTTCCCCCCCTGCCATGCATGCAAGGGCCGCAAAGGGAAAACACGTCTGGAGCACTGCCATGTGTACGGTGTTTGCAAATGTATCTTAAGCCGTATGCCTCTTTCTTGCTTATTCTAAAGTGAGCAAAACCAGCTGATCCCTTTGTTTAAGAATAGAGGCTCCTTGGTCATCAAACATTTCATCTCTTCATGAGTTGAAGAGAGGGTAACATTACTGTTTTAATGTTCTGTACTGGCCTGTTTCATGAGGCTGTTATAACAAGACCATTCATTCACACTGAGTGTACTCTTTTTGAAAACTAAAGGCAATTACTTGGTCATTAAAAGCATTGCATTACAGTGGAGAAGACTTTTTTTGTCAGCATCAGAGAATGGAAATTCTCCAAGGTGAGGGGTTAGTTAGTTCAGGCACACTGCTCATGCCTCCAACAGGAATGCTGCCGAAACTGCACGTGTCTGAAGAACTATGGGGTGGGAAAAGCTGGAGATTGTCTGCCAGAGCACTGCAGTGGGAACGCCTCTGCAGGTGCATACTGAACCCATTGAGGAGGTGTGGAGGCTGAAGGAGTCAGCATGCAAGCTGAGAGCTGTGCTGACGGTGAGCTGAGGGAAAAGAGTTAATATCAGACCAGGCAACAGTGTGTGCCTGTGTGGGGAGGGTGAATGCAAGGGGTCATGGCTTCTGGGGAGCCATCAAGTAGGAAGTTATGAGGCCAGACATTGTCTTCAGAGCCATTGTTGCTCTGGGCAGGGCCCAGCTGGTAGGGAATAAAGGACAGAGTGGGGAGCAGAAGCAGCATCATGCCATGGCAGCTGCTGGCAAAAGAGAGGCAGGAATGCAAGGCAGTGCCTGGCAGATGTGTGAGGTTGTGGCCTGGTGATGGTGAGCATCCCAGGGAACTTCAGGACACTGATGTCTGGTTTCAGTGCCAGAGGTAAGGTAGGGGGTTACTTTGTAAGGTAGGGGCAGTTACTCGGTCAAATCAACTCTGGATGCCATGGAAAGGTTGCCCTGAGTGTGGCCTGGGAGGGTTGCCATTTTCGTCTTCCTGTAAATGGATTTTCTTGTAAGTACCCAAAATACCAACCCAGCATTCAGGCTGTTCTGTGAAGCTGACTCCCTCTGGAAAACCTGAATGATGAGGTCAGTGTTCTTTTTGCATCTGCCAGGAGTTAACACAAGAGCAAATAGTACTGAAACAGCTTTTATTTTGAAGTGCTCTTTTCCCAAAACTCACTTTAAATTTTATCTGACAAAAGAGAAATAGAAGGAAGTGGTGCATTGGCTTGCAAAGGTGCCAGCCGCACTAGGCATTGGATGCAGGCTGGAATTCAACTATTTTATTACCCACAATGTTCACCTCAAAATTTTCTTGGGGGCAAGAACAAACTTAGTAGCTTTCACAGTTAGGATACCAACATCATGGGAAATAAAGTGGTGTGGGGTTACTGCTGACAGGATGGAGGCTGGTGACCCAGAAAGCTGCAAGGTTGGTGACCCCGTGAGCTGCACTATCAGTAAACAGCAAAGCAGTGCCCTGGAGTGGTTTTGGGGTCCAGTTAAGGACTGGAAGTGCATTCCCTGACATATGGTGTAAATCTGAGACTATAGTCAGTGGAGGTTACTCAAGATTTCATCGTTCTTCTCCTCTAAGCAAGCCAAATTACTGCTTAGATAATGACATAGTAATTCAGGATCCCTGGATTCCTTTCCTGGATACTCCCCTGCACATTTCCTTTCTCAAGGTGCTGGTGTTGGTGTCTGCTATGACAAATTGTCATGCTGACTCTGGAGCTGACGTGTTTTGACTGCTGAATGCCATGCCTGGCTGGGAGTCCTTCACCCAGCCTTGGCGCCATGTATCTGGGCTCTCCTGTCTGACTTGTGAGACTTTGTTAATCCCCATGGAGCCCTTGGGAACTCATAGAGAATTGCAACATGTCATTATTAGTACACAAAGAAGCATTTTATCCCGTACTATTACCAATAGCCCATTTTATTTTCCACCCCTATTTTGCTTGTGTATCACCCAACGGAGCAACTGGAAGGCTCTTCTTCCCCTGGTGAACACCCAGCCCTTCACAGCGTGTGGCCCTTGCTTGGACTCACTGTGCTTCAGGACGTACGTGGGTCTGTGCAGAACCCTGTGCACACGTGTACACCCGCAGAAGCATGTCCGGGGTGAGTTCTAGGTTAGCCATTAGATTTCCCCTGCTGTTACTCTACTGTACATATTCCTGGTAGATTAGAGCAGATTTTTTTTTACACACTCTTCTATAAAAAGTATGCTGTATTGATTGCAGCAGAGTGAGCTGGTGTGGTTGATATGTGAGCGCTAACCCAGATAGGGATTAGCATTACATCAGACATCAGGCGAGGGAACCTGGCGAGCTGCCAGCCTGTAAAAATGGAAGGCATTTGCGTCACTGTTCCCTTGGTAATGCTTCTTGGAGCCATGTCAGCTGTCCCCCGAGGTTGTTTCCTTAATATGTCAACAGACATTCCTGAATCTTTAATGCTGAATAGCTCTTTTTCCTCTTCCAAAAACACTTAGGTGACAGAGTAGCTAGTGTCTCCCACTGCCTGGTACATTAAAAAATTATCTGTCTCTCTAGACTGGGCTTAAAGTCTCTTGGGGGAGGGCCACGGAATTTATGGTTGGTTCTGGAGGAAGCAAGAAGCCCATCTGCAGTGCGATTGCTGTTTGTGTGCGCTGGGAAAGCGGCAGCCCTGCTCGAAACCACTCCTTTTTTGCCTACAAAGCATCCCACTGGAGCGAATGGAAGCGTCTGTGTTAGATTACTTGTTGGAATTTGCTAACATTTGGGGTAAACCATCTGACC
Organism: Pavo muticus; assembly: GCA_016647715.1. Taxonomy (NCBI): domain Eukaryota; kingdom Metazoa; phylum Chordata; class Aves; order Galliformes; family Phasianidae; genus Pavo; species Pavo muticus. The sequence continues at coordinate 1,699,322 of JACDJE010000118.1, forward strand.
TTGCTTTAGGAATGCAAGTTAAATACAATAACTGCAGGTTAATGCCTGAAAGCTCCAGGACTGTGTGTGCAGTGACCTCTAGCTTCCGGAAGCCATTTGTTAGTGCCAATTGTGAGAAATACTTGGAGGTTTTCTCCAATGACATTTTCACCTTTCTGCTTCTCCATGCAGCCAGCTGCTATTTCTGCCTGAGGAATCTAAATGCGAGCAACGTACAGTTTACCAAATTTGAACGTGTGCCCTTTCAGCTAAAAGTAAACATCCCCTATCTCAAAGACCTTTTGTTCTCAGGTGACAATTTCAAGTTTGCCTCGCAGTTGCTGTAGTAATTAATCACAGCAGTGTAATTTAATACTTCACGAAGAGCAAGAGGAGACGTCATTCTAAGAAATCACTTTGTGAGTAACTCAGTTTTGGTCAAGAAGTCTTACTAAGCGCTCCTGAGAATGTATTGCTGTCATTTCACCAACCCCAGCCACGACGGTCAGATCGGAAGCGCTGCTGATTAAAGCCCCGCTCTGCCAAGGCACTGCAAGCACTGCTATGTTGCACTCTTTATCCAGCACTGAAGGACTTCCATTTTTTTTGCTTGAGGAATTTGATCCCAGTGGTGGAATTCACCACCTGTGTAGCACCCCACAGAGAGCTGTTTCCTTGGGCTGCAGAAGGCATCAGCACGCCTGAAGCTCCAGCAGCAGGGGGGGGAATGGGGTGGGATTGGGTGGGAGGTGTGCGGGGTCCCAGCAGAGCCATGAGGTCTCTGCCTGCAGTTGCATCAGAGCTGAGGGGCACGAAAATGGTTTCTGAGCAACCCAGTGTAGCAACCCAAATTAGCAGCACTGGCCTTCAGGCTGCGAGCCCAGCTCTCGCGTCCGCCCATGTACGTACATTTGTGAGGGGACTGAGGCTCCTGCCTGAGCCATGTGCCTGCCTGTGCGTAGGGTTCCACCTGGCAGGGCTCCAGCTGGCAGGGCTGGCTTTGCTCTAGATAGGCCGGGGACTGGTGACTCAGTTCTGCCTTATCTGGGGGAGCGTGGGGCCCTCACCACTGGCTGAGGAGAGAGGGAGACACTCAGTGGAGCAGGCTTGTCCCCCGCAGCTCTGGGGTGCTTGCTGAAGAGGCCCTGAGCCTTGCATGGCAACAGACACAGCTCAGCCACTTGGTCCGTATGCCAGCTTGCCCGGCCCCTGCTGCTCCTCAGCACCAGAGCCAGGCATGGCTGGGCGCCTGTGCTATGCTTGTCCTTGTGCTGCCTCTGCCTGCCCCGGGAGAGGGAGGTGGAAAAAATGTAACAGACGGTAGTAATCCAAAACTGGGACAGGGTCATGTGCTAGAGGCAGGTGGAGAATGTTGGCTTCCAGACCCAGGGGCATTTGGCTGTATGTTACCCGCCTGGAAAGGGAGAGGAGCGAGCCCCAGCTGAGCAGCTGGGCCTGATGCTGTGAACACCGGTGCCTGAGGCAGGGCTGTCCCCATCTGGAGCTGCTTTTGCCTCTGGGCTGCTGAAGAGGCTGGTGTGGGAGGGAGGCTGCAGGGCTATGGCTGCCTTGGTGAGGGAGAGTGACTCTGTGCAGGAGGGGGAGCCCCACAGCAGGGCCAGTGGCAAGGGGAGGACAAGGGGAAGGGAGGTGGTTCTTTCTCTGAGGAGCATCCTGCTTCCAGAATCACGTCCTTCCCTCATTTTCTCTGCTGCAGACCCTAGGTCTCTCACCCAGAGATGCAAGCCCCAGATCTTCCCTCATAGCCCGGGCTCTTTGTTATTGTCAGCCCCATGGCTCCTCTCTGTCTGCTGCTATCATGCACTTCTATATTTAACACAAGATTTCTGTCTGCGGCAGAGGGCATTTTCTGAGGTAAAGTTAAATACATGGCAAAACCTTCAGAAGCAGAGCCTTGAAAACATAATTGCTCTATCCTGATTGCCTGTGTTATTATTCAAATAGATCGCTGAATGAAGGTCAGCTCTTGAATAGGTTTGAATTTTGATGGTGCTGCGAATGAACTGCCTCCTAGTCCCAGAAAGCTGCAAGATGAGGTCTTTTGTACTACAGAGGGAGGCTTTGAAGAATCCCAGTGATGTCTGAGTCCCTGAACCTTCTGCCACGCAAGGGTACAGCTTGCAGTCACTGAGGAGAACAGCCGTGGAAGGTGGGTGCCGGGTAGCTCCTGAGCTGTACTTGTCCCATCAGCTTCCCTGCTTCCTCCCCATCCCTCGAGGCAGGTGGGCACCTGTTGCCTGTGCTCACAGAAAAGGCAGGAACTTCACCACCAACCTCAGCCAACACAGGAGTGGGCCTCACAGCACACTGCACTACACTACACAGCAAACTGTGAAGCTCCATCCGTGTAAGCTGCATTTTTTATGTTCTCTTTCCTTATGTGGGTCAGAATAACAGAGAAAGGCTTCAGGAGCTAGACTGACCAGGCTTTAACACTGACTGTTGGAAGAAAGCCTTCCTCAGAAGTTGGCACCGATTTGTCAAATCATGTTTTTCCTCTGATCTAAGCATGCCAGCTCAGCTGGAGCAGTTTTGAACGAGGGTGGTCTGAAACAGCACACTGAAACCGGTCACTGGAGGACAATATTCCTGCCCCTGTTTGTACTGCAGCAATATTTCATTAAATTAGCACTGGATGCAGCTCTGGCAAGCTAATGTACATCCATACCAATTTGCGCAACTGTCTGCAGGTACTCCCCTTGGGACTGCACTCCACAGTGACTTGGTGTTAGTCATTGTTTTCCCATGACTCTGTGCTTTTTAAGCCAAATGCTTGATATTCCAGGCAGGTGACATATGGTGCAACTTTCTGCTGCTGCAAGCAGAGAAAGTCAGATGCAGCCCACGGAAATACTGACTTAGGAAGGTGTGGCTTTCTGATGGTTCACACAGGTCCTCAGGCTGAAATCTGAAAGACAGAGCTGCCTCAGCTTCACCCATCTCCTTCTCTCATGGAAAATAAAGTGGCTGCAGAGGGGTAACTTGCTTACCAGAGCCCCAGCACTGGGTACGTTGCCTTCTATTTTCAGAGTATAGTTTGAAACAAGTCGTCTCCAGGTGAGTCAACTCCTAAGTTGCACAGGGGTGACAGGTGCTAGAGTGGTACAGGAGAGCTATGCCAGGCCTGGGAAGAAGGGTACTGTATGTCCTTTTGTGATGCCAGGGGAACTTAGGAACTTAGGAATTGAGTCTGGTTTGCGGTTGGATGCTCAGCCAAGCACTCACATTAAAAATGGCTCCTAGGCTACTAGCGTTTATCCACGCAAAGCAGGAATTCGGTGTCCAGCTGTTTCTCCTAACAGAGGAAAGAAGTCTGGTTCCCTTCAGCCAGTCAGCTCGGTTAGGAGTAAAGTGCAGGGGAAATTCCACAAATGTCATGGAACCTGGATTGAAATGTTGCATACAGAGACCCATTTGAGATTCCAGATGTTTTGAATTACCTTTGTAAAAATAAAATGAACTTTTAATATTTCATCAACATTACAAAGATCCGTTTTGCTTGTTTTTAACCAGGAGTCATGTTTGTCCTGGATGTTTTATTGGTCTATGCTAGCAGATAGCAACAGTGCTATGATTTCCACTGTCGTGCTCAGAAATCCAGCTTGTCCTCCTGTGCCCTGTCTTAAGAAATCTCTTGCTGGATACTTGGGCCAGAAAAAGGAGCAAGTGAATGTTCCCTTGCGTAGCTGCAGAATGCGAGTATAGTGGATGCTTGGAAGACCAAAGGGTAGATAGCCATGCCTGATGGAAACACTAGTTATTTCTGGCTAGTACGTGCCTCATGTGAGAAGTGCTGTATTTTTGGATGTCTCTGAGGGCAAGTGAGTACTCTTGCAGGCATGGATGGGAGCAGGAGGCAAGGAGATTTCTGAACTTTAAGAACTACAAAGGATGTCTATTGAAAATACCTTGATTGGCCAAGGAAGCCTTGTGTCAGGGAGGTGTCATGAGGGATGCTGTTGTGGCTAGAGAGTGTATCACAAGCAAGATAATGATTGTAATTGGCTGAACAACCACACTATATGCCAAGTGTCACATTCATGAAGTGAGCTGATCCTCAGTGAAATCTTACAACCAACTTGCCTGCAATAAATATAAGTAGCACTTAGCTATCTACAAAAGTAGATCAATAGGGATGCCATATGAGTGTAAGTCAGGTAGAACTGAGTCAGGGTTGGACTTCAGGAGAACTCACAGGCTGCTGGCAGCAATGGGTTGAAATGGGTGTGTGCTGTTGGGAGAAGGGCCATAAATCATGGCTATCCTGGTGTAGCGTGGGTAGAGGATGGCTGCAGCGGAGCACTCTGCCAACAGGCGGTGTGCCTCTGCCACTGCCCTGCATTCTGCGCATCAGCGCTCTGCTGTTGGGAATGTGCCAGGAATCAGCCCTACCAGTTACTGCCTGCACAGACCCCTGCTGGGGTGAATTCAGTTCTCCAGATGGATGCTTCCTTTTCCTTTTTTTTTTCTTGTGTTATGTGAAAAATTCAAAAGCTGCTGGTAATTGATCATTCTTCTTCTATTTTGGTCCTTGGTGTTACAAGTGCCAATAGAAAAGAGGGTGGCTTCTCCCACAGAATTAGTGTTTTCTTTGTCAATAATGGCAATTCTTACTATGCATATTCTTCCAATCTTACCCTTCCTTTCTGGGGTTTCCTTCAGTAGTGGTACATAGCCTAGTCATTTCTCTCTTTAATTCCTGCAGATTCTTCCAGCAAAGTCTGGTGTTCAGATATGTATGCTGGCTTTGGGTATGCAGTAGATTTTGGGGTCATGATGTAAGTGAATGTGAGTCCTCATGTTAGGCTGTGGGTGAGTGACAGGAAGCGCAGCGGCTGCCCCTGCAGACAATATTACCTGGAGCTTTTTCCCAGAAGGTGCAGAGTAAGACTCATCTGACCAAATGTAGAAGTCTGTATCTGAGTATTCATCTTGGCTCCCTTTATAGTCAACGGAGAAAAATAAGCACTTCTGGAGTGTGATTCATCTTAGTCTAAAGGAGATGTATAAAGCAATCGGATGATTCACATCCCAGACATGCCTATTTCTCTTCATTGAATATGAAGGGTGACTGGCTCAGATGCAGATCTCTAAAGCAGGGTGAGACAAATCCCACTCAAAGAATCATGTTTGAAATGTCAGCCCAGGAAAATATGCTGGAATAGTGTCCTTCCAGCTAGGCAGTAAGGAGAGAGTACATCATATACCTTTTCTGCAGCTTTTCTCTACCCCTGCTGTTATGAGAAGCATATGTATTGGAAAATGCATGCCAGTAGGTGCTTTTTTGGTTTTGTTTTTTAATCCTCGTTTTGCTGACCTCAGGCAGGGAGATGAGGAGATTGTAGCAGGTTTGTAACATGGAGGGGTGAAGAGAAGATCTGTGGGTCTAACCCACTCAGGAAGTGTGCTGTGGAGGTGGAAGTGTGGCCAGTACTGCATGAAAAGAGGATGTTAATGCCCAATATTGCCATGCTGCTCATCTCCTGCACCTTGCACACCGAATCAGGGAGTGTTAAGACACTTAGACAGCCTCCAAACTTTGTCCAGAATTGCAAAGTGGTTTTAGCTGGGATGGGGAGTTTAAATTCCCCAGATGCTGTATTTTTTTTTGTAGGAACTTCTTCTGCAGCCACCTCGGGATGAACGATGGTGATGCCATCCTCTGCGCTGATTTCCCTCTGTCCTTTCTCATGGAGCTGTTAAGCCCTGGCTGTGCTGAGTCAGGCGGTTCTTGGCTGCCCCGATAAATCCTCCTGTTGACAGTGGTAACCTATTGCACTAAGCACAACAGGAATAACTAGGCCTGAAGTCAAGTCAGAGCAGGGACAGGCTTTAGAGACATAAACAGACTCCTCTATTTGTTTTTGCCCAGTAACATCCAGTGGATACGTGCATTTTGGAGAGTTTTCTCCAAGTGGGAATTTCCATCTGGCCCCAGCCTTTTCATGAGGGCAATCAAGCCAGGGCCCTGCTGCTACTGGATGGGAAATGTGATGGCTCATCAGTTCCTCCTCTTGGACGGGTGCCATTATGGCTTCTCACCAGTGCTGGATGGAGGGCCAAGGTGATCTCTGCACGGGGAAGGGCACGCAGAAAGGAGGCAGTGTCAGCCCAGATGTGCAGTGTGATGGAAGGGGGACAGCAGTGTTGTAACCAGATGAACCTTGAAGGGAGCGTGATCTTTGTGACACAGTTGCTCTTGTTCCAGAGAGGGATGAGGGGATGGGATGTTTCCTGCAGTCAAGACATCAAATAACTGAAAGGGAAAAAAAAAAAAGAAAGTGGTGCATGGAAGCAAGACACTCTGAGATGCGCTTTTATGAGCCTTTGTAATATTACACTTCCAAGGCTGCCAGACATCAGTGGCAGATCCCTCATTTGCTTTCAAATATGCTGACTGTCAGAGCTTGATGCCAGGCTCTGTGCTGGCTCAAGTAAGAAATGATGATTTAGAGGTCTTACACAGTTTAACTCTGTAGTGAGTCTGTTTAACTGTGTGCAGGCCTCTGCTGGTGTATTTTGTCAATTGTTATATGAAGCCAGGATGTTGGAATGAGACATTTATAAACAACTGGAAATAAAATACTTACATTTCACATTGGGATCTGCTGCCCAGCAGCTGAGTACTCTACTGGAGACCTGCAACGTGAAGGGCTTGAGGGGTTAACAGGACTGTGAGCACAAGGCCAGCAGTGTGGTTACACAAAGGATCAGAGCAGTGGCTCTTGCCTCAGCACCAAGTCCCCAGGAAGCCAAGAGCTGGAATACTGGAAAAACTGGGCCTCTCCCCTCTCTTTCCCAATCAATCCTCTGTAGCAATCACAGTGAAGGATTGGCATGTGGCTCTGAACTGCTGGCCTAAGCTGCTGCACCAGTGTGCTGCAGAGGGGCTTCAGTGGTTTCGCAAGGCCTGTACCTCACCCCTGAATAACCCGCAACTCTGCTGATCCACATCGCCTATGGGGCATGGAAGAAAGAGCCAAAACTGTGGTACACATCTTCCATCTTGTGTGTGCCACTAGTGCTACAAGACTTTACTCCTTCTGCCCCACTCAGATAATTCTTCAGGAAAGTGGCCCAAAAATGTTTCAGAGTTTAGATGCTCCTGACCTCCGCAAAGACCTGCTGCTGAGAGTTGCTTTGCTGAGAGTGTTCACCTTTAATTCTTCCCCTCTGACTAGGTAGGCCTGATGCAGATGACAACAATGTCACAGGGACTGGAGTTGTGCAACTAGTAAAGTGCATGTGATTAACATAGTGTGGTATAAGGGAACCCTCAAAGGTTTCCATTAGTCCAGATCAGGGAGTTCCTCATCGCCCCCTCACTCAGAACAAAGTGAGAAACCAGAAATGGAAAAAACCTCCCACATGTAAAACCGAAGTATAAAAAGCAAAGATTCGCAAAGTTCAGTCCAGTCCTTGAAAAAAAAAAAAAAAAAAAAAAAGAAGAAGGAAAAAAATGCAGAAAAAGAACCATATTTATAGTGGTAGGCATATTTTAATATGGTTGTTTTGGTTCTCACAAAAAGGACAAAAAAAAAAAAAAAATAGAAGAGAGTACAGTTGAGGAAATCTGGGCTGTAGTCTAATGCCAGGAGATTTCAACACAGTAAGCACATGCTTTGTTAACCTTTCCCTCTTTCTCCAGCATTTTCTTGGGACTTTTTCTCATAACAAAACCACGGCATTTCCTGCTGCATTCCCTGAGATAAGAGCATATGGATCTGAGAGAAATGAAGGGGAAGTAAAAGAACTGCAGGTAAATGAAATCACTACCGAAGCCTTCGGAAGCGTGTGTCTGGGGGAGAGTGGCTCATTACAGAAAATCCGTGCTGGTGGAACGTGGCTTTTTTCCCCAGAAATGATTACTTCATGTGATCAAGGCTTGTGCAAATGGGGGCTGACTGAGTATTTACTTAGCTAAACGATTACATTTTGGAACATCTTGCTATCCCCTTGAGTAATGTTGACTCGTTCACATTCCCTACCCTTTGGCTATTATCTGCTGTTTTGTGTCTCTTGTTTAATCTAACTGGCTAATGGGTTGGTTTTTAGTGTTACCTGACTCAATAACATGGTTAAAAACCTGCAGAGAATGTCAACACAAGCAGAGCAGGAATGGGTGGCCAGCAGGACTGAACAGGAGGGACTGGTTACAGAGACAGTCAAGTTCATCAGATAGCAAACTGCCCGCTTGCCTTCTAACTCTCCTGTAAGGGGTGTTTTATTTGTTTGTGGGGATTAATTTTTAAGCCGCGCCCATAAAATCCCATTGCTTTGGTCAGAAGGCACTCTGTTAAAACTGCTGCTGGACCAGGTGCATGTTATTCATATGACTCTGGGTGTGTGACTAAGTATTTTCAGATGCACTGCCTGATTGGAAGTGCCCCCATTTTTGAACGTTGTACTTGAGCCACTTGGAAGGCATTTCAGACAAACTGTCCCCCAAACCGATTTCTATAGTATTTAGTAAGATGAGCAAACACTTAGCTCTTTGTGTTTGCATTGTAAGCTTGCAAAACTGGGTCTCGCTGTGTTCCCATTTCTTTCAGCTGATGTATTTGTCCTCTGACTGATGGAAGTCAAGAAAATTTATTCAGTAATACTTTAAGTACTTGGGAGTGCAAACAAAAAATGAACTGCTGTCTTCAAATACGACTACTTTTTTTTTTGGCAGTTAGCAGGTTTAGAGAAGCCTTTGTGATTTTCAGCTAGAAGTAAAGTTCTATGTGCATTATACGAAGTGGTTAATTGTGTCATTCATTTTACAGCCTTTCTCTGAATGGCCCGATGGAAACGAATGGCTTTTAATCTAAAGGAGGAAAAAAACAAGGAATTAAATGCTTAAAAGTTTGTTCTTTTTTGGCACTTGCAGTTTAGAACATAAGTTGCATGTTTAAAACAAACAAAGTGTCTTTGCTGGAATTATAACCTGGCCAATTTGTAGATTGGTATTCCCTGCCAGGATGTGGTAGCTTTCTATGTGACTGATGGATGGTTTAAAGGGGCGATTTGCTGTTTTGAAGAAGCAAAAGAAGGCAATGGATCTATAGGAGAAGAGGAAAGTGAGGAAAAGTGTTCTCACTAGTTTGGCCATTGACATGTATTCAGTCATTCATTAAAGCTTATTCATAAAATTCGTTATTCATTAAGGAACTTTTGGGGAGTGGAAAGAGCCAAACAGCAACAGTCATTATTTACTCTAGCAATTCCATCACGGAGTTGCATTGTGAGGCCGGATTCTTCTCTGCATTCAGCAGTTCAGTTTCACTGACATCATGGAATGGATACCAATTTAGACTGATCTGTGGCAGAGCAGCCCGTACCGCTTTTCTGAGAGGGTGCCTTGGGCACTTTCTTTGCTGCTTTATTGCTGGCTAGGTTTCAGGATGCTTTAAAATGGATAAAAAATTAAAGAAGTATGACAAATGGATCTTTTCCCAGTGCGATGTTCAACTGTATCATTCCATTGAGATAGTTAGTAGGGAATGGATGTGAAAAGCATTCACATTAATAATTAGTAGCTCATTTTAAGAGGTTTTTTTTTATATATATTATTTTTCCTACAATCCTGACAGTTTTTAAGCAAACAATTTAAATGTTCAGTCCTCACATAAAAGATTCAGGGTGACAGCAGAGGATACGGAGAGATCACACCAAAGCTCTTATTCTGTTCATGTGATATACAGTGTATAATATCACAGTAGTCAGTAATGGGGAAGAACTAGTAAATCACTGAATTCTTGCCTTTGCAAAGAGAATTGCATTAGGTAATGATCATTCTTCATAGCAGCACTGAAATTCTTCTTCCAAACTGTGATTTTCAGCTGAATCTCACTGATGGAGCAGCACACATGCAGCTGGATGAGTGGCTTAACACCTATTAGCTGCTGCACAGAATTGCCTGGGGGCTCTCTGCCTAGGGGCAAGTGGAAAGCTTTGGGGATTTCGGGCAGAATTTCTATAATTCATTTCCAGTGGCATTACTTGTCCTAGAAAAACTACATGTTATTTTATGGTTGAGGTCCTCACTGCAGAGCTCAGAGACAGAATATTTCTGTATTGATGATCAGGAGTCAGCTTTCAAGGCATTCTTTACCTGTGCCCTGATTCAGTAAGTGTTGCATCAGAGAGAGAGTGGCTCTGCCTAGAAGCAAAGTCATGGCAGAGCTGCTCTGTGGGTCTTTGACTTTCTCCATTCCTGATGTGAGTTGAAGGAGTTGGCACTAAGATGTGGCACCAATCATAGTGCCTTTGAGGTTGTGTGAAGGTACTGCTCCAAAAGTCTACTAAACCAGGTGGTATGACAGAGGCATGACTTGAACTTGAGCTTTTGTTGGGTCTCTTCATTTGCTTCCTGAAAAATCCTCCTACACTGGGACCTTGGGCTCTCCTTGTTGTGCGGGTTGATGATGCAAGTCCCAAGGAAACAGCCATCTGGAAAAACTGCAGCTCACAGTCATGGGACCATGTTCTCTGATGACAGAGTGTGTGGAGTTATTCTAGCTGGCAATCTGACCTATTGAATTTCCAGTTCCTTTTGTGGGAATAACTCAGTGCATGATTTGATCTGAATTACTAGGGCAGGGCAAGCCAGCAAGATTTCAGGCCTCTAATTGGCATTAGAATGTCTTTAGAAATTCAGCCTCTGCCATTTTATCTTCTGATCATCTTTCAGGCTGCACAGCTGCCTCTTGCTGTGACTCCTGCACAAAATCCACAGTCTCCATTGCCACAGTCCTTCCCTGATTAATTGTTTAGAGCCTGCCCTAGCCCCCTGGCACGCCCCAGAGAAAAGCTGGCAGCTTCCTTCTGGGGTTGGCTGTGTGAGTTCCAGAAGGGGAACTAGCTCTGCTTCAAAGCGGGGGAAGCTCCTTACCACTATAGCGCTCCCAGAGGAAGAGGGAAGGAGAGAAGCTCAGCTCCCTGGTTCTCTGTGTCAGGTTCACGCTCAGTGTGGTTACTGAGTATGGTGACAAAATATTAACTGGGCATATGTCATAGGCAGCTGTGAAGACTGGAAAAATAAGACTACCCCACACTCCCTGAGAACCCAGAGATACAGAGAAGACATCATGAGTTCCTACCAGGTTTTTGTCCCAGGCTGCAGAAAATGAAAGAGGAAGTATCAGCAGTAGCTCTGTTAGCCATTCTTTAGAGTCACATGGGAAATCTAGCACACTGCCATGGGTCTGGGTAAACAGGAAGCCCAAATCATCCCATTCATGCTGCTAGCTGTACTTGGCGCTGGCTCCTGGATATATCTGGATGTATACCAATGGCAGACTGGAAGAACCCCATGCTGAATCCTAGAAGTGTCTCAGAAGCATTTCCAGTCCTCGGAAAAATGACACATACAGAAGGTATCTGCCCCACTGTTGTGTAATCAAGGGAAGCTGGAGAAACAATAGATTGGTATGCTGCCAAACTGCACAGAAAATGGCTGACTCATGTCAGTATGAAATCTTAAGACCTGTAGTAATTAGTGGTAGGCTCGTGAGTGGGAAAAAAGTGCAATGAGGCTGCTGAAAGAAAAGCTGTCCTCACTGCTGGTAAATTACAGGTGTGCCTAAAGCTGCTGCAAAGGCGCAGCCAAAAACAGAGCAGTAGTGGAGCAGGCATAGTCAGGTAGAAGAGAGATGCATAAAATACCATCAAAAGCAAATGCATAAATATGAAGGAGAGAACATCAGGGGAGAGTTTTGGTGCTGTTAGAAAAATGTGCATGGCATAAGAAAATCTGCGTGCTGATGACATTAATACTGTGCAAAAGGGCAAAAATAAAACTCCAAGCTGCATGCCAAGAGGCAGCAGCAGCACACAGTCAGGAGAATGAATGCTAGGGAGACAGTAGGACATGACTAAACGTGTTAGGCTGCAAAGCCTTCCTTAGAACTGTCAGAGACGGAAAGGAATCATAACCATGCAAAGCTGAACTAAAGCAATGCAATGTCTCCATGCCATTAGGCAGAGTAAATTGCAAGTCAAATCGGTGTTGCTGGCAACACCATCTCTTTTGTTTTAAGCTGCACACAGCGGATTCCTCATCACACAGGTGCTCTAAGTCTGCAGCAAACAATTCATGCAGTCAAGGTAAGCAGAACAAATTAAAAATAAAAATATGCAGAGCTAGCAATATTCACTAGCATCCCTCTAATGAAACTATTAAGACACATATCAAGAGGTGTTTGAAGGGGAGGATGTCTTCCAGGCATACAATTGCCTTCATCTATTTCCATCTTTATAACTTGTGCCTCCAGCAGTAACTACAGCATTAAAGGAAAAAAATAATTGGAGCAGTAGAGGGGATGGAAAAGTAAGGCATCTTTCCTAATGCCAGGGGCTTCCAGGAGCCACATATCAGTATGGCTGCTGCTGAGAGGCCAGGCAACCTGCCTCACTTCCAAAGACAGAAGGGACTTCAACAAGCTCTATAAGTGTTCGGCTGAGTGGCTACAAGTAAGGAAGGACTCAGCTTGACAGGAATTAATATATCTGTGGATATTGACAAGAGTTGCTGGATAAGGAAAGAAACTACCTCTCCGCATCCAAGAAAAGAGAAGGGGCAGATGGCTGAGAGCACTGCTGGGATCAGATGTGAGGTGGGAGAGCACCAGCGCTGTCAGCAAGATGTATTAAAAGGACTCTGAGGGATCAGTGTAATGGCTGCTGATGTTCTAGGCATGGAAGCAGAGGTTGTGCGGCAGAAGTTGTGATTCATCATGATCCCATCTTACTCTGTCAGTTAGAAAGAGTCAGGGAATAGATCTAAAGCTGAATAAAGCCATAATGGTGTTGGGATTGTTTGCAATACCTTGTATGAGACATCTGGTGATCTCCCCAGGGCTGGGACAGACCTCAGCAACCTGGAGCAACACTACCAATTCCTACTCTCAGATGCACAGAATCCATCCAGAGTGAGTCTTGGGATTTGTAGCTTATCTGACAACATTTCTCCCACAGTTTTCACATATAGCTCCTGAACAAAGATACAGCACAGACAACTGGAATTGTCACAGGATGCAGCTATCATGGGTGTGAAAGAGCAGATAAAGAATTATCTTACCTTTAATAAAGAAGCAGATATGTGACTTGTTGCTAATGAGATTTGCTACTCCTTAGAAAAAGACAGGTTCCCCTTGCTAACCTGTGTCTGGATGTTAGTGTCTCCAGCAGAACAGGGAGAGATACCCAAACAAAAATACTACATCTTTCAATAATATCTACAAGTGGAAAATGTCATCAGTATGACAAAAATAGGAAACTGCTTAAGCAGAGTGTGATCACAAACTATTGGTAAACATTTTAGATTGCTTCTGACAGCACCATATCACCTTCATCGCAGCCTCTGGTGCGTCCATGCTGTGTTTTATGTATCCAAAACCAAGGAAAAGACTAGGATTGGTAAAGCTGCCACTGCACACAGTCCAAAAATACAGCAGATGAATGTAAGCTGGACTGAAACAATACAGAGGCACTGTAAGGCTCTCTAAAGCCAAGTTCACCACTTGAAGGATTTGGAAGAAATCCAGGATTGAATTGTGTGGTCACTTCAGGGGAAAATGTATTTGCAAGAGTACTGGATCTATTGAGACAGGCCGAATGTGCAAGAAAACATAATACCCAGATTGCAGCGAATGGGTATTTCTTTGTGAATGGCCCAGCTCTTCTCTGGAACTGGTCTGCATGCAGAAAGCCAGCGATACTCTGTCTTGACCGCGTGTGACAGAAGCTGTCCAACATCCAATGGTCTATTGCATAGGACAACTAGCAAAAGGAGCAGTGGAAACACACTGTTCTCCCCACCGTCCATGGGGAGTATAGGAATGCCTCTCCTCGCTCTGGATCTAGTTGTTATGGGCTGCCACTCAGACTGCTGGTGAGTGGAGGAGTTCAGAGCGATGAGGTACTGTATCAGGCAGAATATCACATGCCATGGGAAGACAGAGCTGTTTGCTTGAGGTCCACCCTTAGATTTATACCACAGCATCGCCACCAAATGGCAAACCCAAATCAGCACTTAACATTCCTGAAATGTTATTAATGCCATAGAACATGAAGAAAATACGTATCTGTGAATGCAGAAATAATCTCACAGAAAGCCCAGCTCAGTCTGCTTACATTTTCTGATGCCTTGAGCATTGGCATCATTAATGTGACTAGCAGCAATGAAGGGAATCACAGACAAACAGAAGAAGCAAGTGAAAGAAAAAGCCTCCTCTGACTGATGAAATAAAGACCTCCCAGAACCACCTCCAGTTTGCATTGAACTATTTCCTCTGGACGTATCATGGTCTGCAACGCAAACTCTTTTCCTGAATAGATACATTCTTGCTTATGTAACATATGATTTGCAAACACATATTTCCATGAAATCTCAAATACCTTAACCTGCTGTGAACAGAAGACGCGAAGACAGCAGTGAATTATGCACTCTGCTGAGTTGATGGACAGGGCAAAAATCAAAGCAGAAGAGCAGTAACTGTGGGAATAGATGAAATACCTGGGAACGCACACTGCTGGAAAACTAAAGCAGAAGACAGTTGTCAGTGCTATCACAGATGTGAATGACACGCTGGGTCGAGAACCAAGCCCCTTCCATATGTAGGTGGGAGAGTGCATCCTGGGACAGTGCATCCTCGAGCATGAAAGGACAGCTGCTTCAGACAGAAGTAAATATCTTTGCTCCCAAAAGAAGTGAAAGGAGAAAAAAAGCGGTATATTATCTACGTCGTGAGATAGATTCTAAGCATGAATAGTTGTACGTAGTAGGTTGGCATGTCAGCTTTCCTTGCTGCAAATGGATGAGCAACATACCTGACTGTCATGGGAGACCTTGGAGGTATGCTGTGCTCTTGTGGAGTGTGGCACAGGGGTCTCCCCGGTGTCTGCAGTTCTGTCCTGGCATTTCTGAAGCTCATTCTGGTTATTGAAAGTGCCACCAAAATTGTAGCTGCACTCTGCACTAATTCTGTTTCTGCAAGTGTTGATCATTTACACAGAAAATTCAGGATGCTCCTGACCTGAATCATCTCTCATGTGTTTAATATCTTGATATGCCACAAGTAAGATACAGAAGTTAGAGAGAGATTTAGAGAATGAACCAGATAAAGCAAGATGTCAGGCCCCCAGCTTGCATTTCTTGGGATTACAGCAGACATTGCTGGATCCTTGATGTCACTGCACTCCTGGCAGGAACCTGCTTCCTACAGGTGCTCTGCAGGGGCTCCCACTAAGGGAGAAAATATGGGCTGGAAAGTGCAATGTCTTTCCCCCCCAGTACAGCTTTTGATAATGCAGGAATGGTCTTCAGCTACCAGCAGCACAGGGAATCAAAATGCTTGCCGGTAAGTCAATAAAGAAAGAAAAATAAAAGAAGACAAAATTCACTCCCTCCTCCGCAACTGTTAGATGCAGAACAAAAGCAGCCACCAGCAGGTTTGTTAGTTAAGTAATTTTGTACTGACAATGATGTCAGTTGGCTTTCAAGCAAAGCCTGGGCTCCACCCTTACAAATCATGTCTTCGTATTTCCTAAGTCAAAGTCTTACATGATCTCACCAAAGTTTTTAGACACAAAATGTGAAGTCTAAACAATTCTGGTCTTATTTCTGCTGTGAACAGCTATGGTGCATCATGAAAGTGACTAACTTCCACAAGGGCTCATGGCATCAAAATGTCGAGTGCTGCTTTCACGTTGTGGTCTCCTTCCACCATCTGCTGGATTGTCAGCATTTTTGCAGGAGTTAGCTCAGAGAACTTATTTATTTGCATTTTAAGGGCATGATTATTTATTTTAATCTTCTCCCTTTCCCTCATCTCCCTCATTTCTCAGGTCTGTGTTGCTACTTCTGAGGTCCTGAATGAGTGGCAGTGAATAAATATTGCTGAGTCTTAATGGAAAGCCATATCTTACCCAAAGGATTGCCAGATACAAGGGGTTTTGTTTGGTTTTGTTGTTGGTGGTTTTTTGGGTGGTTTTTTTTTTTTTTTGAGAGAAAGGAAGAGTTTAATCTGCTGTTGCAAATATAAAAAGAAGTCATATACTGATATTTTTCTTCCTAATGTAAAAGAGCATTTTGCAGACAAAAGTAAGTTGTGTCCTATCTCTAAATGACTCTTTCCTATTTCTATTACTCCATGGTGGCATGAACAGGATTTTGGCTTTACACAGAGTTATCAGGAGATGGGAAATGCTAAATTCCCCTTCTATACACATCTGCACGTGCACACATCCAGACTCTATTTTTAGGTTTGTTTTTCAGATAAGCAGCATATTTTAGCCTGCCTTACTGTCCAGAATGTGGAAGTGGTTGGTGTTCATGCATTCAGTGTCAAAAGCTATGCAGCAACACTGGTGGTCAGGACAGCTTTGGTACAGGAGGAGATCTATCAGAAAGGAATGGAAAGAGCATGGATTTCAGCCTGGTAGTGATGCTGTGTTTAAAGTAAGCCCTACTATTATAGCTCTTCTGAGGACTTACATGCAGAGCTAACCAAAAGTCGGGCGTTTTCTCTGTGGCTTTTGTTTTCATCATGTTTTTCCAAAGGACGAGTCTGCACTGGGATCTGTAAAAAACCATTTTTTTAAAGCACAGCTGGTAGAGAACTGTCAGAGATCTCTAGGGTGGGTTTACAAATGTAACTCCAACGTGACTGTGTATTATAAAATCGGTTTCCCACAAAAAAAGATCGTGAGATCTCCAAAGAAACAGCTTTGCTCAGAATTTATTTATGTAGTAATTTCAATGGAAACCAGAGGAGAACTGGGCTAAGGTTAAACGCTTCTGGAAAATGCCATCTCTACTTTCTTTTTTTCTTTTTTTTCCTCTTTTTTGAGAAAGCAGGGTTTATTTTTTTATGATATTGTGCTATAACTCTACAGTGGGAATTTCCAAGAACCATTTGACACGGAATTAAAAAATAAAAAGAAGAACCAATTAGATGTCTTGGCAGGACGTGTACAAGGAATAAAACATCTGAAGATTAAAATCTCCAGTGTGGATGGTTATTTTGGATGCCTCCATTTTATGGGCAGCTGGTGGAAGATAGTCATACTTTCACAAAATGATTCAGCTTCTGAATACTGGGTCCCATTACAATGTTTCTACAGTCCACATGCCGACGAGTAGTTATTTTGGTTTTCAAATTGTATAGCTATTGTGGTACATTTTCCTGAGTGTAAAAAAAATGGTAACAAGTGCCCCCAGCAGTGTGCTTGGAGGCTTCCCATGTTGCTGTCTATAAAATGCTTTGAATGAACTCTAATGGAGGGCCTCACAGATATGTAGGAAGCCGCTAGCACCACTTTTACAAGACTGAGATTTAAGGAGTGAAGCAATGCTGTGGCAATATGACAAATGACTCTTTTTTATTATTCCTGTATATAGGGCAGGAAAAGGACCAAAATTAGACCTGCAAAGCCAAGTTCAAAACTACAGCAAAACCCCCTGTCTTTATAATGAGATTGTAAAGGAGACGTGTTTCTAAAAATGAGCTGATCTTGGGGTTTGTCCTTTGATCCCACTGTCTTTAAAGAACTGAAGAGATTGTAACCTCTCGGAAAAGCTTTTACAGCGTCTAACAAGAGCCCTTCTCTGACTTTGAAGATACCCTGCAATCAATTAAGAAGGCCCTAAATGATGTTGCAGTGAGTCAGGAATTTTGCAGAATAACTGGCAAGCTTCCACTTGGAGAGAATCACTGGGAATATGAGAAAGCAGGGAGGATTAGCCGCCCCCATTAAAGACAGCAGCATTAGGAGCTGTTTTCCAAACACCAGTGCTTCTTGCCTAATGCTTTCAAAGCTGCTGCTCTCAGCTAAATTGATGAGTTGCCTTGTCTTTATTTTTAGTATAGGAAATTCAGAATAAACTTGGAAGAACTTCCCAGAAGACTAATGTACAGCTCAAAATGTTAAAAGTACATCTTGCAACAGCTGACTTTTGCTTTTTCCTTGTGAAGTTAGTTAAGCCAGTGTAATCTAAAGTGCTACGGAAGATGAGGAAGAATATTTTAAAACTGTTTTCCCTTGCTTTACAGTGATGTAAAAGACTGCCAGAGGTGGAAGGCAGCAGCAGTCTGGGTCTTTCAAGACCAAACTTCCCACTGAGGAAATAATTTTGCTTTCAACCAGTGCCTCCACTGATCTGAAAATCAAAGATAACTTTGTTGTACGTAGAAAGCTATCTCCATGCTTCCAGGAGGGATAACAGCTCACCAGTGAAAAGCCGTTCAGCTATGTTGCAATTTCTTAAGCCAGGGCACCAAAAAACACTTCGTACTCATCATTTGGAAAATACACTAAGTTCCAAACCTTTGTATTTGCAAATAAGGATACCTAAAAGTTGTAAGCAAAGTGAAAGCTCCCTCCCTGTGCCCTCTCTTTTTTCTTTCTTTCCTTCCGTCCTCTCCAAAATAAAATGGCATTTTGCTCTGTTCTCACTGAAATAAGCAAGAACTGGATTGGACCCTGAGGTTTGGTTATACCTGGGATTTTTTTAATCTGCCTTCCTGTGGTAGGCTCTACTCCCTGTAATGTCACCAGGCATTTAAAAAGACTAACGGCTCCCGGGGTTGCAGCTAGTAGATGTTCATGTACGAGTCACAAAGTATTCTCCCCACTATCGCAGATCCTCTTGTCCAGTTCATTATCAGTAGAGTCCACTATACAGTAAAATCCAGTACAGCAAAACACTCAGATGTGTACTTAGAATAATGTAATGTTTACATGATTTTCTGGATGAAGACCTGTAGGTAAAGACTGTTACAGAGAAACAACGTGATACCATACTGATATTTTCTCAATTGTCACATTTCTTCCAGATCTATACATGCTTTTCAGGCTGAAGGCTGAGGAAGCATGGACTGTGCACATTTTAACAGCCCTTTTGCTTCTCTATTGAGCCAAGAGTAACAGCCCTTTTACTCCCCTATTGAGCCAAGAGTAAAATCCATTTTAGCTTTACCATCTGGCAAAGGGGAGAGGTTAAAAATGAATGGTGTAGCCTACAGCTGAATGGAAAGTCCTACAAATTTTTTGAAAAAGAGAGAACAAGCAGGGTCAACAAATGGGAAAGCAGGCTTGTGACTGGGGAGCTTTCTAATTCCAGTCTGTACAGCAAGTGATCTTCAGCTACATGAAGCAGATAAAAAATGACCACAGATTTCAGCAGTGCCCTGTTGAGCAGGTTAGCAAAATAAAGACAGATGGCAAAGGATTATATCTAATTCTTTCTCCTAATTCATCTTTTCCAGACCATTCCGCTGCACTCAGTATGACTAGAGATTTACCAGCTTAACTTCCCCTCTATGGCTCATAGTGACAATCCACATAGTATAGATTTGTGAAAATCAGAGTTCAGGGTGTGCTGAAGGCAATGGGGAAGGCGTGATTTAGAGTACAGTCTGTGTAGCTTCTCTGCCTCTCTTAATTTCTTTTACATATTCCTCTGTTCTAATACCTCTTGAAAACTGCAGATCTGCTCTCTCCTTTAGGTGGCTCTTTTGCTTTTCTTCGCATTTATCGGTCTTCTCTTTAAGTCTCTTACTTTCTCCAATTAAAAATACAGGAAATGGCAGTTACCGTTGTTTTTATACCTTTCCTTTTCCATTCCTTTCTCTTTCTCTGCAGTCGCATGCTTTTCTCCAGAAGAAAAAAAAAGTGGAAGGCACATGTCAGTGACAACAGCACCATCTTCTGTCTGCAGAGATTATGCAGCCTTCACTCACTCTTCCATGAGTCCTCCAGAGATGGGGCTGGTTGAGACTCCTGGATCTACAGCTGGATGTTGAACTCTTCATGAGTTTGAGTGTCTGAACAAGTCTGATTGTATGTAGGGAAGTGTGGGTGTATGAAAGGCTACAAAAGCTTCAGCTCTCATACCACTTATCCCTGGAGCAGCCTTTTCATCTGCCTTTTATTATCCTCACAAAACTCAGTTGCAAACCTTACTCTACATTTTTCTTCCCTGTGGCTTGATATATTGCCAGTTTATAATTTTTATTATTATTATTTTTGCTTCTTGCAATTAGTGTTATCCTTCTTCTCTACGCATATTACTGCACTGACTGTCCTTAGGGGAGCAGGAGGCAATCATTTTTGCCTTAGGAAATTTTCAGCCCACATGGATAAGAAGATAAGCACAGTCAGGGGACCACCTTATTAGTTCACATAGATAGCCTAGGATTTGTGTCAGTGTTAAAACAAAGCCATGATTGCGGAATGAGAGAGGAAAACAAGGTGGTGTTTAGCATGAATAAAAACATGAAGCATGAAGGTACTTGCTTGAAAGTCCAATGCATGGACAATTAGGACTGCTAGCATTGGGTAGGTCAATGTGAAAGCCAATGTCTTGGCATTAGATAAGAGGATGGGAAAGTATGAAGTCAAAGATTATTTTGGATATTTGTGGAGTTACAAAGAAAGGAATAACTAGAAGAAGGGAATGCTGCAACTGGCTGAGCAAACTATGCTAGATTTCCCTTAGCTGGAAACTTTAGTGAGAGCAAATCTTGCTGACTGCAGGAAACTTCAGTGAGGGTCTGAAACGGAACTGGAGCAGACAAACTCCATACTCACTGTAAGTGGGAAGTAAGTTCAGAAATGAAAGGGAGGAGGGAGAGAAGGTGGTAGCTGAGGAGACAGGCTGAATCTCATTTTAAAGGAGGAAAGATTAAAATATACTTGCATCACAATCCAAAAGAGCTAGAAGAAAGGTTAAAAGCAATGTAGAGGAGGAAATGAAACAGGATTGAGAGGATTAGGAAATAAAAGTAAAGCCAACTTGTAGAAATGATCTGACCACCTACTTGGCTAGACATTATTTATTTTCTCTTCCAGCTGGAACACTTCTGCCTCTATCCCTCTTAGCCAACAGTTCAAGGACTAAAGAACAAACTGGTCTATATGAGGTGGCTTTCTTCTTTGCCTCTCTCATCCTTTGTAACTCTTTTTCCTATCCCCTGGCAGACAGCAGAATTTTCTAATGTACTACTGCTTTCTAGTGCATTTCTAGTGCTTTCACTTCTACCCATCTTGTTCAGCTTCATCTAAACTTAGAAGATATGTACATTGCACCCACTTGTGAGGAACTCCAGGCATGGCATCCACCCAGCAGGAAGCTGTGTCCTCTGCATCCTCTGCAGCCTCTCTGTCCCCAGAAACCTACATGTCTGCCCAGACAGAGCTCCCAGGGAACATGCAGCCACTCAGATTGCACTCAGGGTTGCAGAGTGTGCCTGAACTCTGGAACTCGACAGACAAGCAAATGATGATGTGGATGAAGGTCCATCCAGGTTGGAGGGGTCACCTAGGGGCTTCCCAGCCTGTCCTCTGTATCACAGCCACTTTCATCAAGAAAAACAGAAAAGAGGTTATTAGAGAAACACAGAATATATCAGTCTGAAAGAGGATCACCAGGATCACTGAGTCCAACTCCCAGCTACACACAGGAACACCCCAAACCCAAACCCTATATCTGAGAGAGTTGTTCAAATGCTCCTTGAACTCTAGCAGCCTGGGGCCATGGCCACTTCCCTGGGGACCACTGCTGCTGCTATTGTTAACATACTGTTAAACACTAAGCATAAATTCTGCTATTTATGTACCAACTAACTCATTACATATTAATGAATGCCTTCCTGGTATATTCAGTGCTAGTCACAAAGGGATAATCTTTCTTTCCATGACCCCTACTGTTCCTTTCTTTTTCTTAACTGCATACCTACCTTTCTGATTTATTATTATTTTTTTCCCTTTATCTTTCTGCATCACACTCAGATACTCCCTAGTCTAAACTCTTGTGAGCTGAATTCCTCATCCACTTGTCTGATCTGACAATCTGCAGTAATGCAGTTCAAATGTAAATGCTGTGTTTCAGTTGATAAGATTTTGCACCTATTGTGATAAAAATGAAGGCAAGGTGGAATTCAGACAATAATGGAGAACAACAAAGTACCTGATATGTTATTTTTTTTTATTAGTACCCATTGTACACACCTTTAAAGCTTAATTTAGCTAGGTCCTGCATGTGCCTGAAACTTTTGGGGACTTACTCAAGCCTGTTAAAAGAAGTGCCAACAATACATCTTGACTGCATGCTTTAGGTAACAAATGGAAGAATTACTAATGACATCAGAGCGACTGGACAAGCAAACAAAACATGCCATAGCATAGAATAGTTTTCAGCTGCTAGCATTCTGTCATTTCATACATTCTGTCATTCCTCTTCTGCAAAGTGTTTTTGTGTGAGTGAAACAAGGTACAGTGTTTTACTTACTTACTTTACATTTAATTGTATCTCTTTGAATTGTTTTCTTGATCTTTTTCTGGAGTAGGTATTTTATTTGGAACTAAATACATGCAAAGTGTTAAAGTGTACAGAAACCTTAGTAACAAGCAGGACTAAAATTTGTTCATTTTCCCATACAGGTAGACTTGTGTTCTGCCGTGGTCATGTGGACAGGTCTCAGCAACTAGAGAATGCCTGTTTTATAAACGATCATTTGAAGCTGGCAGCCCGTGGCTTCAACAGGTATGCTCTCTTCTCGATAAAAAAACTGGCTGGAGGAGTAAGCCCAGAGTGTGGGGGTGGGTGGAGTTAAATCCAGCAGGCAACCGGTCACGAGTGGTGTTCCCCAGGGGTCAGTCTTGGGGCCTGTCCTGTTTAATATCTTTACTGATGATCTGAACAAGGGGATTAAGTGCACTCTCAGTAAGTTTGCAGGTTACACTAAGCTGGGGGAAAGTGTTGATGTGCCTGAGGGTAGGAAGGCCTGACAGGCTGGATTGCTGGGCTGAGGCCAATGGCATGAAGTTCAACATGACCAAGTGCTGGGTCCTGCACTTTGGCCACAACAACCTCCAGGTTTGGGGCAGAGTGGCTGGAAGGCTGCATGGAGGAAAAGGGTCCTGGGTTGTTAGTTGACAGCTGGCTAAACATGAGCCAGCAGTGTGCCCAGCTGGCCAAGAAGGCCCATGGCATCCTGGCTTGTATCAGAAATAGTGCAGCCAGCAGGAGCAGCAAGGTGATCGTCCCCTTGTACTCAGCTCTGGTGAGGCCACACCTCGGGTACTGTGTACAGTTTTGGGCTTCTCAGTACAAGAAAGACATCGAGGCCCTGGAGTGTGTCCAGAGAAGGGCAACAAAACTGGTAAGGGGCCTGGAACAGAAGTCAGTGGGGAGCAGCTGAGGGAACTGGGATTGTTCAGTCTGGAGGAGTCTCAGGGGAGACCTTATCGCTCTCTACAACTCCCTGGAAGGAGGTTGTGGTGAGGTGGAGTTGGCCTCTTCTGCCAGGTAACTGCAATAGGACAAGAAGTAATGGACTCAAGTAGCACCAGGGGAGGTTTAGATTGAATATTAGGAATCATTTCTTCTTAGAAGTGAGGCATTTGCACAGGCTGCTGAGGGAGGTGGCAGAGTCAGCGTCCCCGGAGATGTTCAAGAAAGGTGGAGATCTGGCAATGACGGACATGGTTAGTGGGTATGGTGGGGATAGGTCGACGGCTACAGTTGCTATTGACTTGACCGGCAAGCCGCCCTGCCACCGACCCAAGGGGATACCGCCCCTCCCATCACTCCTCAACTGGGCGCGGCCATCGGGAGCGGCGCACACCGCCCGCTGGGCCCCGCCCGCGCCTGCGCAGTGAGGCTCCCCCGCCCGCTATGGAGGTGGTGCTGGCCGACGCGCTGCTCGCCCGTGGCGGGGATCTCGGCGAGCTGTTGCGGGCCGTGTGCGCGCCGCTCTCCGCCGATCGCGCGGAGGCGCTGCGCCTCCTGCTCCAGCGCTTGGCCGCCGGCGGGCCGCGGGGCGAGGCGGAAGGCGAGGCGCTGCGGCGGGCCGCCTGGGAGGTGGCGCTGGAGCGGTGCCGGC
>JACDJE010000118.1:1723561-1816267 GCA_016647715.1 Pavo muticus
ACGGGCTGCTGGGCGGCGGGCCGGCGCTGCGGGCCGGGCGGGCGTTGCTGGCGCTGAGCGCGTTGGCCGACGCGTTGTTGCCGCGGGGCTCGGGGGCGGCGGCGGACGCGCGGCTGTGTCCTCGCTTCTGGCGGCTGGTGCAGGAGGGGCTGACCGAGCGGGACGGGCTGTGCCGGAAGAGGGCCCGTTACCTGCTGAAGCGTGCCGTGGACCTCAGCGGTGGTCAGGCTGCCTGCCTACGCTGCCCTCTGGACGGCCGAGACGGTACGGCCCCGTGCCGCGTTCAGCGTCTGTGCGACTCGGCCCTATGGGGCCTTTGCCCCTCTCCTTCGTCCCTGCCTCTCCTCGGGAAACTGAGGTGGTGGGGGGCGGCTGGGAAGGGCTGGGCCTTAAGGTTGTGTCTGTATGGAAGAGCAGGTCGTCCTCCTGAGCCCCTTATAGAGAGCTAACGCAACCTCAGAAGGGCCGTAGTGGCTTAATGAGGTGCTTAAGACTTGCATCAACTTTTTAAAGTTGACATTTACGTTGTCATAGAGTGGTTGGGCTGGATCGGGTGAGTCCCAGAACCAGGTTTGTGTTGCACTGATGGGAGTGGACTCATAAAGTCATTTGAGTTGGAAAGGAGCTTCTTAGACCACCTAGTCCAACTGCCCTGCAATGAGCAGGGACACCTACAGCTAGGTGAGGGTGCTTGGAGCCCCCTCTAGCCTGACCTTAGATGTCTCCAGGGGTGGGACATCCACCACCTCTCTGGGCAACCTGTGCCAATGCCTCACCACCCTCACTGTAAAAAACTTTGTATCCAACCCAGATCTTCCCCTCTTTTAGTTTGAAACCATTTCCCCTTGTCCTGTCAGAACAGACCTTGCTAAAGAGCCTGTCTTTCTTATAACCTCCTTTAGATACTGAAGGACCACTCTCAGGACTCCCTGGAGCCTTCTCTTCTCCAGGCTGAATAGCCCCAGCTCTCTCATCGCCTCCTTGCAGGGAGGGTGTTCCATCCCTTGGATCATTTTTATAATCCTCCTCTAATATACCTCAGGATGCTGACCTCGCTTTGAGGCATGCTATGTCCTGCTTGTTCTCAGCCTGCAAGACCACTTGGATATGTTCTACCAGTCACATGGGAATTAATACCAAAGGCTAGTGGGCTTGTAGAGTTTGTTGTGGTGGCCTCGCTCATTCAAAACTTAGTTCTGTAGAAGTTGGAGCGAGGAAAGGCGCTCTTTCCATTATAGGATGTTGCATTTAATTTTTTGCGGGATGGATTTCAAAGGAACTGTGCCTGAATACGTGTTTTTGTTGCTTTTAGAATCAAGTCTGTTTTGGTGGTCTGCTGACGAGAATGAGAAACTCCTGCAATTCTGGGAAACTTACATTTTGATCATGGAAACTTTGGAAGAAAACCAGGTGAGGGTGCCTCAGAACCTGTGCTTAACTATTGTTTGTATGTGACATGTTGCTTTTGGCACATATAGTATAGGTTTTCTTTGTTTTTTGTTTTTTGTTTTTTTTTGTAAAATATTTGATGGAAGGTATCTAAACGTTAACAGACCTCTTTTTATTTTGAATATCTGAAATACAGCAAGCGTGATTCATTCAGAGGAAAATTCTGAGTTTATTCCATCTGTGAAAGAATTCTGATTAAAGCTGCAGACTGAACTAAGAAAGGGAAGCCTGGACTGTAACTTTTTTCAGGATCATGGCTAACCTGTCCCGTAGTGCAAATCAGGCTGCTGCACTCGATAACTTCTTTTCAGTAGAGGGCACTACATCTCTGTAGTAAAGTACTTTGTGAACTTGGACAGAAATAATTCTGCTCTTGACGCAGAGTCCAGTGTACTGGATAGAAAGAGTGCTGTTGGGGCCTCTGCAGTTGTGTGATGTTACGGCAATAGTCAGTTGTGACTATCTCTTTGTAGCTTACTTATTTTACATTATTTATTATTTTCCTGTAACTGAGTGAAATAATATTTATCAAAATGTTTATCTATCTTTAGAGTTTTGTGCTGTTATATTTGAAACCTTCACATTATAATTTGATGAATGGAATAGTTGTTTATTGGGAAGTCTTGTTTTGATGATACAGTAGCGGGGATGTATCAGTTCTTCTTAAGTGGCAGACTGTAATTCAGTGCTATGTACCAGTCCTGGGATCAGTTGCACAGGCATTGTTTATACTGTCAATTGCTGTGTTAATGTATTCATAGTAAATTTCAGCCCGTGTCTAAGTGCTGATTCTTAGGTTTGAGTAATAAACAGACTACTTACGTTGCATCTGATTTACATTTCAGATCCATGTCATAAAGCCAGTATTACCTAAACTAAACAGTTTATATGAGCTTGCTATATCAGGAAAAAAAGGTAAGACATCATTTTCTGAAACATCTCCTAGATGTGAGGCAATTAAGTCTCAGTTTTTTCTTTGACATCGTTATAGCAGCTCTTTACTAAGTTTTACAGGCAGTGCCATTTTGCTCTGTGATGCAACAAGAAATCCTACCATATGACAAAACTGCGTATTAACTCCTCCTGCCACTAAACCTAATTAAAAGGTCCTTTCCTTCTGTATTTTGTTTTAGTTGAGCTAGTGTGAAAACAAAACAAAGTTAGGAATTCGTAGGGTGGATCTTACAAATCACCTGTACAACACAGTAGAAAGAGGAAGGGGTAAAGAAAACCTCAGTGGAAGAGAAAAGAGAAGGAGTAAAAGGAGCACTGAGACGGCGTGGTGGATGATGCGTTTGGATTTGCTACAGGGCAAAATGGAGCTAGTCTGATTAGTGCAAAGTGGTGGAAGTTAAAGTTCCCAGATTTCTAAAGTAGAAGGATGACAAATAAGAAAGTGTTGCAGGCAAGTACAGTATTTGGACAAGAAGACTTGCAATAAAAAAGACATGTTTTTTTCTGTTTTGTAGTCATTTTCATTTGTGACTGATGAAGCTTGGAGTAAATTTTGGGAATCGTGCTAATATATTTTTTGCATAGGGGATTTAGTAGGGCATTTTTATAAATCTAATAGCTGCAGTAGTCTTTTTGAAATCTGTTGTGTGTTATCCAGAATGTCAATATGTCGTGTATTTAATACATTTCCTTAAAACATGGAGTTGTATAAGGAGTATGTTGGTGTGTCACTGTCGTTTCTATGTTAATTTAGAAGAATTTGCTATTGTAACAGGTTGTTGGTTGTTTCACCCATCGTGGCACATGTGCATCTATAGAAGAATGTTTGAGAGTGAGAATAAAACACTGACAAAGGAAGGAGTTCTTCATTTTTTGGAGCTTTATGAAACAAAGCATCTTCCAAATTCGCTTGGTTTTTCAGAGGTGAGAGGCTTGGTATTACTTGCCAGCTAGAGCAGATGTGCTAACTTGTAATGTGTTGTAACACCAGTTGTCTCAGTAGCGTTACAATTAAATACGTTCTGTATAAATACCCTCTTATGTAGCTGTGTGAATGACAGCAGTATTTTTAGTTGTTGTCAAATATAATATCTCTTGTTAAATGGCTTGGCTAGAGGGGAGTGCATTTTTATGTGCAGTCATTCATTCATGTTTCAAACTAGCGTTCTCTAAAGTTACCAATGTATTGAAACTTTTATCAGAAGTTAAATTAGCAGGAGAAGGATTGATGCTTCAGATTTCCACAGACCCTGAACCTCTCCAAAATTATTTATCATTGTTAATTGGCTGAACAGAATAAAAAGTGAACTTAGTCAAGTCTGTGCGCAGCATCTCCTAGTTAAGGATTCTGACTCTCTGTCTCTACTTCTAAAATGAAATGAAGTAATCCTAGTTTGTCTCTGTCAGTGCTTTGCAAGCGTACATTTAGCCACTGTTGTTCTTCTTTTATCAGTTTGTTATTGGACCATTAATGGATGCCCTCTCAGAAAGTTCCCTTTATAGTAGGTAAGCCACTGATTATTAAAAGCAGTGTTTATTGGAATTGTCCTAATAATACTCACTTCAGCATGTTAGCAAAATCTTGGATAAAGAAAAACACATTAATAAATAAATGGTGTTTACTAAACTCATGGGTAAAGAAATTCTCAGGAAAGATGGGTGGCTGTAAGATGAAGCAGGTTCCATTTCAGCAACATAGGGTTGCCATAAGGTCGCAGTTAACACCTGGAAATCAAGTGAGACATGATAAATGACTGAAATGGCTATCTTTTATTTTTCTTAAATTATGTTCAGAAGGTGTTTCAAATTCGTAACTGATAGAATTTTTTTTTCCAAAGTACAGCAGATTACTTGAGGTCAGGAGATGACAGTGACCTCCTTCGGTGTAAATATGTTAAAAAAAAAAAAAAAAAAAAAAAAAAGCAGATGAGAGTTGGAGGGGTTCTGAAATGCGATACATTCAGTATACTGATGGCCTTAAATTCTTTGTGTTAGCTGCAAGGGAAGTGCTGAGAATGGGAAATAACGTGCTGAAAGCACTTTTTGCCAAATGGTGCTGGGTTAATACATGAGTCTTCTGTCTTAGCTTCTGTATTTCTGGTGAAACGTATGCTGGGATATTTCTGAAAGTAGAGGAGAAGTACATGTTTGATTTTACCAGGAATATACAGAGCTGTTTGGGTTAATGCCAATCTATATGAGAGAAAACTGTAGAGCTTCGTGATTGCCTTGTGCTAATCCTTGGTCGGCAGGTTTTTGAGGCTTTATATATGCTTTATCTCTGTTTCTCCCATGGAAACCTTCTTGCATCTTTTCTTAAAACATTTTGTACTGGTCAGTAGTTTTGTTTATGCTGACTTTATGATCTGTTCAGGATGGAAATTCCTTCTCTCTTGTGCTGTTGTGGAGATAATTTGTCTTTGTTGTTCTCCACATCAGACTATTCTCATCCTCACTGCAAGTTGTTTAGAGAACTTTCTGATTTGGTTACATGGGCCTTGGTAACCTGCTCACCCAAATGTGTACAGGCACAATGTTGAATCCACAGTGCCATTTCTTAATGTGGGCTTAACACATTAGCCTAGATCCCAGCCTCGAGTAACTAGAGGCTGTGCTTGAATGCTTGTGTGTGCTGCTACCGTACTGTGTGCTTGGAGGTGGCCAGGGAGATTGGCGTTTTGGTAACCTTCTTCATCCTCTATGTATTTGCCAGATGCTGTTGAAACACTGGGCAAAGTGGAGGGAGCAGGGTGATGCACTCCATCTCAGTGGCCTATTGGAACAGTCTCTGCAGTGAATTTACCTCTGAGCTGTATTTTATTGTTGTTTAGTGTCAGTCCTACTCGTAGCTGCTAACATGACAGTTGTGTATTTCCTATTTAAAACCCAACAGGACACCAAGTCAGCTAATTGGAGCCTGTCCTCCTTTGGGAATGAGGCTACAGAAATTTTTGGCTACTTATCTGATGCTTCTTCCAGAAGAAGAAAAAGGTATGTTTCAATTTCACCTCCTATCTTTTTTTTTCCTTTTAAATAAAGAAGTCAAATTAAAACTACAGACCCATTTTCTGTATCCCGTGTGTGCATTTACCACAGTTTTTCCACGTTACTTGAGGGTAATAAAGTAGTAGTTCTCATTTTGACGCTGGAGTTTCCAGGGAAGAGAGAATTCTTCAGAGATTTTGAGGGACGCTGCTGTAACAGGTTACAAAATTGTTTTAAGGAAAACTGAAGCACGCTTACTTTAATTTATTAAAAGAAAAAAAGACAAACCTCAGTTTTGAAGATTAATAGCTTTTTGCAGATTCTTTTCTTTGACAGTTTGGGATAATGCAACACTATTCAAAGAAATCTTCAGAACTATGACATTCTGTGGCGTGGGTTTTTTGGCTTGTTAGGTTGAGTTATCAAAACAAACAATCTGCCAGACCTTTCTGGTCACAATCTGTGTAGTGAGGTGTTCAAAAGAGCCAGTCAGAGTGCTAAAGCAGAAGTTGAGTAAGGGTTCTTTCATTATGAAGTTAGATGCAGGAAGATTTCTGAGGCACTAATGTTCTTCCTCTGAGTCCTTCTCATTTAAATGCATTTGAAAGCAGGAAATCACACTTGATTTATTTTGTTTACTTTTATTTTAAGGTGGTTTCCTGTTAAAGTTTATTCAGAAGATGACAAAGCGGCATTGGTGCGCTGTTCCCATTTTGTTTCTTTCTATGGCTCTAGCATACATCCCTGCATGTAAAGTACTGGGCACTGATGGACTTCATGCTTTAAGGTAAAGTACGTGCTACACTGTGTTCTCACAGACTTCTTGTAAGGATACCTACTGAACACCTAGAACCAGAATTTAATTCATCTCTTACTTCTGGGATGATCTGGTTGTCCATGAGAATGGAAAGTTCCATCTCCATTGATGAACAAAGTATTTATATCTCAGTGTGACTTAAACAAAATAAAAATTTAAAAAAAAAAAAAAAAATCAGTGTTCTCAGACAATTGCCATCACTTCTTTTTTTGGCATTGTTTTTCCTTAGTCATCTTTACTTTCTAACTGGTATGTTCTTCTAATTACATTAAAACCTTGTTTAATGATAGGTGAGGCTACATAAGGGCAGCCCACAAAATTGAACTCTGAAAGACCTGTAAATAAAAGGCTAGCTAAAGGTCTTAGCACACACCTTGTTCTTACATCTACTGATGTTTGGTAAGTGCTTTTGTTCACTTTCAAGGCCTGTTAAAAGTCAGGGATTACTCCATTTTAAGTGAATTTAAACTTTGAAATAAAGCTTTATTTGTAGCCTAAGGAATATTGATTAAAGTAACTTACAAAGAACAAAGTAAAGACCTATCTGCTGATGAGAGCAGTGGATTTCCTTCGATTTCTTTCAGTGCTAGCTTAAGAATTTGATGGCATATTTATTTTCTGTCTTCGACAGATAAATAAATACAAACATTTAATTATCAGTTTGAACTGATGTGACCATAGAGATTCTTTGTTTCAGGTTGGCCAAATCAGACAGCTTACAGTGATTGTTTTATATCTGGTAGAATGTGTTTGCTAAATACAATCTAGTATATTGAAGATAGTAATTAGCAAGTATAAGATGCTTGTGAACTTCCTCAATGTTTTGTTCTACAGTACACGTTTTTCCTCTTTGCAGAGATGTCCTACAGTGTACCATGATTACACATCAGATTTTGTTGCGTGGAGCTGCTCAGTGCTATCTTCTTCAAACAGCCATGCATTTGACAGATGTGGTGAGGTTTTGTTTTTGTTTTGTTTTTTTTTTCTTCCTGATGTAGTAGAAACGCACCGATGCTTCTGTTGGTTAAACAGAGCATTACAAAATTCCTAGATAGAACACAGAACAATTGGTTTTACTGGATTTGCAATTTTTTTAGCAACTACTTACAAGTCATAAAATCATTTGAGTTGGAAGGGATTTCTTTTAAAAGTCATGTAGTCCAACTCTCCTGCAGTGAGCAGGGATACCTACAGTTAGGTCAGGTTGCTCAGAGTCCTGTCCGGCCTGACCCTGAATGTCTCCTGAGACACCCACCACCTCTCTGCACAGCCTGTTCCTGTGCTTCACTACCCTTATCATTTAAAAAAAAAAAGAAAGTACTTTAATATGGGTATGCTTTTGTTAACTTTAATTTTCATAAGATGAGGGGTTTTTTTATTACATTTATTAGTTGATATTTTCTCGTAGGATTTTCATGCGCTAGTTATAAAACAGTACCCTATTATGACATACACAGTATGAAGTATGATTTTAACAGCTATGAATGTTCATTTAGTTCCTAAATACCTAAAAGAATAGAGGTATTAATATCAGAATGACAAAGCTGTTGTAAATGTTGAACTAGCAAGAGCTTTATTCAGTAGACAGATTATTCATGTTTTGGTTGTTTAAAACTTGCTTGGATGAGTGGACTCTAAGCATTACCCTTCAGTTATGAGCTTCCATGTTGAACAGGATTGTTTTTTTCAGAACTAGAGAAATAGTACTTAACAATGACTGATTTATGTCATTAATTTAAAGGGTGTTAATAATGGATAGCACAGTTCTTTTAGTCATTCATTAATTTTCAGGTAGATTTCAGGAAGATAGGTGTTGAAACTAGATAATCTATAAGGTCTCTCCCAGCTCAAACCATTGTGTGGTTTTAATGCTTGGATGAACTCAATTATATTACTTAATAAGGGTAAGGTTGGCCTCTAAGAGCCAAAAATGAGTCTGTTCAGCAGAAAGGAAAGATCACTTTCTTCTTTTGCAACATTTGTCAGATGAGAGCAACTTCCTGAGTCATCAAGCAGATGTTGCAGGTTGAATAGCTGTCAACATAATATACAATTTTCATTCATTGTTTCAGGAGAAAGTGTCTCTTCCAGAGGTTGCCAGCTTTCTTTTGTCCCTTAGACCAGAGGAGTCCCTAAGGAGAGATACTGTGTTGTGGATGGAGGTGAGAACCAAAGCTACTTTTATGTTCACTGAACACTTTTTAATACCTACCTGTAGAAATGCCTGATTAATTAGTGCTTATGTAATATTTAACTGGTTAGCAACAGCTTTCTGGATG
The DNA here is from genome assembly GCA_016647715.1 of Pavo muticus. Classification (NCBI taxonomy): domain Eukaryota; kingdom Metazoa; phylum Chordata; class Aves; order Galliformes; family Phasianidae; genus Pavo; species Pavo muticus. Next base: position 1,732,046 of record JACDJE010000118.1, read on the forward strand.
TGGAGTCTTAAGGGTTCTGCTTGAAAGCTGATTTTCCTTTAATGCTGTAGAAGGGTTAATGTTAACCATACAAAAAAAAATATTCAGCAGATTCAAAACTAAAGAATTGTAAGCTGTATCATCACAGCTGTTGAAGGTAATAGGAGGGGAGAAGATGACTTCTCTCTTCTGCAGAATTGAGAACTTCTGCAAGAAGAAAAAAGGTCGTTCTTGAGGCAAAGTGTTTCTTGAATTTCTTCAGAGCTTCTATGTACCAACTGGACTTGTTCTTAATCTCTAGAATATCTGGTATTGCAGTTTTTGCATGTAAACGTACTGAAATGCATATCAGAATCAGTTCTTACTCAGCCTTCTGGTCCCCAAATACCGGTCCTTCGAGAGACTTCTGTCATTGCAGCCCCAGTCTTCTGCTTTGTTTGCCATTATTGTAGCAACTAAAATCACTGTTGGTAAGCCTGTACTAGTATCTGTAATCTCTCCTATCAGGGATCCATGCTCTCTCTTCTAAATCATTGGTATCATAAAATAGAATGTGCAAAGCACCTATGGAATCCACAGAGCCACGACTTGGGCTTTTCTCTCTACTTTTATTAAGGATACCATGTGGGTGTAACATCCACAGCTGAAGCTGTTCTTGGTCATCAGACTCTCCAGGCAGTTATTTCTGTGTAATATTTATATATATGTTATCTTCTTTGTGACTACTTTTTCCTCCTTTCTCCTTAACTTTCTTTTTGTAAAATTTCGTCTGATGGAACTAATTAAAGAGTGATAGTCTTCTAGTATGGTGCATGCTTGCCCTTTCCCTTGGTTCTGAGAGTACTGTTGGACATAATGTGCGAGTCCCTGTGTGGGCCATTATGTGGGCCAAAAAATGTATGAGCTGCCTCTGATTTGCACGTTGTATGCAAACACAGGCAGGAATAACAGGGTAAGCTCAGAGGGAAGAATATGCCTAGCATGTAGAATGGGATTGTGAATTTAAAATTTCTGGGTGTATGTCTATAAGTATGTACATAAGATGCAAATTTCTATGAAAAATTACTCCAGGAAGAAACCATTTTGTATATATAGGATATACCAGAAGCAACTGAGTAAGTAGCCATAGCTTCGGCTGGTTGTGCAGCAGTAGAAGGTTTTTGCAGTGTTGTTGTGTGTGCTGTACAATACATCCTATTCCATTGATTTTTTTTATATATATAACAACAATGCGATTTTCATTAGATAACATTTGATGATCAGATGCCTCTTCTGGGATAAGGGGATTTTACCAGCATTACTTAAATTTCAGAGTTGTTTTTTTCCCTTAAGTTGGTACCAGTAATCTCCTCCTTTTAGCTGCTCTGAATGACTCTATTTATGTGTGTGTGGATAGTTGCATGCTAAGCCACTTGGTAGCTCCAGTGTATACCTCTTACAGCATGGATTTGCTAATGTAACAGTTCATATTTCAGTGCTTTAACATACTGCTGTCATCTTGGTGATGTCAGCACAGAGTCGGCAGATAGAGTTAAATAGCAACATACTGGTTTTAATTTAGTTTTGCAGTTGGCTGCGAGTGAATGACAGATGCTTTGGGAAGTCTGTGTGCTCTGATTTTGAGCATCAGGAGATATCATCACTATGTCTGTATGTGCGCAGTCTTGTGGGAGAGTACCTTAGGACACCTGCATCTGAAGGTAAGTTAAATATTTAATATAGAATGGTTTTGAAGATAATTTAAAAAATACAAAAAAAACCACTTTGTTTTTTAGAGTTATTAGCTTGTTTATATTGTAACTCTCCAAATTCTACCAAAGTTGTGGCATTTATCATTCTTAAATACGAACTTTATTTTTCTAATCTCATTTTTTCATCATAAAAAATAGTCCTGCAGTACTAATTGAAAATTAAGCCTTAATACTCAGTTTTATTGCTGTGGTGATGCTAGTCCATCAGATTTCTTCTGTTACTTTTCTGGGGATGCATGAAAATGCTGGAGTATGGTGGCAGAGGAAAACACAAACAAATCTGGATAGACACCAGTCTGGTAGTCTTGAAAGAAAATCTGTGGCATTTGTCAGCAAAGCTTTGTAAAATGACCTAATATATTTATGGGGAGAGAATTTGCATGGTTATGCAGTTCACTGCACAGCTTCCAGAAGAAGATGAGCTGTGACGCATTTTTACCGAGGAAGGTTCTTTGTATAGATAAGCAGGTAAATTCTGAAGGGACTTCTTTCTTCACTACCAGAGTTTGATTTATTATAACTTCACTTTATAGTTTTCTTTCAGGTACATTGAAATGAGTGTCAAATTGGCTGGTTTTGAATGCTGTCTAACCTTGTGTGATGCTCTCTTATTTGTTACTTGCCTGTAGAAGACACAAAAGCTAGGTCAGAATTTGCGTATGATAAACAGCTTCAGAAGCTTTACACAGCCTAGGAGACTTATCGTCTAATCATAAGACAGTGAAGCTGTAAATAAATTTTGTTGAATAGTTTTCTAGGGTAAACCCTTTACTAAAAAATTTTAGCAGATCTTCTCTGCTGCCTGAAGTGTTTTAGGACTTTATCTGTATTATCTGTAATTCCATGGCATACATCTGCTTCACTTTTTAAGAGGGGTGTTTGTTTTATCTTGATTTGATATGAATTTCAGTTTATAAGCAGCTCTATGAAGGGGAGGGCTAGGAGGGGGAAAAGGCCATTCCCAGCTGCTTGAACTGAACCTTCAAAGTTTGTTTTGCTTTCTGAATTTCCGAAGCCAAAAACTCTGAAGCTACCCTAAGTACTATGTAAGAAGTTATTTGTAAGTACAATTAAGTAGTTAATAAGGAAAGTTCAGTTCAGCTTTTTTAAATTTCCTTCTGATATGATAGTTTTAGTTCTTGATATAACTTCTAGCTAGTTAAAGTAACAGCTGATGTTTCTGAGGAAGCATTATGAGATTACATTCTTGTTTAACTTCATTGAATATGCAGTGTTCTTTTAAAAGCAATAGAGAAGTGTGTTGTGAGTCTGCTACTACAACACATTTTCTAAAATTGATTTCGGCATAGAGGCAAATGGGATCAACTTCCGTGAGGTGTAGAAAAGAAAACACTTGTGCTTGAGTTTGTATATAGAAAAAAGCAAGCAGAAAATAATCTTGTTAACACTAGTTGCTGTTCTTTCGATAGTTAATATGATGCTATTTTCTAAATGCTGTGGAAACCTTAAAATATCTTTGATCAGGAGAAAATTGTTCTATGCCTGACTGGTTTGAAGCTAAGCTTGTTGCAACAATGATTCTGTTGGCTGCTGACGTGGAACAGATGAGGAATAAATCCAGGTAAGTATGAACTACCTTGTCTTACATTTCTCTCTCCTTTTTTGTTATCCCCTGACACTCAAAGGTTCTGATAGAAGTCTGATCAAATCAGGAAGTTGTCCTTTTTTCCCTTTTCCCTGTGGACTTTGGGTCAGCCTGACAGTTTGTAGACGTTGTCCAACTGCAAACATACTGGGTAATGTTTCCATAGATACTTAAGTGACATGGAAACCTATGGGCTATTTATTTCCATAAGTGACTTCAGCACTTAAGGCAGATACTCAGAAGAAGACTTTCTTTTTAATTTTTGTTTTTGTGTAGTGGAAAAGGCAACATAAAATGGATTGAACTAGAGACTTTCTTGAACCCTCTTCTGGATGTCTTGATGAAACTTGGCAGTAATGCTTACATACCAACACTGAAAACAGATAAAAGCCTACAGCTTCTCTTGAAGTTATTGCAGACCCGTTCGTTAAAATGTTCCAATACACAAGATGGTTAGTGATATCTTCAGTATACTGTGTCTTATATTAATTACAGTCTAACTGAAACTAAGATACTTCATGTTTTAAGACTATTGTCAACTTAATACAAGCCTAGAAGTGGTAAATGTGAAAATCTGACATATCCTTTATGAAATTAGGTCCAGTCCTACAGAGGTTCTTCTGAAGGTGCCCCAAGGACTGGTAATTGAGAATGCGGAACCTTTCTCAAGAAGCACTTGTTATCCATTAAGTTAGATTTCCAGTTATCTAAAATGTGGAGAATGAGCCCGTGTTGCAAGTATCTGTAGGCCCATTCTTTGCCAGTCACAAATTGTTTAGACAGTTCAAAAATAAATGAATATAGAAACTCAGCCTAGCCTGTTTAGTTCCCCAAGTTCAAGTGGAGCCTTCCCTGAGCACATAAGGTGATCCTGTTAGACATACTATTTCCATGGTTGACTGGAAGATACTTTTGCTTCGATTAACGCTATTCAGACTGCAAAAGTTAGGATGTCCCTGATTATTTCACAGTATTTGGTATGATTTCACTTAGCATGCTCAACTGACTTGATTTAGTTTGGTCTTGGTTAAAAGCAGAAGGATGAAGCGGTGCTCACTAAGCACAAGTGTGGGTCATTTGACCATCCAGGAGGTTTGACCTGTGCCGCAGGCTTAGCATCTTAACTTCCAGCTATGGAGTCCAGCAACTGTGGAGTCCTTACTGCTCCTTTTGCTAGAGCTTTGTCAATTTGTAACCAGAATAGATCTTCCTGAGCGTGAGGAATTGCAATATAGTTTTCATGGTTAGGATGCTAAACTTGAACAGGATGGATCTTGGTGTTTGATTTCTTCCTCTCCAGATTATTCTTCAGTGTGTTATTTATAAAATGAAATGCGAGAATATCTTTGGAGCAGTGCCCAAGTATCTACACTCTGATATGGGGAGAAAAATGATTTGGTATTCTGCATCCAGGTTTTGTAAAGATGTTTTAATGCAGACCTGAAGTAAATGTAAAACCTTATTTTAAGTGCTTTATACAATCACTTCCCCTCCTCCCCCCTCCAAAAAAATTGCTGCTACTTGAAATGTAGAGTGTCAATTATGTGAGTTTTTACAGTTCATGTTTTTTAGTATTTTGTTCTGTAAATCATTTTTTATCTGCTGCTTGCTAAGGTAGGTGCAATCAGTTGCTGCTGCTTTGGAAATTTAGATGCCCAACTTAGTATTTTATCTTCTGCTGCCAGAGTTCTTAAGCTATTGCAAGGCTGAGCGTCATGGTGTTTGCCTCCTTTTGAATGCCCTCATAGGTAAGGGGCCTTTCGAGTCGGACTTGTGTTTTTGTGTTAAGATAAACAAGGATTGCATCATTTCCTACAATTTTAATGTTTTTCCACCTTGCACAGGAGAGCCAAGTATTAAATCTTGTTTCTTGAGTTGTGAACTGACTGTGTCGGGGGGTGGGATATAACGCTGCAGAATACAGAAGTTTTGCTGCTGTGTTGATTAAAAACGAGGTGAGCAGTCCAGTCAAGGGAACAAGAGAGAATGGGAGGGAAGAAAAAAGGGATTTTACAAGCTTGTAAAACAAAAATAATAACAATTGGATTGTTATTTACTTAGTAATACTGTAATGGGGATAGACACGTCCAGAAAGCAGCAGCATTTTTCCAGAGGTCTTAGCGTCTATGCAGACTTCACTACTTCTGCTGTTTGCTATTTATTGTCTCTAATGGTGTTAGAGAGCCACTGACAGCGAAATGGATTTTGTTGTATTAAATGTTTATCTGAAGAATTTCTGATTTTAATTGTAGAACACTTTATAACAATTTGAAACTTAAATCACTTTTAGGGAAGGTGATGCGATGTTAATAATGTGACATTTAACCTGCTTGTTCTATACAAATAAAGCATTAGAAATGCAGCCCAATGAGCTATTTTAATATAGAGCATTGAAGGTAAGCACTGATTTGGAACTCTAAACAATTTAAAAGCAAACAAAACCCATACCATTTTAACTTCTGTATGTATTAGGAGGGGATAGCTGCATTTTTGTTACAAGGAATTGCTGTATGTGCCAACTTTGTTCTTTATTAAGGGGTAAGTTCACCAATAAGGTGTTGGTGCACAAGGATGGAACCAGAATGGGTGTGCATTAAAAACTGGAAAATAGCACTTTGGTCTTCGGGTTCCCTGTGGGTGTGTGTTTTCAGTTTTGTTACCTAATTCCTGTTAAATCCAAGGAGAGGATTCTTGGGACTCTGGTTTGTGCCACTAAAGAGCACAGAACTATGCTAAAGTGTTCTCAGGTATTTGAATAGTTACTACTGTATAATATCAGCACTGTAACTTAAATCTGAATGGTGTCATTTAAGAAAGTATACTTCTTTTTGCTTATGTATCTATTCTGCTTTTCACGCAGATGAGGTATTATTTTTTATCTGGAAATCTCTAGTGACACCTGTGGAGAGTGTTCTTGAATTTATACTCCGGCGGCTTACTACAAATGAGTTAAGTACGGTAAGTCATTATTTGGAGGCTTCCTTTAGTGTGGTTTTACTTGGTAAATCAAATTACCAATGTCTGAGTTTTCATATCAAATTTATTAATGCCTAAAAAGTCAGCTTGCTTAGAAACACTTCTGTAATTTTAAGTTAAGTATCATTTGATGAAAAGCGAGTTTAGAAAAGAAAGCTGATGGAGAATTCGTGGAGGAATTTATGTGGAAAAATGTGCAGAAGTGATAATAGAAGTCAGAGTCGCTTCTTCTGTTTGGTGAAATGAGAAAAGGTCTGTGAGAGAACAGTGCAGTATCAATAACACAAGTGCCCATTTCTGCAGAACTAAAGGACAGAAGCCTGCGGCTCCAGGCTGCTTTCAGTTTGTACTTTTCATACTCTTTCTGAGAAAGGGAAATGCGAAGGAAGAAGGAAAGGTTGATAGGCAGTTCCCAAAATGCGAGTGTGACAGAAGAAGGATAAGAAAAGTTGTATTGCATCAAAGCAAGTGTTAGAGTTGAATTGGAAGAATTTCAAAGTCTGAAAGATGGTGAAATTGCAAAGGTGCTACTGTTAAAACTAAAGGATTTTTTTTGTTTGTCATACAGTTCCTTGAGTCTAAAAATAATAAAGGAGAAGGTGTTCAGCTGCAGTGACTGCTGTTGTTTTCCTTCTGCTATCACTGCTGACATTAGTTTTCTGTTTTCGGTTTGGTTCTTCCTCTTAATGCTTCAGTTTACCTTTGTCTCCTCTTTCATAGGTTGGTGACCTGGATCGTTGTGACCTATACTTAGCTTTAATTCCAGAGACTGTGAATTTGTGCTTGCAACTCAGCTCAAAAAAGCTACCAACTGTCAAGAATTTCATCTCATCCCTGATTAATGCCTCTATTCATAATTTTCGGGAAACAAATTCCACAGAGGTAATTCAGTATTACTTAGAGCAGCAAATATTGATGCAAAGTAAATAAGACAGCAGTTATCGATTAATATAGGTACATGAAATTATAATCATATCTATAAGACAAAGTAATATGTCTGTATGCATATACTTCCCAACGTGTCTAATTAGTTGGCAGCATAGTGTCAATATAAAATATTTGTATCTAAGGTTTTTAATAGTTTTGTTTTCTTACATTACTTTTTTAAACAAGTTGGTGCAACTTAATTGAAAACTGTAGTTGACTGTAATGGGCTATATGTATTCAAAATATGTTGTTCCTCAAATATGAACTGGTTTTTCCTGGAAAGTTATATCTAATGCCTTTGGCATGTTGTAGCATTAGCTTGAAAATGCAGTGAAAAAGATATTCTGGAACCCAGCCTTGCTTTGACTTTTGTTGTGTTGTTCTTTGTCCTATAGCTGTATTTAATTAGGCTAATATATCTGAAATATAATAATGATTCTTTACCTTTTGAAAATATCATTTAAAAGGAGGAGATTATACTGCCCAGCAAGTACTAGTTTTAATCTTTGCTATTTTCTGGGTTGAATTATTCATCGAGAACAGTTAGTAGCACTGTAAAAAGACTGTAAGGATTGGATTCTCCAGGTTTACTTTTCTGAGAAAGGACAGAACTTTTTTTACTTTGACTATAGGAATACTTACTCCATTAGTTTCAAAGTAAACATCCTCTGATTCAGCCAGCGTTCAGTGAGGCCTCTACAGACTTCTTCTGAATTCAATGAGAATTATATTGTCATGATACAGTACATTTTCAGTTCAGGTTTATTTAAGTAGAAAAAAAAATCCAACTATGAGCAATTCAGATGGGAAAATGTTTTCTGTCCTCTGGACAGCCGAAAGTATTTTGGAGATATTTAAACAACAAGCTTTTAATAATATTAGGAAACTATATGCTTATTGACAATTTTTTTCCTAAGACATTTTGTTTCCTTATCATATGTATCAGCAGTTATTTGTATTAGAGAAGAAATGGATGCATGTTTGATTGTGTTTTTTTTAATTTGGTCTTATTAGGAGCTGAAGCTTAAGGAACAAATTAAAAAAGTAACTAGCATAGCCTCGCTTGCAGTAGTTTGTGAGCTAGTGGATCAGAAACCTGAAGCACACCTTCAAGATCTGCCTTCTGTGGATGCTCTCAAGAGATTTACTGCCTTTTCCCAATTTAATGAAGTATTAAAGAAACCATCTTACATTGAAGAAAAAAGTGGGTACGTTTGTGATATTGATTAAGTAATAGTCCAGAATAAATTTGATTAGAAAGTGAAGCAGCGATTAAGATGCTGGTTTCTTGGTTTTTTTTCTTTGGTAACTTTGCACCAAAGTAAAAATGAAGAATTCTGAGCGCAAATATTTCCTTCAGTTGCTCTTCTGTCTTTGTTCTGGTTCTAGAGCATTGAAACAGCCAGAGTATTTCAGACCAAAGTGCTCCAACTCAGTTCAGTGCTGTTGAAGTACTTAACTTTTCTAGTACTGTGTAACCAGAGCTGGCTTTGAACGTTGCTGATACTTAGGCCACCTATCTGTACACTGCATAAAGCCATAGCATGTGCACAAGTCAGTTTAAAAAGAAATTATTTACAGTTGGGAAAGGGAGGGAAGTCCAGAGCAAGCTGCAGGGTCAAAAAGCAAATACTTGAGGAACATAAAAGTACAGAAAGCATGTGGTGATGTTTCCCCTGAATACTCTTCCAGAAGTTTATAACTAATGAGACAACCTGAGCTCAGAACTGATTTTTCTGTGTTTAGGAAACTTTATTTTTGGATTTCTGTTCATGATTTTGCCCAGTCTCCCCTTTAACCTGTGAAAATTTGAGTGTCTTAAGTATAGTAAGTACAGTAAAGCTGTTCATAGTAGATAGGAATGTGCGCAATGATTAAATACAATACATGTTTAAGATGGGGTTTTTTTGCAGCTTATGTGAGGAAACATCATCTCAGGGATGGGGAAGAATTGTTGCACGCTATGTACGTGACCAGTGGATTTGCCTGCGTTTTGTTTTAAATAAATTTCCAATGTTGGCTCAAGAGTATGAAGAAGGAACTTCAGAACTGTCATCGTTAACCGCTGAAAGGTCAAGAGAAATTCTGGAGTCTGCATTGGAAGCCCTAACTATTCTTCCTTCAGACCAAGTTTTGCCTGTGTTTGACTGCATGAAAGTCCTTGTTCCCAAGGTAAAAGATGAAACAACTGCAAGATACTATTAGATGTGTTTGTTTTGTCAAATTCAACACATTTCTTCTTTTTGTTCTCAGCTTCTGAACTCACTGGAGTCTCTCTGCATAGAAGCATTCAATTTGGCTTGGAAAATCATATCGTCTTTGAGCAATACACAGCTAATATTTTGGTCCAATCTGAAAGCTTTTGTTCGGTTCATCTTTGATAATGAGGTTCTAGCTGCTGCTGCAAGTGCGAAGGGCCAAGCGTATGCCAAGATAAAAGAGGTCAGTTTAAGAACCCTTTTGTGAGAAATAGACATAAAATTTATCTGGATCTGAAAATGTATTTTACTTTTCATTTTCTCTTCAGCATTTGTGGTGATTTTTTTCATTTTCTAAAATAAACTAGTTAAGTAGGAGATCGAGATCTGAGAATTATGTTGAGGATAAACGAATGGAACTTAAGGCAAAAAACAGCGTTAGCGCTATTCTGTGAGAAAGTAAAATGATCTGTGATACCTTCATGTTCAGTCAGCTTTTTCTCTTCCACTATTGAAGGTAATAGCAAACAGTTGAAGGGTATCTGCAGTGCAATACAAACAAAAGACCGAAGTGCGTTTTTAAAATATTGTTAGCTTTTTATGTTTGCCAGCTTGAGCAATTTCAGAGTAAAATGAATGAAAGACTTTACGTATCTATTGTTTGTTCTTGTATCACAGAAAAAGAGAAGTGTTTCTCACGTTTTTAGACTTCTACATTCACTAAAATGTGGGGTGTTTTGCTCTCTGTGCTATACTTGCATTATGCACTTTCTTTGAATTTTTGTATTCAGGATTTGCCACCTGCACTGGCAGAAGCTGTTATTATTCTGGGAAACTTTTCTAAGAGTCCTTAAGAAAACATTTGCTTAGATGGAACATCACAGCCCTTTAAAACTTAAATAGATGCTATTAAATAAGGGATCTTTTAACTATTTAACTGCTTTTTTACAGTGCTGCTTTTTTTCCCTCTGAGTGTCCAAGTGTAAGAAACAACCAAAAAAAATTGTCACCTTAGAATCGAGTTTAACGCTGCATTGTAGAACTGCTTCCATATTTTGGAGGACAAAAAAAGAGTTTTACTATTTTTTTTTTTTGTAAGATCCATATAGTTTTCTGTAGCTCAGAAATCCTTCCCTTTGTCATGGTGGTTTTTCTTTCATTTTGAGTCCCTGTATGCAGTACTGGGATGTTGATTCATCTTGGGAAGGCACAGAATATTTATTTCCTAAAAAGCATGAGGGTTTTTTTTTTTTTCATTGCTTTTCCTCTGGCCCTTAAATGTTTGCACAGAGCAGTTCACAATGACTGTAAAGACATTTACCAGAGCTTTAATACTTCATAAATTAGTTGCCCATACATATGTATGCTTAGTATTGTTGTCTTTTGTTGCTTTTCACTTAGCACAGAAGTTACACTAGATCAGATTGCAGTTTGCCTTGAACTGTGTCCTGATGTCAGACTCGTATTTGTAAACAATAAATAATGTATAAGCTTTATTTTCGGCTCGCTTTCTTGAAATGAACATTGCTGTCATCTGTTCTAAGCAGTAAACAATGCTTTGCATTTGTAGTCTTAATGTGAACCCAAGCCAAAATAATGTGTGTACAAAGGTAGGTAAATATCTCTAAGTTCAAGAAATTTGTTAGATTTGTCTTTTAATGAATATTTGGCAATTGTATGTGGCAACTGAGCTGTAGCTAGCTTACTTTTCCTTTTTGTTGTTGTTCTTGTTTTTTCTTTAATGTTAAGAATTATTGTCTTAACTTCAGCGTTAGTATTTCAGACATTATGATTAAGTAAGGTTTATTTTGCCACTGAGTTTTAAGTCTCCGTGCCAGCTATCCCATTGTCTGCAGTGGGGCATACCACGGCAACAGGCATCAGTAATGAAGATCTCCTGTATTCAGCAAAGGGCATCTGGTAGAGCCACCTTCTTGCCCCTTCATAAGAGAATGAAGATCAAGTTCCCAAGCAAGTGTCTACTTACATATATTCTTATCCCACTTCTCGGCAGCCTTTTTTTGCCATTGACCCCTTGTGCAATGGCTATTTAGTTTTAGATAAAGAGACAGGAAAAATGGAACTGCCTGCTACTGATTGGCTATGGAAGTGTAATTTTGTCTGCCATGGTGCACTGACTTTTCATAACAATTAGAGGGGATGGTATGAAGGACTACTTTTGAGCCAGAAAGGAAGTATTGCTATATATAATACAGAAGGTCTTCTGGAGAGGTGCCCAAAGCACTGTGGTTCTAGGCTTCGTTTCTTCTGCTGCTTTTTTTCCTTTTACCTTGTAATTATGCAAATGTTAATTGTGCTAAAACTCAGATTTCCTAAATTTCTCACTTACAGACATGAACTTCAACATGGATATAATCCTTATTAAAGAGAATTAGTGATGCGGATACATGAGGGGAAAAAACTGCTTGATTTTTTTTTTTCTAAATTGGTATGATTGATTTGAAAGCACAAGCTTTTTGTACTCATTAAAGTAAACCCGGGTGCATTTGTTGCAGTTCCCAGGAGATTTGTGAAAAATCTGCTTAGATTTGTGTAACCATTTGTTTGGTTGTCTTATTAACATAAGCATCTTGGGCCAATTGTTACCCATTCACCTGTCAGTATAAGCAGAGAACTGTAAATCAATTCAAGACAACATTAACCTAAGGGAATCTCAGGTGCAGGAGGGGCTCACACCTGCAATAATAGGATGACAGAATGGCTTGGGTTGGACCTTAAAGCCCACCCACTTCCAACCCCCTGCTGTGGACAGGGCTGCCCCCCACCAGCTCAGGCTGCTCTTGGCCCCATCCAGCCTGGCCTTGAGCACCTCCAGGGATGGGGCACCACAGCTTCTCTGGGCAGACTGTGCCAGCACCTCACTGCCCTCTGAGTATAGAATTTCCTCCTAACATCAAACCTGAATCTCCCCTCTTTTAGTAAAAAATACGTTAATATTGCAGTAGTTTATAGTAATACTAGCTTTTGTGGAAATTAAGACTTTTAATCTTCAATTTCTTCTTTTTAGATAATACTCAAGCTCATAGATATGTCTGCTACAAAAACTGGAGTCTTCAATGTAGTTCTTAGTCATTGTTGTCAATCATGGATACTTCCCACTTGTGATAACAGAAGCGCTGTGAGAAATGCTTTCTTAAATGCTGGGAATTACTGTGAACTTATCACTGAGGGTTGTGTCTTCGGAACTGTATTTAGGAGAGATCAAAGGTATAAAAACAACTCGTCGGATCCATGTGCATGATTATTTGTTCTAATTTTGTGCTCTTCTCTTTCTTTTAATTTTTGAGAAATTTATTTTCTATGCTCTTCTGCAAACTTCATTACTTTGTCTTTTTTCTTCTGAGAAGACTTATTCAGGATGTGCATGCCTTCATAGAAAATCTTGGAGAAAAATGTGCAGCAAATGTTGTTACTGAGAGGTATGTATCTTGCAGTGTTTAGTGTGAATCATGTTAATTACTACTGATGCTGATTACAGCATCAGGAAAGATACTGGTGTATCTGTAACTTTAAATATAAGTAAAAGGCAGCGATGTCACATCATGTTCAAATACCAAATATAGAAAGATAAGTATTTTCAAGAAAACATATCTGATCTATTAACCTGAAGGGGACTGAAATGACCTATTTCCTCATTTTTCACCTCATAAAAGTAGCACATTAGGATGCAGATAGCTTATCGTACTGTGCTGATATGTAACTCATTTTTGCAGGTGTGACAGTTAATAAACATAGGGTTTAATTAATGCTGCCATATTTGGAGCTTGACTTCTCAGCATTGTTTGTAGGCACAGTACTTCCCAAACCTTTTAATGAGACTGCTGTTCCTGTAGAACATATTGAAGACCTGTACATAGAAGCAGTGGCAAGTTGACAGGAGGTCATCGGTTCTCTTCATCAGCAGTAATGGACAGACCTCAGAATTCTGGTTTGGGTTATTTCCATGTTCTGTCATATCACTACAGACAACAGCATGGCCCTAAGACTACAGAGTTCTTCACAAGAAATGGGTTGCTTACTTTGTTTTGCCTTCTAGTTCCACTTCCTAGATTTCCCAACCTATTTACTGTGTTTACAGTTCATTTCAGAATGTGACAGTCTATTTGGCATTACCTAAATTACAAAATGCATCCATCTTAAAAGATGAGCTTTGATTTCTTGCATGGCCCAGTCTTTCTCACATTTGAGAGCATCATATGCATGCTCAGGATACTGTTTATGTTTTTTTAATTCATAATTTGTCTGAACAAAACATATGACTCTTAATATCTTACAGTGCAAACCGAGACGATCACTATGTACGGATTTGTGCTATTAAATTTCTGTGCTTGTTGGATGGATCGAATATCTTGCATAAGAGCTTTATGGAAGACATTGTCATCAAACTACTTGAGAAAGTAAGCTTTGTTTCTCTTGGTATATAAATGTGATGTTAATGTAACTATTAAAATGTTAAGTACTTGCAGCTGAAAGGGCATATTTACAGTTGTTTGTATAGTCTCTATGAATGTGTCCTATAAGAACCTTTTTTTATTATTATAGGACACGAGTTATTTAATTCAGCCAAACGTGTATGGTAAAAATGGTCTCTTTCAGATCTAATTCTGAATATAGGGTATGTTCTAGCTTTACTCAGTATTATCTAAATTCTAGCCACTATTCCATGAAGAACCTTCCCTTAGCCTGCATTTCAGAGTGCTGCATTTCACTTCAACAACTGCAAACAACTTTTGGAGTAGCGAGATCTTTGTCTCCTTAGAAGGCCTTTATAAATCATAGTAATGGAGAAGGTCAGGGTCTGATTTTCATTTGTTATGACTGCTGATGTACTGACACTAGCGTAAAATCATTGGTAACTGACTATGTAACCCATGCATTCTGGTAGTGTTGTATTCTACTTTTATCTGAAGAACAAAAAAACGGGTGATCCTTTATTCATTCCCCCCAGCAGAGAATAGCTGACAGTATTTGTGTTATTAGATTAAGTGGAAAACATGACTTGAGCTTTAAAGTAGATTTCATTTATTTCTCAAATATGAATGTTGAGCATGTAAATTAAAAAAAAATGCATTTTAATATTAGTATGAGATTTGTAAAACCAAATTGAATATCAATTTCTGTCCCAAAACTAGAGCTGCAGTTGCAGGCTCATCTCTTACAATTACAGGCTATCATGACTAAACCCGTTTTGAAATGTAGACTGAAGTAGAAATGCTTTAGTTTGTGTATTGATCTCTTAGCCTATGATATTCAGTTCTGGTTTCATGTAACCAAGTGACAGCTTGAGTCTTCATTCTCCAGATTATCAAGTGTTAGTTTAATTGTTCATATACAATAGGTGCTGCCCCACGTAAATTCATTATCTTTCTGTTCTGTGAAGATTCTCAGTACCTAACATGTTAATGCTCCCAAGTAAAAATACAGAGTGGGATTGTCTATTTCCTCAGCTTCTCATGAAGAAGACTCAAAATTTATTTCTATGTTATTGAGGCTAGCATGTTTGTCCTAATCATGTATAAAGCTTATACTAGCTGTGCAATAGATGTTGCTCTTCACACACAGTTCGGTATGTTTCCACGTCTTCAATTTTAAATGAAGGATATGTAATAATACTTTTAATTTACTCTCAGGATGAACTGGTGTCCAGATCTAGAACACGCTATTATGCAAACTCATTGCAGCATAGAATTAAAAACCGGGTATGGCAAACACTCCTAGTTCTTCTTCCGAAGCTGGATCAGGTATTACATTTCACTTTAAATTCTTTAAAATGTGTTTTTTGAGTCTACTTTTGAGAAATATTGAGTGCATTAATTTGGAACAGAGTATAAAGGACATCTAATCTCCATGACTGACATGTAAGTTTTGTGTAATCTCATTCTTTTAGTCTGAAATCCTGGATTGATGCAATTCCAGAGGTTGCTGAAACCTGGATCTTGCATTTGTGAAGACTGAAGGCTGGGTTGTTGAGCCTAGCTAGGGCTTTTTTGCTCGTCATCTGATTTCAAGCTTTTCATTTAGGAAAAATGCTACTACTTTATGAATATCCAGAGAACTCAGAAGTTCTAGTTTCACATAATGCATCCTCATAATAAAATGTTTGAAAAGTAAATTGTCATAAAGTCATGAAAAATTGAGAGTCCCTGTGGGTGTTAGATATAGCTCTTAATTTTCACTGACAGTGTGAATAGTGTTAGCAGGTACTAAGGACATACTATGGCAGCCTTCTGGTGATTCATGTTCTTCCTTAGTGGTGCTGTCTTACAGTACTATTGTGTCCACGAGTTTGGTCATCCTTTACTAGTAGCCTCCATGTATCAATTACAAATATGAATGTTAAGTATGCTTTGTGAGTGTATGCTTAAACAAAAAAGTCAACCAAACCTTCTTTTCCTCAGTTCTTCCATACAAGGAATAGAGAATGATGTGGTACGTGTTTCTAATGTGTGCACTGTTTAGCTTACCTGTGCTATAACAGAGCTTCTATAGCAATTTGCTGTCTGATCCCAGCCTTGTTTATAGACTTTTGCCTCCATTACCTGCATTAGTTAACTTGTATAATAAAGAAATGATGAGGTCCTACATTTTTTTTAGTTTGATTATCAAAAGTATTTCTAATATTATTATAAATCTGAAAAACATATTTTTTTTCATCATGGAAATTACTCTAACCATATATTAAGTGATTGTTTTTTTTTTTTTTTTCCTTAGAGTTTCTTGTGTGGAATCCTTGACAAAATCTTTCAGGCTGGATTTGGTAACAATCAAGCATCTGTGAAGTACTTTATAGAATGGATTGTTATCTTGAGTCTACATAAATATCCCCAGTTTCTCAATAAATTCTGGGACTGCTTTTGCTATGTAAGAAAGAACTTTGGCATTCACCTAAAGTAATTTAAGCAAAAAAGCATAAAGTCTTGTTTTAGGCAGATTTTGCACACGGTACTCAAAAGTCAGGAAAGGATTAATTGGAGAATGGACTCATTAGCGCTTCATTTTTGTCTTTGGATACTTCTTTAAGTAATCACCCTTTAGATTTGACCTGTAGAAATAGTAAATAGCCTGTTCTGATGGTCTTGAATGTATATTAGCGTTGTGCATTTGAGGTGAGTAGATAAACACATGCTTGCACCAACTCCACTGTACAGGAAGATGTTGCTTAGGGAGCCCTGTGGAAGCTTGCCACTCACAACAGTTATTGAGCCACGTCATCTTCCTTATCAAATACAAATAGCATCATTGGTACTGTAATGGTTTTTTAAAAACCAAACCATAGGACAAGGTATTTAAAAAAAAAAACTCTAAAAATTTGGAAAACTGTGTGTGTATATATATATACAGTTTATATATATATACAGTTTATATATTATATATATAAATATATATATAAAATATATAAATATATATACATATATTTTTTTGCCCAAAAAGATGCAGGAAATCAACACTCTGTGACAGCTTCGCTCATGAATTATGTGTGCTGTTTTCTTCTCCACAAAGGGGACAAATCTCTATTTCAGTGTATATTTGAAATCCTTTGATACACTGAAGGTCAAATCAATCTAAAAATTCTCTGTGGTTATAATAATACCTAGGGGACATTCAACACGTTTGTTTTTAGGTATTGAAAGGTTCTTGAAGTTTCTGCACAGTTTGGGTACAGCAGCACAGAATTCATTGTGCTGTTGTTCATAAAAATGTTTTCTCATTCCTGTGAGAAAATGGTTGAAGCTGCCATTATGAAAATACATCTCTTTAAATTGGGTGGGAGGTTGGTTGTTGTGTCTTGTTGGATGGTGGTGGTTCTTTTTTGAGGGGAAGTACAATGACTGGATTTAATTTTAGTTCGCTTGTCCTGCTGCATGCTTTAATGTGTTTTTTAATGTGAAAAGAAAACAGCGTTAGAAAAAATGTGATGTTGATATGATGGCTTAGTGTTTTAGTGAGCTTTGCTATGGAAACAGTATTTTAAGTGTTGATATAAAGCTATAGATACTGCAGCTGCAGAACCTGCTGTGAAAGCATATAAGTACATTTAATATAGGTGTATTTCTTACCTGTTGAGTTCTTTTTTTCCTTTAGGATGAAGAAAAGCTTAAAACAAGCATCTGTCCGTTTTTATCAGTGTTATCACATTTTGACACCATTCTTCAAAATACCTTGGAGAAGGTAAGATTTATTAAAATGTTTATTCAGTTGCACTTCACTTGAATTTCTGAAGTAAAACCCTTTTTTTGCTGTTCGCCTTCAACAGTGTTTTAATACTTACTTCCTCCTCAGATCTCTTAAGAGAAAACTTAAGAGAAAATAACTCTTCAGGCTATGGGCTGTAACATACTGTTACTAAATGTTAGGTAAACGGCAGGTGTTTTTGGATACATAGGGCCTTGATTACCTGTGAGTTTTTCTAGAACAGTTTCTCCAGTTCAATTAAGCATGCGGTGGATGCACCTGGGTTTGTTTTTTTCCCTTGTTCTTAATTTGCATGAAATGAGATTCAGCTAGCCTGGAAGAATGTACTCTTTCTACAGTGTAGAAATGGAATGGAAACTTTCACTTAACTCACTGAACTTCTAGTGCTTAGAAAGCTTATCTTGCAAATGTATAGAATCATAGAATCGCCAAGGTTGGAAAGGACCTCCAAAATCATCTAGCCCAGCTATCCACCTACCACCACCTACCACCACCTACTATGTAGTCATTCTTTAGAAATAGCTAGTCCATGTTAATTTTAGATTCTATTTTATTTGGAAGCTTTTTTGTTTTGTTTTTGATTGAACTTTTAAAGTAGAGGATAAAATACAATTAGATATTACATGGAAACAGGTACTACGTGTCTGTTGCAATCCAGGCATTTATTTTTCACTGTTTGCATGTGAGGAGTGGCTGAGGGAGCTGGGATTGCTCAGTCTGGAGGAGGCTCAGGGGAGACCTTATTGCTGTCCACAACTGTCTGAAAGGAGGTTGTGGCTTGGTGGGAGTTGGCCTCTTTTCCCATGTGACTGGTGGTAGGGGGAGAGGGAACAGCCTCAAGTTGTGCCAGGGGAGGTCCAGGTTGAATATTAGGAAACATTTCTTCTCTGGAAGAGTGGTCAGGTGCTGGAACAGGCTGCTCAGGGAAGTGGTGGAGTCAGTATCCCTGGAGGTGTTCAAGAAATGTTTAGATGTTGCACTGAGGGACATGGTTTAGTGGGGAAATATTGGTGGTAGGTGGATAGCTGGGCTAGATGATTTTGGAGGTCCTTTCCAACCTTGGCGATTCTATGATTCTATACATTTGCAAGATAAGCTTTCTAAGCACTAGAAGTTCAGTGAGTTAAGTGAAAGTTTCCATATATGCAGAAGAATAATCTTTAAAGCAACCCAATGGATTTTCAAAACACAAATGGGCTTGTAGGTTTGTGCCCTAGTGAACAGAAAGAAGGAGATTACGTATCTGCACATACAGATGCTGTTAAAGCTTTAGGGCTGAAAGGCTGTTTTCAGAGGAAAGAACCCCATTTCTTGGGCCGCTTACTGCTTTTCTTCTAAATGATGCATCAAGACTTAATGGAAATGAAAATCTTTCGTTTTGTAGAAGCCAATTCTGAAGAAAGCCCTCCTGGTAGTTCTGCAGTGGTGTTTCAACCATAATTTCAGTGTCCGACTTTATGCACTAGTTGCGCTTAAAAAAATCTGGGGTATGTGTAGAATGTTGGATGTGGAAGAATTTGAAGCCCTGACTCCAGTTATTGAATCGAGCCTTCAACAAGTGGAAAACATGCATGGCACAGGGTTAGTAACAGCTTTCTGACCTCGAGCTTGTTTTTAATGATGGTCTCTGATAACCAGAAGTCACTCAGCTATAGGCTGTGGGCTAGCATTCAGTTTCCTTGCGAGACCTAAATGAGATACCCTTTATTGCCAGACTGACTTCTGTTAGAATTTGGAGACTTTAGAGACCTTCCTTGAAATGTTAACCTATTTCCTGAATGCTGTAGTTTTAAAAATGGCTCTTAACAGTTAAAGCATTTATTTTCCATATAATATACAGTAATTACAGTCAGTTTTGTCCCATTCCAATTTGACTACTAAAAAAATCCAATATGTTGCATTTGTTTTTTTATGCATCATGCGTTACTTTCTGCAATTGCAGGAATGCTAGAAGAAACTGGCAGAGAATCCAGGATCACTTCTTCTTTGCAACATTTCATCCACTCGAGGACTATAGTCTAGAGGCAAGTCTAAAATACACCATTGTTTGTCGTCATATTTGCATAGTTTACAAGTATATCTTTAACTTTCTCTGTATGCTGTAATGTAGGGGAAATAATGATCAACTATAACTCATTAAAAACTCTGAAAAAATAATTCACCTAAATCGTCATGGATTTTACATTAAGAATACAGCTTAATTCTCTAGTTCTGTGCTAAGAACCTGTGTCAGTTAGGAAAAGGTGAGCATGATGAACATGCCCATCTGTGTGGGAGTTAATCACATTTTCTACTTGTGTCTGGGAAAGTTACTGCTACTAACTATAGACCTGAATCACACAGGACTTGTTAGGATTTTTGACGCTTCTGTTCTTGGGAAAAATACAACAAAACAACAGGCTGCTGAACTTAACTGTTCAATGTGAGTGGGATAGAGATCTGTAATGTACCAAGCATCTTTCTCAGCTGTACTTTAAACTTTAGCTTAAATAACTGAAAGCTGAATTAATGCTGTGGAGGACAGGAGGCAAAAATACTAAGTGCAAATAAAAATAAGAGATGGAAATACGACTTAAAATAGAAGAGAAACATGAACGTGAGAAGGGGTACAATTTTTGGCAGAAGCAGTGCTGTGGTTCAGAGAAGGAGTTGACTGGTTACTTTTGTTTCTGAAAACTGATGTTCTGTGAGGTATTTCTGTGAAAATCAACTGTGCTAGATGTGACTTGGAAAATTGGGCAGCAAGAATCTCTAACAACAGCCAGAAAAAACAAGGCTGACACAAGTACTGAAATTATAAAATGACAGGGAAAAGCTGTGCGTTATAAAATTGCCCTGAGGTTAATTATCCGTTTTGCTTTAAGTGTTGCTGTGCCAATAATGCTGTGTTACATTGCAGACGATATTTTATACTCTTCCACGCCTTTCAGAAGTTGCTGAAGATGAATGGATTTCTCTCTGTAAATTTGAGAGGTTCACTGACATTCCTTTGCCACCAGCATTTCAATGGTATCGTTCTCGAGCTGAACTTCTTGATCTAAAACCAAGTGACTGGGCTCAGCAAGACACAGGTAAAATACAGCTGATGTATATTAAATGTAATAGTAGTTTGTGGTGTAATGGCTGTAAATTTCTGTACTAAATCTGAACTTAGGATGCACAGGATCCTTATGTTATCCCACTGTAGTAGTCTCAAATCTGTATGAGCAAAGGATATACCATAAAATAATAATAGACAACTTTAATGTTGTCTACGGTATTACCATTTATAGAATCTTTACTGAAGCAGTAGCTTCACTACCACTCGGATATCCGTATGACTGATGTTTATTTCTGTAGGTTCAAGTTCAGTTGATACAGATGGCCAAACAGAGTGGACTGATGTTCAGAAAAAGATCATACCCTGGAAACACAGCACTCCTAGTTCAGACCTGGAAATGGTATTGCAGGACCGTGCTGCTAAGCTTGGTAAATCAAACAGTAGACTGATTGTGGTGGCTTCACTTATTGATAAACCTACCAATTTAGGAGGTAAGCTTGAATGGATGCTTTTGAACTTCTAGTTTAGACCTTAGAGCACAGCTGGCTAATAAGGATGAATGTGAAGAAGATAATGTTCAGTATGTGTAGGGTTAACAGGTTGTAAGGTTAACAGGTATACAGAGAAGTTAGGCTAGTAAGAAGAGTTAAACATGCAGAAAAGCTGCTCACCGGTGTTGTAGGCTCACAAAGGAACTCCAGAAGGAGCGATCTCCAGGAAGAGATCCTTCCTCAGTGGAAGTCAGCCTTTAAATGGGGTCTAGGAGAGGTGGAGCCTAGCTCCACGCCTTCCGGGCACACAGCTGAATTGCCTTCACCTGTGCTCCCATGGCTGACTCAGCACTTGCCTCAGGTGGTCAATCAGAAGTTCAGGCTGTGATTCAACAGTTCCAATACAGTATGTTGGTACTAGAAAATCATTTTAGTACTACCCAAAGAGATGATTATCCTGTAAAAACATAACAAAAGGAAATGTTACCTGTTTCAGGAGTATTATATTAGGAAATATAATACCTGACATATAGCATGCCTTAATTAAGTAGAACTTCACTATAAATCATGTGATTTACAGCAATTTATTAGCTTGTACTTGCTGTTGTCAGAAAAATAGGCCCACAAGCTGGTGCTGTCTGTGCTGCAGTGCAGCAGTGTGTCATTCTCCCAAGTCTTCTGTTTAACTGGTACTGGATTTAGAGCTTAAATGTGCCCATATCTGTCTGTCCCCATCAAGGCTTTTACAGTGACCTACTGCTCTGTGATGAGCAGTGTAGAAGCATGCTGCCAGATGTAGAGCTCTTACAATTTTCATCTTTCTGCTTAGTTACCAAACATCTTCTTTCTGACAAGATAGACGGAACAAAAGTTACAACCTTCTGAAACAGACCTAAAAAGCATCTGAAACCAATTAAAAACAGAGGGCTGAAATAACAATTTATTTTTGTTTTTGGATTCTTTGTCCCTTCTTACTTGCTAAAATATCTTGGCTCAGCGTTTACACTGTTTTCTATACGCAGATCACTTGAATTCTTCTGTTGTAGGTTTATGCCGTACAAGTGAAATATTTGGGGCATCTGCACTAGTTGTTGGCAGCCTTCATTACGTACAGGACAAGCAGTTCCAGCATCTGAGTGTTTCTGCAGAGCAGTGGCTCCCCCTTGTCGAGGTGAATGGAAACTTTAGCAGCTCAGAAGTGTGCTGTGGCCTTCAATGTATCAGATGCATAGTTCACTATCTTGTTTCCTCCCACAAAAATGAGCCTATTTAACAAGCTCCTGCTGTCATTTCTGACACTTAAAATAGAGTATTTGGGAGTGACCTTTGGGTCACCCTCATAACAAAGAGTTTTATAACTTTCTATCGTCGTGATTAAGTGGAGCACTGGAATATAATGTTTATTTATAGAAGTCGAACAGCACTTAATTTATCTTAGTCCATTACTCAGCCATTGCATTTGCCTGAAGCTAAATTGTCCTGAGCTTTTAAAGCCTATTATCTAGCTTATAAAAATGATGAATTCGAGACGTATCTTTACTATTTGTGCAAAAATATGGTTGTGATACTGTCAGCTATGGTTAAGTCATGTAAAAAAAATCAGTTCATAGTTTTCATTATTCATGGTGTTTATTTTCAGCGTATCTGTAGTATCACTAGCTGTAGTGTGCGTCCATCAGCATTCTGTTTTAAACAGCGTGTTTTTATACCCAATCTGTGTACAGAAGCACACTGGTAGAACTTCTGTTGCACGAAGAAACTGGAATCTAAAACAAATATGTACTTTAGACAGTTGGATGAAGAAAAGTAAGAAATTCTTTACTTGAAGCTATCAGAAGTTGTAATACAGGCATGTCAGACAGCTAAATGAGCTGCAGTACAGGCTATTAGATTGTTTGGGGATGGGATTTCCATGGTTAAATAACAAACGTGCAACCTACTTCATGCAAAAGTGGTTCTTCTATGTTCAGATAAACTTGGTCAAGGCTTGTAGCTGTCAGAAGCATAGAAATTGCACTGCATTTATGGAGTCAGTTTTTGTGACATTGTGTACCTTTTATGCTACCACTGAAGAACTTTGGCGATAAAACTCATTGAAGTGTAAAAACTGGCCAAGTAAATTGCTTTTTTTATAATTTAAAATAACTCAGGAGCTTACAAGTGGCACCACTTAAATATTTTTGTATTTGCCTACTTTTGGACAGGTGAAACCCTCTCAGCTTGTTGATTATTTACAGCAGAAGAAAACAGAAGGCTATACTGCTATTGGCGTGGAGCAGACAGCCAAAAGTTATGATCTTACAGAATATTGCTTTCCAGAGAAGTCACTATTATTGCTGGGGTAAGAACATGTGCCTATGTAAAAATCAACCTTACTATCCATTCAGATGCCCTTCTGTTACTCATAGTCTGGTCATGTGAAAATCAAGTGTTACTGGTAAAGGTGGAACTGTAACTGGAAGTGATGGGGAAACAGCAAAGAGTTTGGCTTTGCTTGCTAAGGAATGGGAAGTATGGATCATATCTATCTATGGATATGTAGTTTGTCTTCAGAATGTAGTTCTCATCATCACCTTGTCCTCCTCGAATTAAAAGCATAGCTTTAATTACTGAAAACCTTTGGTCTCTTCTGATGTGCTTGTTCTGAAGAGGTGAAATACTGCAGGACACTGGTGAGCCTGACATTCCCTCATACCAAGACCTCAGCACAAGTAGGCAGCTGAGTTACAGCTTTCTGCAGTGTATGGATAGTTCAAAATGAAGGCAGGGAGGGAGTCCTAGTGCTGGGCATTCAGCTATTGCCGGCCCAGTGAAATACATTTGAAATGCTGTACCAGTTCTCCTATATCCCACCTTATTCAGGTTGCCCATTCAGGTTTTCTTTGTTTCAGCAACATATTATTGCTTTACAAAAAATAACAACTTAGGCTCGTATTTAAGGGCTGACAGTTTTCCAAATAGTATTTCCTTGCTATCATGACTCTCACATCATCTGCTTTCTGGAACACCTGTCTTCTCCCAGGCATAATCAGTGTTTCTTCTTCACTAGGAATGAACATGAAGGAATCCCAGCAAACCTGATTCACCACCTGGACATCTGTGTGGAAATTCCTCAGCAGGGGATTATTCGGTCACTCAACGTTCATGTAAGCGGAGCTTTGCTGATCTGGGAATACACAAGGCAACAAGTGATCAAGCACAAACAACAAAAATAACTGCCAAGAGTTTCGTGCCTTATAGTACATCTAGGTGGCTTCCTATGGTGTGCTACAGCATGGGGTTCTGAAGAGAAAGATACAACTCAGGGCAAATGAGGATTCTTACATTTTGCATGTTTCATTTGCTGCAGTTCAGAGTGGTTTTTAAATGCCTTAATACTTTTCCTCCGTAAATAAAACACTTGCATTGGTAATAAATACTGTTCATGTTGTACTTGGTCTGTGACAGTACTACTTGGTGAACATCAACATTTTCACTGGGTTTCTACTGTAGTTAGATTGTGACAGCCATGCTTGAAACTCAGGCTGTGCCTTCTGATAACCACAATCAAAACTTCCTGTATGCAGAGCGAAGCGTTGAATGTCTCCTGCACCCAGAGGGGGGATATACATTTTGCACCTGAAGGGGCAGTGCAGGTAATTTTACATAGTGTAAGTAAATTTAAGTGCCTTTTATGGTCAAGCTTATTGTTTAATGGAGTTGCTGCTTCAGCGTAAGGTAATTATAAACACTAAATTATATAAAAGGCCACAACGTGAGATAAATAACTGTCCTACTTTACTTAAAAGAATGTCCTACTTAAAAGAAGTGGACTGAAAGCTGACTGTTACAGCTTATGTAGATGGGATGTATGAGGTCTTTTAGATGGCTGCTGTTTTCCAAACTGACATTTGCCTTAAGCTATATTTTCAAGTACTCAGAAATACCTGGCCAGTGACAAACTTATACCATCACTACTCCCTTTTGACAGGGAAGCAAAGTTGGAAAAGCTTTATTGGGGAAAGTTGATCCACTGAAGAAAAAAGCACTTGTCCGTGTTCTAAAAAGAACAATAAATGCTATCACATAATCATTTATTCTTGCAGAACTCTACAAACTCTAAGCCTTAGGTGTGCAAACAGCCCTGCACTGTATTTATTTCTTTTGTCTCATACTCATGAAAAAGTTGTCCATGACCATCTTTTTTCAGGAGACACACGAGGCCTTGCAGCAGGAGCAGCAGACTGCATTTTAGGAGGACAGGTTACCAGTTCTTGAACTCCAGAGGTTGTGTTGCTTTCTGCTGCTTCTTCCTGCCACAGATCTATGCTGGGTAGATGTACTTCAATAAGCACAGTACCTAAGACTTTCCAGCAGTTTCTGGAGGATGAAACCCTTCAGTTTCCAGCTTTTCTTTGTATTTTAAAAAATCCCTTCTTTTGTCAAAGTATTTAACCTGTTGAAAAAGGAAGAAAAACTCACTCATGTTCATCTTAAGAAATTAGCAGAGCAAAGGCCTTTGGTGCATGGTAGTAGGATTTTGTCTTTCTCCTCATGTTTGTAAAAGCAGTCCCTTGCCTTGTGCCTCTCACTGCTGTGAGGGGAAGCTGTGGCTATCATGTCAGCCCACAGCTTTTCCATGGTTTCCCAGCCCCAGTGACCTGCACTGCACGTGATACTGCAGCATTCAGTCATTGCAGCCACTGGACACCGGTTTTTAATCTGAACTTCGGCTAGCAGCCCAAATAGGAAAGGCGTGGAGCTGCAGCAGCGGGCCTAGAGGAGGCCACAAAGCTGGAGCACCTCCGCTATGGAGGCTGAGGGAGGGGGGCTCGTTCAGCTTGGAGAAGAGGCAGCTCTTGGGCAGACCTCAGCACGGCGTTCCACTCCTCTAGGGAAGCTTAGAAACAGAAAAGGGACCGACCTTTTACACGGGCACACAGTGAGAGGAGGTGGGGTTGTGGCCTTAAGCTAACAGACGGGAGCAGCCCACGGCCCGCGCTCACTGCCCGCCCCGCACCGCCCAGGGCCGGCCGCTCTGCTCACCCACTGCTGCGGACACAGGGACTCGAAGGACCGCCTCAGCTTCTCGCACCGCGGCGCGTCCTCCGTGTGCCTGTCCAGGCACCGCCAGAACTCGTCGCGTGCCGCCCAGCACGCCTTCCTCTCCTCCATCGTTGGAGCCGACATGATTCCTGCAGCGATACGGCGGAGACCGGCGGCAAAGGTCAGGGGCGCGGAAGCGGCGCAGCGCGCATGCGCCGGGCGAGGCGGGGCGGTGGGAAGAGCCTGCGGGAATGGGACGTTAAACAGAACTGTGTTCCGCTTTGTGCTTATGCCAAGATGGAAAGGCTCAGGTTTAGTCTCCTAGATTATGTTCTTTATCCATCATAAAAGTTCAGTGAATTTAATTTGAAATAATGTTCTTGATGTAACGTAGCCCTATTTATTTTGCCAGAAACAATAGCATAATCTTACCTGAGTTGGCCACCCTAGACCAGGCTGCCCAGGGCCCCATCCAACCTGGCCTTGAACACCTCCAGGGACAGGGCATCCACAACCTCTCTGGGCAGCCTATTCCAGCACCTTACCACTCTCGTAGTAAAGAACTCTCCCAGACATCTAACCTAAATCTTTCCTTCTTCAATTTAAAACCATTTTCCCTTGTCCTGCTGTTATCTAATCTACCCTTTTAAAGTGTTGACTCACCTCCTCTTTGTAGGCTCTGTTTACATACTGAAAGGCTGCAATGAGGTCACCCCTCAGCCTTCTTTTCTCCAGGCTGAACAAGCCCATCTCCCTCAGCCTGTCTTCATAAGGGAGCCGCTCCAGCCCCTTGATCATCTTTGCAGCCCTCCTCTGGACCCTCTCCAACAGCTCCCTGTCTTTCTTGTACTGGGGGCTCCTGACCTGGACACAGTACTCCAGATGAGGGCCTCACAAGGGCAGAGTAGAGAGAGACAATCACCTCCCTATCCCTGCTGGCCACCCCCCTTCTGATGGAGCCCAGGGTACCATTTGCTTTCTGAGCTGCAAGAGCACACTGTTGGCTCACATTAAGTAAGTTTTTCATGCGCCAGGATCCCCAGGTCCTTCTCTGCAGGGCTACTCTCAAGGACCACTTCTTCCAGTCTGTATCTATGCCTGGGAGTCCTCTGGCCCAAGTATAAAACATTGCACTTTGCTGGGTTTAACCTCATTAGACTCACCCAGGCCCACCTTTCAAGTCTGTTGAGGTCCCTCTGAATGGCATCCCTTCCTTCCACTGTGTCAACCGCACCACTCGCTTGGTGTCATCTGCAAACTTGCTGAGGGTGCACTCAGTCCCATCATCAATAAAGGTGTTAAAGAGCACCACTCCCAAGACAGACCCCTGGGAGACACTGCTCATTACCAGCCTCCACCTGGACATACAACCATTAATCACCACCCTGGTCCAGGGCATCCTCCTCTGTTTTGGAGCACCAAGATGTTTTTTTGAATAAAAATTGCAAAAACATGTAGTGTGAGAGAATCATACATCAATTTGACCTGAAGAAGAGAAGACTCTGGGGAAGGGACTTCTCTGTGGCCTTTGAGTATTTAAGGAGAACTCATAAACAGAAGGGGACTAACTTTTTACACAGTCTGATCGTGATAAGGCAAGGGAGAATGGCTTTAAGCTAAAAGAGGGGAAATTTAGGTCAGATGTTAGGAAGAATGTTTTTACTCAGAGGGCAGTGAGGTCCAGGCACAGCTGCCCAGAGAAGCTGTGGGTTCCTCATCCTTGGAGGTGCCCAAGGGCAGGCCGGATGGGACCCTGGGCAGCCTGAGCTGCTGGGTGGCAGCCCTGCTTACAGCAGGGCTGAGGCACTAAATGGTCTTTAAGGTTCCTTTCAACCCAACAATTCTGTGATTTTATGATGATTCTATGATTCTCTTGCCTCTCAGATAACCATTAAGGATATAACTATCTTTCAGTTTTAAAGCTTTTTCTTTGCTATGCATGAAAAGAAGATGGTTAAAGAAACCATAATTGTGTATTTTTATTATTAAAAGATGAGTATTTTGAGCTAAGAAATACTATGAAACGCACACAGCATTCACCTCTTTCTGTTTCTCTTTGAAAATGTTTTAACAGAGATTACTGAAATCAGCCATCTCTCTGAGAAGCTCTCACTTAAATGAAGACAAAAGCATTTCATTTTAAACATCAGGTTTTACTGTAGTGTTTTGAAGGCAAGCATTGGGTAAGAGAATGTTTTCCCTGCAAGCATATCAATACTAGTTCATGAAAGGCAGAAGTTCCAATTTATTTTTTTCTAGAGAGAGTTTGAATGTCACCTTTAAAAACTTTTAAGTTTTTAAAAATACTGATATTTTTAGGAAGTGAGAAGGTAAATAACAGCCCGAATCAGGTTAAACAGCAAGGTCCACTTCTAGTTCTCTTCTAGTCTTAAGAATATCCCAAGTTGGAAGGGACCCACAAGGACCACTGAGCCCAACTCCTGTCTCCATGCAGCACTATCTCAAATCCAAACCCTATGTCTGAAGGTGATATCCCAACACTCCTTGAACTCTGGCACTCATGGCCATGCTCATTGCCATGGGCAGCCCGTCCCAGGGCCTGACCTTAGCTGCAAATTGTAATGAAAGAAGTGTCCAGGAAGCATTGGAAGGAATTTGAGAGTGGATGAAGCTGACTGGTATGGAAACAAAAAAAGAAAGAATGGACAGAACCGTGATTTTCAGCTTCAGACCTCCATTCAGTGATTTGAAGCCTACCAAGGAGAGGCTTGCTTTCCTTTGTAACCTTTCATGGACATCAGTGGAGTACTGCGTAGAATGCAGTCTGAAAACCACTAGGCTACCTAGAGGTTATGACAGAGAAAAAATCCTAGCTATCAGGATTCTTTTAAGGTGAGGAAGGCATTTATGCTAATTATAACACTTATTTTTAATGCCAACATTCATTTTTTTGATCAGTTTTTCAGAAGGAATAAAACAGAAAATGGAGTATTTTCACAAGAGCAGGTGATGGAAAGGCAGGAACACAGACTAATTCTTATTCCTCTGTTAGCTCCCACTTGCAATTCTCCAAGCCCTTGAGGGATGAGACAAGCTTGCTTTTGCAGCCTCCGTTTCTTGCAGGAAAGCTCAGATGGGGAGCTGGGAATCTCCCTATTCACAAACAGACTGCAAATTCCAAAGCTATTTCAATGGAAGAAAAGTTGTGAGTTTCATTTGAATGCCTTCAAATTACTGTGGCATGTTACACACTGAAACATAAGCAATGATTTCTGCTTCTCGCTGAGACTGAAACACATCCTACAATTCTCTAATCAAAAATCCAGCAGAATGCTTGCATACAGGTCTTATATTTAAAAATCCAGCAGCTACACCGATTACCTTATGCTCTCTGGAAACATTTTAGTAACACAGAAGTGTGCTGTACTGGACGAGTTTGCCTTCACATGCACAAAGGCAATGCTGCTCTCATACATGGCGGATATTTGTTCTAAGTATCTGTGCCAACTTTCATAGGAGCCAAGCTAGCAATTAACATGCCTTTGGCCATATACAGAATCACACAAGGAGAGATAGTTGTGTTTATATGTTGGGAAAGCATTTAGAATGTATAGATGACCAAAAATCAAAAGGACAGTATTATACAGCTTCCTGCGTGTGCCCACCAGGCTGGAGTCATTAAGGACTTGGCAGCTTCAGAAGCCAAGGGGACAGCAATATCTACTGCTGGGAGACTGCAAACCTGCGTTTGCTGGCCCATTGTGTATGATAGTGGCTACCAGGGCAGAAAGACAAAGCTGAAGCTCACATTTTTAAGTCCTTGCCAATCCTGCTGCTTGGACTCCACTGGAAGCCAGCTTTGGGTACCAGCAGAAGCTGCATTTAGTGTAAATAATCTGCATGAAGAAAAGCAAAGGCCACCCTCCCCTATGGAAAGGCAGAAGGGAGCAAGTCTCAAGTCTCTCAATTGCCCTTTTGTGCTCAATGGAGCCTTAAGGATGAGCTACTTTCCACGCCCTCAGCTTGATTTTTTTTTTTTTTTTTTTTTTTTTTTTGAGAGAACAGCAAGCATTGCACTTAGAGTTCTGAAGAGTTTCCAATAAATCTTCTCATTGCAGAGACTGTATTTGACAGGTTCTTAAGTACAGTACTAATATGAGTTCTGCAGCTTCCCTTGTTCTAGACTTCTAATTCTCCTTTAAAAGATTCACTCTTCACTACTGAAAAGCATGTTGGTTGCATCTTCATGTGTTTGTGATGTACGTGGAGAAACACTGATGGACACTATTTAGAATAAATATGTGAGTATAGAAAGATGGATAATATCTTTTGCTCCAATGGAGTTTCAGGTAGAAGAGACTGTATGAGGCTTTTTAATCTTCAGAAAATTTAGTTTGATCTACTGGTCCTGTCCTTAGGAATGTGATTTCCTTTTGAAAGAATATTCATAGGCTGTAGGTGGGCATCTGCTCAATTGATTTTCTTTTTGCTTTCAAGAGTTCCTTAAGCTCTTTTTTTAATTTCCTTTTCTGATGTTCAAGACTTTTAAATAAGATGCAGGCTGTTACAGAAGAGCCCTAAAACACGGCAGCTAATGAAGCAAATCTACTTGTTTCTCTTCTAATAGCGATGAGCTAATTAAACTTGTCCATCAAAATCCATTACAGCTGGCTGTTTCTGCAAGGACAGCTTGCACAGGGACTGGATTGTGAAAGCAGCTTCTCAGCTTTGGCCTTTGCCAAGGAGCAACTCAGCTTAGGAGGCATAAAAGGCTCAAAGCACTGGTCCCAGGCTCAGGTTGTGGTGCTGCCCTGCAGAGATGTACGGGCTTTGTTCCAGCAGCAGGACTGAATCGCTGTGCTGTGGAGATTGCACGCTGTGCTTTGGCCTTTGAGGCAAGCAGGGGAGCCTGCCAACTGCAACCTAATCTAGCTGTAGGCATCCCTGTTCATTGCAGGGGAGTTGGACTGGATGACTGTTAAAGGTCTCTTCTGACTCAAATGATTCTACAAACTCAGCCCTGACCTCCAAGGCACCAAGTGTGTCCAGTATATCCTTTACTGGTCCCAGATCAAAAAGGTTAAATCTTGCCCTCAGCTGAAGGCTGATCCAGGGACACCTAGTGCTTTCTCAGGAGATCTTTCCCTTCCTATACCTTGTCCTTCTAGTGGGAGCCAATGACTCCAGCTAGTGTAATTCTTCAGCTTTAGACCTGCAAGGTTTTGGCACTTACAGACACGTACCCATATGGACATGCTGCTTTCTTGACATCCTCCTAGTTACACTCCAGGCTTCACTGTCTGGAAAGTTTCACTGAGCATCTGTCTGCCCTCAAGCCAGGTACTCAGTGCAAGATATTGCCTGGAGAAATACAGGTTAGATCATCTGGTTGACTTGTCTGTGTGTAGTTCAGAGTGGCTTAAAATGGGTAAATCTAGTTTATTACAGTCTTTCTTGTGCAAACTACCGATAGAAATCCCAGCCCATGCCTCTGTTTAGGCTGCTCTCCAGAAGGATAAAGCAGCAGAAGTAGTATCAGTTACATTTGGTACATCACAGTTTTACCAATGCTGCTGGCCATCGTGGCACATGAATTCCCCCTGTGATCCACACCAAATGTTAACAAGTCTGCACTAAATGCACATTAGGTGCAGTCTGTAACATTACTCAGAGCATTTTTGATGTCTTTTCGATAGCACAATAAAATGGAGCACAGAGATGACAAAAAATACCACTTACTGGGATTATGGAAAGTAGAACCACTAATACACTTGTTCTTAGCCTCACCTCAGGTAGGAGGCTTGAGGGGAGATGTGGGATGCCCTGAGGGTGACCGTAACAATCAGAAAGATCAACACAATGGAAAGGCATTACAGGAAATATAATGACAAAGGAATGGCAACAAGAGGATGGTTAGAATAAATGATCTTGTAGGTCCTTTCCAACCTCATGATTCTATGATCTAGCACAACAGAAAGATATTACAAAGAAAAAGTACTCACCCATCTCTGAAGACAGATGCTCACAAAAGGAAACTCCACAAGGGAGGGATCTCCAGGAAGAGATACTTCACCAGTGGCAGTCAGCCCTTAAATGAGGTCTAAGAGAGGTGCAGCCAGGCTCCACCCCTTGCGGTCACACAGCTGAATTGCCTTCACCTGTGCTCCCAGGGCTGACTGGGTCCTTTCCCCAGGTGCTCAATCAGTGGTTCAGGCCGTGACTCAGCAGTTCCCATGCAGTGACAAAATGATACACCCAAAGATGCAGTATGTTGTAAGCCGAGAGCTTTGAGATCAAGCCTCTTCACACCAGTTATTAGCACTGAACATGTACTGTACCTTACCCACCCCTACTTCCCAGAGAAATTTGGAAGCACACTGAGGACAGCACTGGGCTTTCCCAGATGGTGCTGATGGTCGCTGCCTGCAGGAGTTTGTGTTGAAGGCAGTGGGGCTGTGAGCAGGGAGGAGGCCTCCTGCGCTGTAGCTTGGGCTGCAAGACCAGACTGAAGGTTTGTAGATCTCGTCCTTCCCACCTGGTCACTTTGGCCAGATGCGGCCCACTGTAAAGCCAATATAGAGATGGTACAGTCAAGAGAGGGAAACAGCACTTCCTGAAGCCGAGTTTAAAATCTTTTATTATTTAGCTTTGCCGAACAGATGATGGAATCCGAAGTTGAATTGCTAAAATGTTTTGAAGTGGATGCCACCCCTGCCCGAGACAAAGAGGGCCTCAGTGGCAGCAGGGACCCTTAGGCTATGGCAGCAGTTCAAAAGAACACTTTTCATTTTGTATGCAACAATGTAAACTTCAAAAATAGTAAACTATAACCTTTTTCCCCCCCTTTTTTACATAGCATGTGATCTATCACAGATAGAAATTTAATGGCGAACCAAAATCGCGTAAGTAAACATCCTGGTGCTTACAAGTTTCATAAAAAGTGTTACATTTGATGTAAATATATTACATTTTTAACTCTTAACACTCACAATTATGGAGTAAAGCAACTGGTGATTCACCCCTTAGTCCGTGTTCTCAGACCATACATCAGCAACCGTGCTCTTGTCTGCTCTGTTGTTCGTTTTCAGTCTGATTTTTCCACACATGACCAAGACTTCCCTTCCTCACACTAATGTTAATCAAGTGCAGCTCCACACAGGGGTAAAACCTGTGCAAGCAAGACGAGAACCAGGCTCCCTGCGTGCAAGCTTGCAGCCCCCAGAGCCTGGGCATGTCTTGGTGTCAGTAGGACCTTGGGCTGCCCAGGGCTGCAAGCCTGAGCCCTCAGCGCCACCACTCACAGCAGAGCCTGGTTCTCCATGAATAAAGACAAGAGTTCTGTAGAAGGCACTGGATTTCTCTTGCATGATTCTAAACATGAACTACATCCATGTGCAGTACAAGGAGATTTGGGCTCTGGACTGCTTTCCCGCTAGTACTTTAGTGCAAGTGCTTTTAGTACTTGAATTTTCTTCCGGTTCCAGCACAGCACGCGCTCAGCTACACAGAGTCATTTCCAACCTTCCTTCCTTCTACTCTCCCCCCCATCTTCCTGTCCCCCAAAAGATTCCCTTTTGGTTCCATTAAAACTTTCAGAGTATAGCTCTGGTCAAAAATAAACACGTGATGTAGCATAGCATTAGTTTCTTTTAAATCACAGTGTGCAATGCATCATTCGGTACCTAATGCTCAGAATGTCTGCCCCGCTTCTCATGAAAACCATTCATTAAAATAACCTATGCAAATATATTTTGACTATATGTTACATTCATTTAAAAAGAGAAGAGAGGTTCTTGGTTTGCAGTTTTTTTTCAGTGTACTACTTAAGTGAAAGGTCTGACGTGAAAAAGGTACAAGCAAACTGGACATGCCAAGACTCGATGCCTTAGATGGTGATCATATCAAAACTGTACAGGTATGTACACCATGGTGGTCAGGTGTGCTTCTTCCCAAGAAAAGACCTTTGCATCATCGTGTGTAAGGTAACCACAAAGTTTTGGTAAAAAGGGCATTTAATGAGCAAAGGATGACATGGAAGGGCGAGTTCTCCGGCTTTTGTTGGGCAGTCCTGAAGTGACGTCTCCGTTCCCTTCGGGGAGTTCTTCCTTCTTTCGGACTTTGAGACGTGTGAGGAGCTTTATTACCCAGACGTCCCACTCCTCTGGCAAGAGCAACAGGAGGAAGCCCAGGCCGATAATGACGATGGCGATGACTCGGACACTGTTGAAGACAATTTCACTCGTGTAGTGATCAACAACTGTGTGGGACATTGAACTGGTGTTATTACGCGGGACAAAGCGTTAGGGCAGTATCCCCTTCCCTCCCCCCTGCCTGGCTCTGAAGGCTGGGCTGGATGAGCAGGAGAACGCTCTGCCTGCTGGTTCAGCATGGGGCAGGGCACAACCTAGGTGGGAGCGGATAGCAGGCCTAGGGGCTCAGCGTACAAATGGGGACATTGCCTGCAGCTGGGGCCTGCAGCAGCCTCTCACGTGCCACCAGCATTGTGTTGGAGTGAAAAGGCATCACACTACCATTGTTTGTCAGCACTAAGCAGAGGTCTTCAGAGAATGCTCCCTAACCCATATGCTGTGGCTCTTGAATTGAGATCACCTGGATCTCATGATCAGCTGTGCCACCTGAGAGGCAAGCACCTGTCTGGGCAGCCAGCAGGCACGGATTTAAGAGCCTGCTCTGGAAGGATTTTTTCACTCCCATGACTAACATCAGAGTCTCGGGAAGCAGCCTCCTGTCAGCACTACCTGTGAGTCCCACATTCACTTAAGGAGCAAGGAAGTGTAAATGATAATGTAGGAATGAGTTGTTGTTTTTTCTGATGCCTGTCCAAGAAGAGTAAGAGCTGTGGCTTGAGCTGGGTTTGCTCTCCCCTATCTGCCCTCACAGCCCTGCAGTCTCTCCACCTGCAATATTATTTACCAGGGCAGACACATGTTTGTCCTAGAGGGTAAGCAATTATATTTGTTTCAATTTAACATTAAGCCTGCTTGAAAAAAAAAATCATTATGAATTGATTTCTACTTTGTCAGAGAGGTTTTATCCCAGCCTATAGATAGATGATTTCAAATCTAGCTTGTTTTTCAATAACCCGCCTTCTCCAGGCAGTAACTTAAAAAGCAATTTTAGAAATTGTAGTAGTTGTGCAATATTCTACAATATGTTTTGAACAATTGAAGTATACATTTTTAATCAGTGTCATCTCCATAAGTTTCTAAAAGAAGATTTTAAATGTCTTTAACAGAGGTCTTTGCTTTTATCCCCAGCAACTATCTGGGAGGCTGCAGATCTCAACGTGTTCATCAAGATGCAGAAGTCAGAAATCCTTACCTGCATTGACTGGGACGCTCAGTACAATTCCAAGAGAAATCAAGGTGGGGTATGTAATAGCAATTCCGAAATTCAGTAGGATATTGAATGCTGAAGAAGGAAAGAAAACCACCTTTTACTACTGTGAAATTAAGCAAAGAGAATATCACTTGAAATGTCTTTGCTTTATTACTCCCTCTGTATGCTTTCCATACAGAAAGCAGGGATCTGCCCAGGACACTGCTGTTCACAGGGAGCTCTGTCCTACTGGTGCCAATGGCAGAATCGGGGTGAGGTCTGGGCACAACCCATCTCTCAGTGTAATGCTTGGTAACACGGGTGGACTCCTGGCCCTTCCAGCTTTCTGTACCAATCCACGTGGTCTAGTGGTTGGTGACCCTGCCTGTGGCAGGCAGGTTGAAACTAGATGATCTTTGAGGTCCTTTTCAACCCAGGCCATTCTATGATTCTACAGTTCTGCTGAAAGGAAATATTTTTCCTGTAGGAGATTTCAGCCAAACAGTTGCTTACGTCTGGATGTATTTATATATTTATTTCAAGAGAACCTAGCCAGTACTGATCTGGTCAGCAGGCACTGAGGCACAGCTTTCTGGTAATACACATACACGTACTGTGACTACTTACGGTAAAAAAAGCAGTGATTCAGGACAGGGTTGGAGAAGGGCTATTTCCAGCAGAAATGAAAGAAATGTTTTAGGTGATGTGAAACTATTATCCAGTTTAGGGACAAACTGTCTGTACTGTCAACACCTCTGGTTCAGCAAGGAACAGCATCACACTTCTGATGATCATGAAACAATAAAGCCTGGATTTAGCATCCTGTCCAAGCCGAGTTCCCTTTGTAGCAGAAGACAGGTGGCCAGCTACCAAATCCACATCAGCCCCAGGCAGTGTCAGATTTTCAAAAGGTGCTTGTCCCTTAGGAATGGCCATTAGCTATTACTACTTTCTGTCAGCAGAGGCATCAGGGGCTGGCCTTGATGGGCCAGACCTAACCTCTGGCTTAGGTGATGCTGATGATCTCAAGGTGTAGTGGTAAGGAGAAGCTTTGCAGTGTAATCTTGTAGCACCTTTTAATGATGGCCTTAATGCTTGGGTTTGCCCATAACAGCAGGAGCAGAGTCTGTATTTCTACCTAGGAATGGGCCCCCCACAATGACTTGAGCTAAAACTTGGAAGAAGGAAAATTGGCTCCAGTAGGTCAGAGAGCTGTACCTTCCACCAGTGGCCAGTTTCTGGCATGTTCTTCCACCCAAAGCAGCCTGAAGGCTCCCTGTGTACTCACTCAATAGGAGAATTGAAAATCCGCAGAGGTTTCCCCAAGGAACGATGTCAAAAGAGCTCCAGTATTCCACTTTGGTAAAATAAAGGATGACAGGAATACAGGTAACAAAGAGGACATTGAAGATGGCCAACACGGACAGGAATAAGGCAGCTTCTCCAAATTTTGCACTGCCCAGCAGAAGTTTGAATAAAACCTACAAGACAAAATCACATGGGCTGCTGTAAATCTTGCACTTCCCTAGAAGGCAGGCAGCCTAGCTCCAGCAGCTTCCCATGTCCTGTCCCTGGTTGGGGCAAGAGGACTGTGAAGGGAGCATGTACACAACAGTGTGGGCCTGACACCTCCCTGTGGGGAGACCCAGTTGTGCTTACCTTGTAGAGAGCAGACATTGAGGCAGAGCCCACCACCAGGGCTATCCCAATAACAGAGTGGCTGTGAAACCCATCAGCGTACGTCATCATCACTATCCCTGCAATAGCAAATATAGCAGCCACGATCTGGTTGGAGACAAAGAAAGCCAGTGTTACTGGACAAGCCCCGGTGTGGAAAAATGTGAAAGCAGCTTTATTTGAGAGGGTGGTACTTCTGTATCATCTGCTCCTGTCCTGAGGCAGGAAATGAGTATCAACCCAGGTTGGTGCCTGAGGGGCTGATGCTGCCCTCACTGGCAGTTCCCCTGGCTGGCCAGGCTGCAGGCAGAGCTGTGAAGGAGAGGCTGTACTGGGCAGCATGCAGCAGGCCAGCCTTCAGCATCCTGTCTTGGATGAGGTGAAGAGAGAGATTCATCTCTGCCACAGAGCCTCCCCATCAGTGGGTCCTGGCAGCACGTGCAAGATGATAATACACAACTAAGAAACCCCTGGTGCTGGAAGGAAAGGCTCTGAGTCCTAAGGTGGTTTTGGGAGAGAGCACATACACAGCATATAGAAAGCTGCCAGGGCAGAGAGCAGCAGCTGTCCATCTGTACGCCTCCTCCCCTGAGACTAACCAGCACTACACTCCTCACTGCCAGTGCCACAAAATGGATGAGCACCAGTAAAACACACACTTTTTCACTTTGATCAAAATGGCCAGCTGGGATAAATGTGACACTTCCCTGCCTCCAGGACTATCTCGAGATACCCTTGCTTATGTACTCAACAAAACCCAGTTAATTTGTTCTCTGGCTACCACTACCTGGGAAGCTGGACAGTGAGCACAGACACCAGCTGGCAGGGCTGGGCTGTTGGCAGGGTGCTGCGCAGCACTGCGAGCTGCCTTTGGCTGCAACCCTGCATGGCTGTCCAAGCCTCCTGCTAGAGGGGAATACTTCCTGCAAAGTAAATTCTCAGCAGTGAGGTACGCAGCCTCCCCTGAGCACTGAAAGCTTTGCTCGGATTGATGAGCACAGAGCTCTTCAAACAGTGGGCAAAATATAGGTCTTATTGCTGTGATTGCTGTTATATTAACACGTGACTGCTGATGTGGTGAGGCCGGAGGGACTCGTGGGGCTTTTTGGTTTAGTTACTGCTGAGTCACCATGGTGGATGCCAGGTGCCATCTGCCCAGCTCTGCTGCCAGAGGACACCGTGTGCCGAGGGCTGCCAGAATGGCAGCGGGGGCTGCGAGGTTTCCAGTTCCCTTGGAAAACTTTAACTCAACGGGATAAGCAAAGGCTGCTGTATGCTCAGAGCAGCATGGAGACAGCAGGCAGCCCTGGTGCCCTGCTCTGGAGCAGGCTACCTCATTTCTGCTGGGAAATGCAGCAGGAGAGGCTCGTCCTTGCTCTCTGTGCTGCCACTGCACGGGCCACTGCTCTGGGAAAGGGGAAGGAAAGGCAGAGGGAGAGAGAGAGAAGGAGACAGAGCTAAGGAGTCACTTACCCTCACTCCCATGAACCTGTCTCGCAGAACGATCCATGAGAGCAAAAACACAAATGCTTTGTTGCAGCAGAACAGCACGGAGACATCCGTAGTGTTTATTTTCTTTATTGCATGTAAGTAAAGGTAGTTTGTGAGTGTCCAGAGAACACCAAAGGGTGCTGCCTTGGTAAAAAACACCTTCAAAGTCAAGCCGTTGTCTCCAAAAAACCGGCAGCACTCCCTACAACAAGGAGAGAAAGGCAGCATTAGTACACCAGCCAGTCTCAGTCTGCAGCAAACACACAGGTTTCTTTTCATTCTTGCTCCTTGTCCTTTCCTCTGGGGGAAGAGGAGCACACACCTTAAAGACAAGGAGAAAAACAGATCTCAGTGCCTGCTGCAGCAGCCGTCACCAGGCTTGGGCTGTGCTTGGGCCTGGATCAAGGCTCTGAGCTGCATTCCCTTCTCTGGGAGTCTCTTCTCACTGGTCTCCACAGTAATGCTTCCTTGTACCTCTAAGTTTCACTAATTCTGGATTGCTTTTTGCAGGCTGCGGCTTCCAGAGGCGGCCTCTTCAGGCACAGGTCTCCCATTGAGCACCAGGCTGTAAGGGGGCTGTAAGTCAAGGAAGCCTGAGGAGCATTAAGAGAAATGTGGCCCTGTTGTGGAAGGATGACTCGATACAGTAGTCATGGGAAGCAAGACAGGGCTGGGAGGTAACCCACACAGTAATCCCAGAGCAGCTGGAGCAAAAACCACTTCAGAAGAAACAACCTTCAGCTCTAGATGTTCTGACAGAACATTCTGGACACAGTTCCACCTGTTGTCTGGCTATCTCCATTTGGCCCACAGGGGCACTCTGTACCCCACGTATATCTTGAAGTTTTATGGGGACTCCCTGGCAAAACCAGAGTTGTGACTGTGCAGGCACACCTGGATGCACCAGAAGAGCCTGCCTATGGATATTTTAACACCACCATCTGCTAATGAAAATGTAACTTGTTAAGAAAGACAAAAGCCACTCTAGCCCAGGGGCAGTCCATAAGCACTCAGCATCCCACAGTATCCCAAAGCTGCAGGATCGATGGGGAATCTGGGCTGTCCCCTTGCAGTTCTGCAGGACAGAGAACTCCAGCTCTGCCTGAAGACTTGGGCAGCACGGTGAGGCTGTGCTCACAGATGTGATGGTTTTAAGCAGCATGCAGCATCCGCATGGACACACAGCATTGCTTGGTGCTACGGCCAGTGAGGCCATACCCCTATGGGCTGCTGTAGGGTCAAGGCATGCCCTGGCACTGCGTGTCTCCATGTGGTAGGACTGGAGCTCTGCTCTAATCATGGTAATCATTTTACAAAATGAATGCAAGGCATTAGCAGGGCAGTGGTAAAAGGTTGTGGACAACCGGGTTGGAAACGTCAAATGAAGAGTTCTCACTGCTTTTATTTTTTCACTCTGAATTGTTGTTTCATAATCCTTTGTGTGCTAGTTCTTGTTTTTCCTCATAATCTTTTTAATGTGTATCTTCATTAACACAGCAAATGGCAAATTAGCTCTGCCCCATTGTGCGTGTCTGCAGCACAGCAAGGCTATCAAAATATCTGTCACTGGAACTGAGCATCCCCAGTGAGGTTAATGGCAAGCATTTGGTGCCAAAATCGCATGCTAAGTAAGTAAGATTCAGTCATGTTGAAAGCAGGTGCAGCAGTCAAATAAAGCCTGCAAATAAAAGATGATACTAAAACTCCTTTTTTTTTTTTTTCCTGTTGTTCCTCCCCCCCACCCCCCGCAACTGAACTCAACTACATGCTTAACAATATTCACCTTCCACCACCTTTTATGTCTTTATCCATTGCTAGGTAGTTGGGATATTTCTCTCTGCTTTGAACCTCGTGCAAATGAATGCATGCAATTCTGCCCAAACTGGAAGGAATTCTTTTCACCTCTCTTGCAGATAAGACCGTATCCCAAAGAGGAAGGTAGACAAGAATCAGACAAAACACACACAGCAGTTCCCCCAGCCCAGGGGTTCAGCCTCTTGCTACTCTTTGCAAAGCCAAACTATGCCAGAAAGGTGAATAAGCCACTGAAGCTGCCATTACATTTCTGGGGTAGATGCAATAAGGTAGGAAATACCTGGGAGGAACGCACATATGCTTTGCACAAGCCAGCTATTTCACTTTCCAGCCTGCTGACTTCTGTTACAATTTTCTCACTGTCAGTGTTCATACTGCAGCCTTCTCCAAAGCATATTTTCTTCCACCATTGCTCCCAGTGGTTGATTTTTGTTCTTTGTAGTCTGCACTTCTTGCTTTGTTTGACCTTGCAAGGTGTGTACCTGCAAATTGAATTTAGCTAAATTGCTCCTGATTTTCACCAGTGAGCATAGGCTCCCCAGAGCAGAGCAAAGCAGCCAGCGTGCCAGGGAATCTGGCTTCTTGATTAGAGACTGGCAGGCAAAACATGTTTTGCTGATCCCTGCACTGATGAGGGCTGCATGGATAAATAGTCTGCAGCAACACTGTTAACAGTCATACATTCCCCATTCAATGCACAAAAAATAGTCATGGACCAAAATGTCACGTCTTGTCTTCTTCAGGACCTGAAAGCCAGCTGCAGCAAGCAAAAGCCAACAGGACAGCTAAGGTGCTGTGGCAGTTAAAAGAAGGGAATAAAATGAAAGACAAGACTTTTTTTCATAATTTATCCTGTTAGGTCCATAGCATTCCTCCTACATTATGTTCACAAGATAGGTAGAAGATTGCTGTGCAGAGATGAAATAAATACAAATTAGGCAAAAATATTCCTCAAAACTCCCCTCCAGGAGTGTACATGGTGCGTTTCCCAAACTATAGGATCAGGCCTCCACTTCCCTCTCCCTCATGCCAGTGCCCGTGTGGACTGCAGTCACATCACTATTAGCCTCTGGGTGGGCAGATGCTGGAGCCATACAAGCAGAGGCTGTTTCCTGATCCCCATGTTACAGATGGTAATGCTGAGGCACAGAGCATGGAAGTCCACATGTACTTGAAGGATGCAGGATGAGGAATGCCTGTAGGCTGCACCTTCTGAGATCTGGGCCTTGCTTTTCCTACATGTTTATTTGGCAGCCAACTTCTCTTACTGATCAAGACAGCCTCCTTTTTCTGCGTGGATGGCAGGTTCAGGTACTGGCAGAACAGTTGCACGGAGGCTTTGGTGGCGTGTCCCAGATCAAGAGCCACTGCAAATAAACCCGCCAGCCTCAGCACTTTGCAGAGAGGTGCCCAGGGTGCCTGCAGTGCCTTCTGAATCTCAGCCATGGAAAAGGTGAAGCTTGGACCATTGTGCCCTTATTAGAAAGGTTAATGTAGCAAGGGCAGAGTGACATAGAAGCACCATTTCCGCAACAGATTACACGAGGAAAAGTTTCTTGAATTGATTGCTCCTGGCTACGGGGTCAGATCAGTTTGAGAGTATGTCTACAAATCTGACAATGCAGCAGCAAGTCCAAGCAGCAGGTTGCTCATGCCAGGGCTGTGCCATGCCAGGGCTCTGCTCACAGCCTGGCAATGAGTCCAGGTCAGTGCCCAGTGCATCTTCTCACCATCCCCACTAGGCCTCAGGGGCAATATCCCCTCCCCTGCTGTCCCTTCATGTGCCTGGGGCACCGCAGGATGTTTCTTGAAACTGAGAAAGGACGGAGAAGCTCCTGACGTCAGGTACCATTCACTTGTTTTCCTCAGCTCTGAGGATGAAGAAAAAGGCTTGAAGTGAAGCTTAAAGAAAGAAGTAGGTCTGAAGCTTGTCACCAAACCTACCTACTTACAAACTGAAAAACAACTACCTGAGATACTAAGCAGTTCTTCAGAAATTGACATTATTTAAAATAATCCAATGGTTTGTTAATGCCCATATTTATCTGTAAGTATCTTATTAAATGCAAAAAATGACCCTAGAAACCAATCCAGATACAGCTATCACTTTTAATGATGTTGAGCAGTACTTGTTTCTATATGTAACTTGGAGCTAATGTTCTGCCTTTATACTTTCAACTATTCCAAGAGTTCCCATCTCATTCGCTGAAACTCATTTGGAGAGGAAATGAAATGAGAAAAATGTCTTCTCTTGAATTAAACAAAAAATCTCCAGGCTGATCTCA
The DNA here is from genome assembly GCA_016647715.1 of Pavo muticus. Taxonomy (NCBI): domain Eukaryota; kingdom Metazoa; phylum Chordata; class Aves; order Galliformes; family Phasianidae; genus Pavo; species Pavo muticus. Next base: position 1,774,821 of record JACDJE010000118.1, read on the forward strand.
ATTCTCCCAGCTAGAGTGGCAGAGGCAATTGGTTTTGTTGAGCACTGTACATGTGCCAAACTATGCATTTGCACAACAAATGATCCCAGGAAATGCTTTGCTATGGATTTACATAATACACCAGAATGGCTCCGAAAGAAGCAAATAATACAAATCTTACAAACCACCCGAATACACATTTCCAAGACAAGTTTTAGCACGCACTCAGAAGCCTTAATGAGAAACTGTTTAAACTAAAAACAACAACAAGAAGCAGTTTAAAAGTACAAGACCAGATTGCAAGGACAAGTCACAGAGTGCAAACTGTCCTAGAAAAACCCAGCAGTGGGAGCCTTGGGCTGCAAAAGCACAGAGAAGAGTCTGCGCCATGCCGCTGATGCCCCTCATCATCATGTCTACAGCAGCTAATCCCTTGTCCCTTCCATTTGGGACTGTCCTTCCTCACGGTGTGGGTCTCTAGTCTTCCCAGTGCTTCCTACCTGATGATGATGCTAAGGGACGTCAGCACCTTTTCTTGAGGGGTCTGGCACTGTTCCCCACCTGCAGGACACTGCTAGCTGCGGGAGTTCCACCAGCCCAGAGAGGGAAATACCATTTTGGAAAATGCAGCAAGCACTGCTAGTAGAAAGAAGCCTTTAACGCAACAGTGTGCAAAGAGCCACCAGACAGCTGAACTTCTCACTTGCTGCATTACCCAGCAGTTTCCTAGAGGTACTCAGAGCCTAAATTACTTTATACTTTTCTGGATTATTGGTTTTACGCAAATAAATGTAATACTATTGTTACATGTAAACTCCAAGCACCTGCAGACCAGACAGACATCACAGTTGGATGTACTTAGAGATGAGCTTTTTGGTGCTTCTCAAAGGCTGCTTCATGGAGCAGCTGGTTACAGAGCCCACGAGGGGATGCTGCCCTTGACTTCACCTGCTTCAGCACACAGCATCTGCCTTAAATCTGAGCCAGATCCCAGCCCACTGGAGGCCAGTAGGCACTTGGATGACACATTTGCCCGAAGTAGAACGAGCGGCTGATGAAAGAGGGAGCAGAGAGATGACTGGAAGCTTTCCAGGTGCATTGGGGGGGCTCCTTATGAGCCTGTGGTGCAAGCAGTGGGCAGCTGCTGCTGTGTGGAGTCAGCGGATGGGCCCATTTGCACAGCAGGGTGTGAGGGCAAGAGGCTCCTTTCCAGGCTGACGTTGGGCTGAAGAGGAGTACACAGAAAGAATTGCCAGCTCTGACAGCAGCACATAAAAGCACAGGCTCAAGGAGCAGTCAGCCTGTTGAACCAGGACTAATCACCATCCTTCCTCCACAGCAGCAGGAGGCAAGTAGGAGTGACCATGTAGAGCACAAGCAGAGGACTTGGTTGAGATCAGGTCACGGCAGAGTGGGCAGGTGGCTCACATTCCTTCCTCTTCATTCAACAAATCAAGTGGATTCCATCATTCTGAGCACTTTTTCTCATTGTCCTGACAGTGTAGTTGGCCTAGAGACAGCCACAGCAACCCCACATCAACCCCCAGAAACCTACATATTCCCCACAGGACTCTTTTCTCACTCTTGAATCTGACTTACAAGTTCTCTCTTGATTCCACCCTCGTATTCTGTTGAAAAAGCAATACATTCACTGGACGCCTGTAGAGTGCAGAATGGATATTAAGACTGTGACTCAAAGGCAGACTGAGTCATTCCAAAGCTATGGCTACCTTTTATCGCACAAACTGACAGGAGATCTAATGGGAGCTGTGATGGCAGCTGACCATCCATTTTGATGGCAACACTGCCAGTCATGTTCAGCCTGCACTGTGTGGCCTTATCTTCCTCCTAGACTCATCAAGGCATGATGAGGACAGGGAGAATGCAGCCAGAGGCACTGACATGACCAAGGTCTTGCTTGCACAGATTTCCAGCTTGGTAGGGTAGCTGATGGGTAGCTGCTCTGGCTCCAGGAAAGCTGTTCTAGTGCATCCCACCTACCTAATGACTGCGTGGAGCCAATGAGCACTAAGTAACTGGGACTCTCCTCTCTGAAGGCAGTGTTCTCCTCAGCAGGGCAAGGAGCAGCACAACGCAGCCTTCTCCAGGCAGGTGTGCCGTGCCAGCTGCCATTTGGGTACTGCACCCCAGCTCTGGGACATGTGCTGGCGCCACTCATTAAAAGGTGAGCTGAGCAGGCTGGAGAGGCACAGTAAGAAGCGAAGGACTTCAGTACCGAAAAGCAGCTGCCAAGGACAGGACTGGAGGCTGGCTGTGAAGCTCTGCCACAGCCTTCCCATAGAGCTTGGCCAGGCCCCAGGCCCATATCCCCCCCTCGGCAGTGCCCCGGCCTGCTGAGCTAAATGCAGCCAAGCACTTGTGCAGCACTCAGTGCGTGGTGAGGGACAGCGTATACAAACCCAGGCAGAAGAAAGCTAAACATTGGGTTCTCAGGCCTTTCACTGCCGGAGTCAACATTGTCACTGCTCTCTGTCATCAGCCAAAATTTCCACTGACGTCAGTGGAAGTTTGGGGCATGAAAGGCCTGTGGTGTCTGAAACTGTGCAGTGATCACTTGCGGATATCTTGAGCTCGGCCTGTTCTGATTTATATCCGGCTTGTACGCTGCAGCTGTGACCTGCACCCACTGCTACTTTTTGGAAGAGTCAACTTCTGCGAGAAGCTGGCCAGCTGGCCTCCTGGGAATCAGGGTTCTGTAGCCATTGGTGCAGGCAGACATAAAAGCAGGCAAGAATAAAACACCTCTGTAACAGCTGGTGCCTTGGCTTCTGAAATGTTCAGATTTTGGCTATGCTGATTTAGAAGCACAGCACTGATGGGAGGGAAAACAGTGCTGTTGTGTCTTGGGAGAGGGAAGCAGCAAGACATGGGGCAACACAAGGAGAGAAACGCCTCTGTGATAACACTGGCTGCACAAACACCAGTGTTACCATACATGTAACCAACTACATATGTTAGAACATACACACATACACTCCCACACACTTACATTGGACTTTCATGCCTGTAAACAGCCAGAAAGATCCCACATAAAGATATGTGTGGTTCTAGCAGGGAAAACATTATCAGACTGTAGCTCTTCTTGCTGGTGGTACCATGACCTTGGGCCACAGGCAAAATTCATCAGCTCAGTAAACCTCACTCAATAGCAGCATCAAACTGTAGCACACAAAACGAGAGAAATAACTTCACAGCCTACATACTAACTGTTCGGCACTGTGACAGGACGCTGGGGCAGCTGGGAACAGGAAAGCATGTGATTCAGGGGCTACTGAAAGAGATACCATCAATTTGACATCCAGTCAGTGAAAAGAAGGAAAGTTATACAAAAAGAAAACAGAGAGCTCACTGACACAGCAGAGAAGCTGACACACAGCACAAATTGCTGCTAGATGCATTAAGTAAGGTGGGATTCAAAAAGGAAATATTTTTTTCTAAATACTTTTACTTACGGTCATTTTTTGAGTACCCTGTATCAACAACAGGTGAATCTTTTCTGCCCAAAGTTTGTTTGCCTTTTTAATTGCACTGCTGATGTCCGTTTAACACAAAATCAGAGCAGCCCCTGTCCAGCATGTTCTAACTTCAAGATGTTTCGCACGAAGCAGCACTGCAGAGGGGTGGCAAGTCCACAGGTCCCCATGGGGGTGGCATCTACCCTCATACTGGAGCAGGACTTCACAGCACGCTTCAGAGCACAGTGATCTTAGAAATGAGTATGTGAGGAACTGAGAAACTCAGCAGCCTTACATCATGTGAAGTGAAGGAGTACAGATGATGACTTTAGAGCCAAAAGGGCTGTGTTATAAAACACCATGTACAGCACTTCTGAGATTCATATTTCCAAACAGCTTTACTTGTTTTGACATGTCTCCCGATGGGGTATTTCTTCAAAAAACATGTTCTACACTAAATTCCTATTGCTGGCTGCATTAATTTATTGTAAGAAAGACCTTAGTATAAATGATAACAACAGAGCGATACGTAACAGTAAGTAAATGACTTCTCTCTGAGTTACTGGTGCATTTAGGTCTCTCAAGGCACACAATAACTAAGAATGGCTTGGAAGTCAATTACTTGTTCTACAGGAGAAATATGTAATTTCTGGCTCCCAATATGAGTACTTTCTTGTTTCAACAGCAGACAGGCAAAACTGAAACTACTGACACCCACTGTGTTTTTAAAGGATTGAAAAGCACAGAAATGGAGTCATGGCAGCTCAAACTGCCAGAGACTGTGCTCAAGGCAAGCTAGGTATGTACAGCTGCAGTGAAGAGTTGGGGGAACTTGTGTGGTTTGGATCTTTAAAGCCATCTGCACAAAGAGGAAGTGCTGCCTACGTGCTAGGTATGCGCAGAGAATAAGATGGCTCCAGACACCTGACATTAGCAGCCACATGCCTGTGTGTATATTCCCTACAATGTGGTGACTGACAGAAGAGAGCTGCGAAGAAGCCCATTAGACAGGCAGAGCATAGAATAACCTGGGTTGAAAAGGAACTCAAAGATCATCTAGTTTCAACCCCCCTGCCATGGGCAGGGTCGCCAATCACTAGAGCAGGCTGCCCAGAGCCACATCCAGCCTGGCCTTGAATGCCTCCTCGGATGGGACATCCACAACCTCCTTGGACAACCTGTTCCAGTGCATCACCACCCTCTGAGTGAAAAAACTTCCTCCTAATATCTAACCTAAACCTTCCCCATCTCAGTTTAAAACCATTCCCCCTTGTCCTATCACTATCCAGCCATGTAAACAGTCATTCTCCCACCCGTTTATACACTCCCTTCAGGTACTGGAAGGCCACAATGAGGCCTCCCTAGAGCCTTCTCTTCTCCAAGCTAATCAAGCCCAGTTCCCTCAACCTTTCCTCATAGGAGAGGTGCTCCAGCGCTCTGATTATCTTAGTGGCCCTCCTCTGGGCTCGCCCCAAACTGTGGCAGTAATGATAAGCTCCAGCAGAGCCTTGCTTGCTGATGCTGTTGTGAACTCAGGGTCCTGAAAGGAAGAATAGCAAACAAATAACCCAAAGAGCTGCAGAGAGCACTTTAAGCACACTGTTGCACTGGACTGCTCAGGACTTTAAAAATAGTAACAGCTGACAAGGTCATTAAGCCTTAGTGTCTTTTTATTCCAGAATAGCACAGCTTTATTTGCCTCCCTGGTTTCAACCAGAAGAGCTAGGTGGTGCATATGTGAGCCACTTTTGTGCCCTCACTTTCAGCACATTTGGTGTTGACTTTTCTTGCTACTCTAGACTTTACAGCCAACATCCTCATTAGAGACAAAATAAGAACGTAAATAACCTAATGGGGTTATTATAACCTAATGGGGTTATTAGCCCTGGATTGCTTCATACAGAATGAAGTAAAGCAAGTGTGATATTAAAAAGAACAGAGCAGGAATACAAAGGGAGAGAGAGAGAGATCAGATAGAATTGATTAGTTCCACAAGTAAACTAAGAGATTATGACACTGAAGTGATGGCACTACTGAGAGGTTATAAGAAAATGAGAGTCATTTGAAGCAGCTGACAAGACCAGAAACGACAAGAGTGGTGAGAGAGACACAGAAATCCCAGGGAAGCAGAACTTCAGGTTACAGATTCGCTGAATTTAATTAAAAAAAATAATAATAATAGACTCAAGAGTTCAGCTGGTGGAGCAATCTGACACTGGAGATTGCCAGAACTGCTGGAAGCCACAAGCACCTCTCGGAACGGGATGCTTGCAATTATTATTTATGTGTTTGGATGGGATATGCAGCTGTTCTTTGAGGCCAGGAAGAAATTCGCTTTAAATCTGAAGCCTTCCACGGATACTCTGCTTCAGAGTGCTGATCTGTATGCTTTAGAAATGTTACGTTATTTATACGAAATATGAAATATTTCATAATTTTAAGGTTTTACTCCTACAAGACAAGAGATGGTGGAGCCATCATCAAAACATGTCAAGAAATCTCTGGCCAGAGACTGGTACCACAGAAATATGAAAAACAAAGCAGTCAGGTCTTGTCACTGCAATGCATGTGTGGGGGGGAACGTCAGTGCCTTTTGGATCAGGCTGTTACAGCGCACACTGCTCTCCTTCTTAGTGACATTTTTTATGTACTTGTTCTTTTTCTTTTATATTTTTACTGCCTACTAAACAGTTTCTTTCAGCTCTGCTTTGTGTGATCTTCAGCAAAAGGAGAACAGCTCTGTCCAGAAGAGCACTCTGGAAACATCACCCTGACAAGGACAGAGCTGTTACCACTCTAGCATTTAACGTGCCACCCTAATCTTGGCTGCAAATCTACAAATGAGAATTTCAACCCAGACACCACTGGAAGTACCAATTCACTTCATAAAAAACTTAGAACCAGCAAGGAGTCCTTATCTGACACTGTGATAGCACAGGAACTTTTCTGAACAGGGTGCAGAATTCTGAGTTAATGAACTGGGAAAACCATCTGCTGGTCCAAATGCTGTACTTGTGCTTTCAGCATGAAAATTATTGAAGTAATAATATTTTTGCCCATCCTGTGTCAGTGTGGGATAGACTTGGCAGTGCCTGTGAAGAGATGGACCCGTACAATGCAGGAATTACCAGCCCGGGTTTGCCAAGCCCCAGCCTGTTTCCAGCATCACTCTTCTGCAGGACTCCCTGCCTCTTTCTTGTCCCCTTCCCACTCTTCCACTTCATTCACCTTGAAGGCATTAGACAGGCACCCCTCACTCATCAGCTCCTCTCAGCCTGGAAGACAAGCATAACTCCCTGCTGATCAGGGAGCAGTGAGAATTAATGAACATTTAGTTAAGTAAATTAACTAACGCACTCTGAACCACTTAGGTGCAAACGCAGAGCTGAAGTACAGCTCTATTGTCTTTGAAATGGTGATCTAAACTGCAGACACCCTACTCAGCTCATCTGAGACCATGCCAGCCTTACCAGCATGTGGCTGGTCCTGCAGGTTGCTGTGATAAAGAGCCATCCATCCTGCTGCAGGGCCAGATAGATTTACCAAGACTACATTGCTTGTAAAGAAAACAGTAAAACTACCTCCTGGGAAAGAGCACAGCATACAGTGGGAGAGTTAGGACTGTCTGCAGTGGAATTACCTCTTCTAGCAAGAGCACCTGGAAGAACAGAGAAAACAGTCCTATGATGCTTAAATGGCAGAGTCTGACTGCTGATACTAAACTTGTGGGGATTCAGGAGCATAATATCTGTATTTGTCTCAGAAATGTGAATGTGACATTTGAAACTGCCAAATGAAAATGACAGATTTTAACCTGGATTTCCCTAAATTGGAATAGATGGTGCATTTCATGCTAGAAATGTTCTGACCATTATCTGCTTCTGTGTTTATTACATTTTGATGTGCCTCTGGTAATGGCTTTAATAAACTGCCTGGAACAGAGCCTGTTAAAGAGTTTTCTTGCATTTAGATGTTCAGACACCACGTGATCAACTGTAGCACAGATGATCATCATTTTACAATACAGAATTTCTAAAATAAAACATAAGAATACCAGGAAAGACACAGAGCAATTATAACTTGATTTAGGGTCACAAAAGTAATTCCTGTTCTTCGCATGTTTTTGACTATAGAAATCAAACTCTTTTGATATGCATCAGCTAAGCATGCAGCACATCCATTTCTACAACATTCACTTCTAGCTAAAACGAAATAGCTCTGTTTCAGACACACAGCTGCATTTTATGGCATCTTCCTTGAATTAATGGGTAGGAGTTACAGGGAGTGTGGGAATGTGATTTTCGAAGCGAGGTTGTAAGGGGCTGCGCAGTGAGACTCCCTCCTGCCTGCAGGTCCTGAAAGCCGAGCTGCAGTGAGGACAGCCAAGTACTGCCAGATACAACATTACCGGGTCCATTTGTCTTCCACCTTCTGCTCCTGTGACATGCTTATTCCTTCCTTCATTTTGGAGAATGACCTTGTGATCCTTACTTCCAGGATAATGCTCTGCTTCCAGAGCAGCTGCACTGACATCAGTCAAAAACCTGTTCCCTTCTCATATGGAGCAAACACACCAATAAGCACAGTGCACAGGGCATCCTGGCTGCAGGTTTGCAACCTGGGAGAGGACATTGGCCAGCCATTATTAATGCTCAAACTGGAGGCATGCCTGCTCTGTTTTTTTTTTTTTTTTTTTTTTTTTTAATAGCAGATTTATAAAGCCCCTGGACTTAAACTGTAATTATAAAATGGCCTTTCTGGCTTTCTCCCAAAGCTGTGGCTCCAGAGGCCGCTATCCAAACGTGCTACCTAATTTGCATTGGATACCCTTTGGCTGCAGTTATGGTCAGTGCAATTGCAGCCATGTACAAGGATTGCATGAGAAATGAAAATGCTTGGTTTTATAGCAGAAAGCATGAAAGGAGGAGGCAGAGCACCGCAGTGAGAGCAGCTAAAAAGCAGAGCAGAAAAGCACAGTCGGCTGGCCTGTTTTGGTGCGTCTGCAAATTCTTACACATGCATAGCAGAGGGTGTTGAAAAATTTAGCAGAATTACTGCTGGGGATGTATCACAGCCTACATATTCTGTAAGCACTCATCTCAGCTGAAGAGGAGGCACACATTAATTTAACCAGATGACTTGTTGCTGTTATCCAGAGAACCAGGCTTACATCTTTTTAAGACTCCCATAGATTTCTCTTGACCTTGGATTTCAGGAACAACTCTGGTTAAAGCAGCCCAGCCATGCTGAATGCCACACTGCAGGCCTTCATGGGGGAGATTCACAGGGAGACTTGTCAGCTGCCTTCTACTTGCACAGGGCTTCCCCTTTTGTGGACTTTGGTATCTAGATGTCTTACTTCAGGTTGTTACATGAAGGGGTGAGACATCAGCATTCCATTGGCAGAAAGCTCTTTTCAAGAAAAGAGGAATTAGGTCTTCAGGAAATCCTGGGCTCATCCTCATCTACAAGGACATCCCTTCCTGTTCATCTGCCACACTGTGCTACCGTATCACATTTTGTGTTGCTCAGGCTTACAGATCTCAGCAAGGGGCAAGAAAAGCATCGTCCCTCAGGCTTACGCCTAACCTTCCCTCAGCAGATACCGTGGGACCTGTGCTCTCTCCCACACGGACACAAACAGAAGCAGTCATCACTCATACCAGATTTCAGCAGATTTGTGTGCATGTACATGCCTCAGCCCTGTCTACAAGCCCTGTGACATAGGCACGGTATTTGGTATTTGTTGGAAAGCACCTAGCTCAAGTCACCAGTGCAGTTCAGGGTTTCCTGGGAGTTCACTTCAAACAAACAATAATGACACTTTACACAGCTGCATGAGATAGGCAAAGATGGCATAGGTTTAGGTAATGGAGATCCAACCTAGCATGCATGCTAGCAGAAAAAGGGAATTAGAAATAAATAAACAGAGCGCAGAGATATGTGAATGAACTGTTCTGCAGGGAAAACATGTCTAGGCTTGAGTTAAGCCAATGTATGGCCTCTGAGAAAGAATAAAACAAAGAAGACTAAAGCTAAGTCTCTTTACTGTTCATCTCATCATATGGCATCTAAGGAACATATAAGATGATGGATGCCTTAATCAGCTCACAGCATCTCAGCAGCTGAAATAGTCGGTAGGTGGGCTGAGCCATAAGCCAAGACACTCCCAGCATGTGAGAGAAGCTCAGCAGGCAGCTGCAGGACTGGGAGAAGGAAGAAAGCCATGCTAGCTGTCCAGCAGAAAGCATAGAACAGCATCTTGAAGGTACAAGGCAGGGGAAAAAAAAAAAAAAAAAACCTACTAATAATTTTTGCTCTTCAGTTTTGATGCAAAATTGAGTTCATTACTGTACTTCTTTGCCAAATGGATATTTAACATTTACTCTTAATTGTTACAGCAATGCTTATAACAATGTTTGGTATATGCATCTACAGAAACGTGCTTAGTACTTATCTTAAAAAGCAATTTTCCCTAGTTCTAGAGAGTAATTTGTGAAATAACAGCAGACTTACTTTACTAGCTCCCTGTCTCCAGATTTTCTCATGTTCAGTACCAGAATGGGGTAATTCTGTTTTATGTAAGGCTGCAATTAAAACTTAGAGGATCCTAAGAGACCTCTGAAAAATTGAGGTTTATATGTGTAAGGCAACTGCTTGCAATCAAATTTAATGTATACATAAATCATCCCAGAAATGAAACCAACAGAGACAAATGATTTGGTATTAAGGAAGTTCACTAAATTTCTCATTAAGATAATATAAGAATTTGACAAATAATCCACAAATGGCACAAATGAACAAGCCACAAGTAATTAGTGAATTTCTCTACATTCACACTGAAAATCCTGAGAAGATCATATCAAATTAAAAGCATAAATTAATATTCAGGTACCTAAATACACTGACTTTTTCAGTGGGCTGAGGACTGTCAGCACCCACTCATTTCAAAAGGAATTATGGGTGAGCGAAATAAGAGTTTAAAATAGAGACTTCAAAGAGGTTAAAGCAGTTAAACTTGGCACCTCCACTGCATGGCATCAGCCACAACAAGATTGTAGCCCAGAAGAGGGTGGCAAGACATTGTTCAGAGGGAGTTTTTCATCTTGGAAGTGGGGATGACATGCACAGATGGCCGTAGAGAAAGAATTATTTATCAAAAGCTAAGAATTTAATAAAAGTACTAGGTGTACAGAGAATGAAAATGTGTTGTTTTCCAAACAAGAACTCTTCCAACCCTACTGTCATTCATACCTGATGGAAAGAAGAGGCTTTAATTCTTCTTTGTTTGAAAAGGGCACAACTTTGTCCCAGGGCACTGCGCAGGCCAGAGCAGGCACTTGGCCATGCTGACAGAGGGCTGGCATGGCTCCTGGCTGCTGCCTAAGGCATTGGATCTATCCTGCAATGTGTGGGGGGATGAAGGGGGATATAAGGGGAACTGAGTACCCACCCTACAGCCTGGTCAAGCACTCTGGAGGGGAGGGCCAGCCTGGCATACTGTTCTCACAGGGACCTCATGGGTAATCACTGCTCATGCTCCTGCTCTGAAATTCAGAGGGGAAGGAATTTTCAGAGCTGTGCTGGCAGCGCTTAAGACAGGTGCTTGAGAATAAGCAGCTTTCCCACTGCAGGAAGGCAGGTGTCAGCTTGCTCAGCAAACAATCTGGGGCCTGATCCTTGAGACTACATTTGGCCCCAGGGACCCACAGAACAAGGCTCATGTTGTGCAAGGGGATTTGTTCACCGCAGTCAAGGGCATAAACCTAAGCTTACCCTAGAGATAGCATAACATCTGTGGCTTTTTTAAAAAAAAAAAAAAAACATTTTTGCATTTTACAGGAAAACTTCTGATCTGGAGGACACTCAATCAAGACCAAATACAACATATGGAATTTTTCAGTTACCGCTGCAACTTATGTCTAGTTGCTATTCTAGGTATCTCTCTACTAGGAAACCAAACATCTGCAGAAATTACTTTTGCCACAGGATTCCACAGAATTAGCAGCTTGTAACCTGTAGTACTGTGTCCAAACACATTATTAAAAAAATGCAGATACTTATTCTGAACATAAGTCTTACCAATGCCCCTCCCTAGTTATGGTGGGAATCACAGAATTGCAGAGGTTGGAAGGGACTTCAAGGGATCATCAAGTCCAACCCCCCTGCTAAAACAGGTAACCCTACAACAGGTCGCATAGGTAGGCATCCAGCTGGATCTTCAGTGTCTCTATAGAAGGAGACCCCACCACCTCTCTGGGCAACCTGTGCCAGCGCTCCATTACCCTTACCATAAAGAAGTTCTTCCATATGTTAGTACAGAACTTCCTATGTTCAAGTTTACTCCTTGTTCTATCACAACACACCACTGAGAAGAGCCTGAAAGAAATGGACTCATCAGCTTCATCCTCTAGGAAAGGCTGCTCTTGGGGAATGGATGAAAGCTGACTTGGAAACTTCATTCAGACTGCCAAAAATAAAACTACCTGTCACCCCTCTAGCACATGTATACATACGTTCTTATATGCACACACATACATGTATATACATACAACAATAAGGAGACATTTCCAAAAACCGTCATTATTAGCTCACTGCTCCTTCCAAAGGAGTCACTAGTTTCCCCATAGTCATCAGTAAGAGCAAGGAATCCAACAGCAGGATCTTAGGAATGCTGCCCAAAATACCACAACTCACTGAGCCTCAGTCACAGATCATTCAGAGTCACAGTGCCTCACAAGTTCCCCATCCAACATCCTGATTTACAAAAGGCATAATCTGGCTCATTTACTGTGACTGTACAGTGGTAAACTCTGTTACATCTGGCTCTTTCCATAAAATCCTCACCTACACAACTGGAACAAAGATCTTCAGTGGCTGGGCTCAGCCCTTTCTAAAAACGTTATAGTCTGTGACAAAGCCGAGAGAGAGAGGTTACTTAATAAACTTAACCCCTTGAGAGAAAGAGAAAGCACACTGCACAGTAGTTCCTACCATCACAATTTTTAGCATAGCATCTGAATTTCTTTTCAGACCACTTCACAAGAAGAACGCCAATCACAGCAGTGCAGTGTCACTGAAGAGAAGCCCTTTGCTCAGAGGCCTGGAAGCAGGGTGCCTGTCACGGTGCTGAGCCCCAGCAGGGAGCACTGAACAAGATTGCAGCAGAGGCAAAGTGCAAGGCAGATACCAGGCATCCGTTGGGCATACTGAGAATTGCATATCAAGTGGTGGGATCACATTTGAAGTCCTGAGTGAGCCTGAATCCATGCTAGTGAGCTTATCTGTGGGAGCAGGTTAGCTCATCTGTGATAAACCTCATCAAGGAGGCCTTGTATCTAACCTGCTGCTGTCAGTCTCACAGTATCCTCTGCATGCCTGCATTTTGTGAGGATGAACTGGCTCAGATCTTTACTTCTGGGTGAGGAGAGGCTCCTGAGCAGGAAGCAGCACTGGTGGGAAGCCACAGGTTGATATTTATGCCTGTTTTCAGGATGAGGCTCATGTCTCAGCCTTGTTGTGGATCTCCCCGTGGGACAAGCCCCTCAGGATGAAGTGCCAGCCAGTACCACTGAAAATTGGTATCAGCACCTAGTCATTTACTTCATTATTAAAGACAAAGCAAATAGCACCAGCAAAGAATCAAGGGCTTTTCTCATTTGGCTGATGCATGTTTCTGGGGAGCTGGAAGCAAATTCCAAGTGACAAAATCATCCAGATCCTCATCCTGACCAACTCCAGAGCTGCACCAACGGGAGCTATTTCTGATTTGAAAAGAGTGTAAATGAATTGAGAGTTTGGCTTACGGGGTGAGAACTGGATAACATGATGACAGAAGGGCTTTATAAACATTTATTATTCAAAATCTCTTCTGCAAATGCAGATACGCCTAGGCAATTATCTCACTTTAGCTGCAGATGGGCAATTTTGATGCGATTATTATGCACCTTCAGTACTACAAAGCTTTCAGCACCATTCCTTTTGAAAATGACTGAATTATACAGAATGACAAAACTAATGAACTATTGCATCTTTTTCCTGTCAGCTGCACACCATCTTGGAGGTGCCATCAGTGAGCTTCATGTGGCAGAGCCTCATAGTCGCAGCTGTGGGCCCAGAGCACAGGACAGTCAAGCTTCTCACTTGAAAGGAAGGCAAACTGGCCATAGCCTTCTGTGACCAGGTTACTGAGGAAGGATGGTTCACCATTGCATATTCAGATCATGGCATTAAAATGAGTCCAAGATACTGTTTGTCATCTCCTTCTCAAGTGCCCCTAATGAGATGTTCCTATATTATCTAAAATCTAAAAAAAGACAAAGGCTTTACGGGAAAATGCGACTCCAGATATCAGCAGTATAACAGTGGAAAATGACAACAGCTTGTTTTTAGCACAATTGCTATGGAGGAAACACACTTGTCTTCAGCTTTTTGAAACTACTTGTCTCCTGTTTTTTCCAGCAAACATATCTGGGAAGCCAATTGGTAATTTTCGAACAAAACAAAATTCTTCAGATATAAAGCAGCAGATAATATTTTTACAGCCCGCCATCCAAAAAGTAGGTCCAAACTTAACTATACATTCAACTGGTATGATTTTCAAGTGGAATATCCTCATTATGATTCCTGTTAATCTAAAAATATAGCCAATTAAATGCCCCCCTTTGAAAAGATCCCAAGAAAGTATCTTATCAGTTTGGTAAATTTTAATTGTATATTCATGCTTGTTAAGAAACAAATCTGTTAACATACAACATAGCTGTTGGTGGTATGATTAAATACTTTGCAGACACTCTGACGTGACTGCAGTCACATAAGAGGGGTCTGGACCCCTCTTAACTTGGATACGGCTCTGTAGCTGCTGAGCCCCATCAGGCTGTGGAATAACCTTAACTAAGAATGGACTTGGCCTATAAGCAATAGCACTAAGCACACTGTTCACTGAAATAACACATGATCTTCTGATCCAGCTGAACTCATAGAAGAGAATGTATAAGTACTATCGTTTGTATGAGTTTTACACTGCAGCAGAGCTCAGTTTGCTCGTGCAGCAGGCCATGTCTGCCCCTCCATCTCTGATTTCTAAGCATGCACTAACCACTCCTTTGGGATGCTCCTGTTTTTCAGGCTCCTGAGAGCTCAGCCACACACTGTTGTGAGCATCTCACACATTTTGTTTGATGCCACCTAGTTCCTTCTCTAGTCCACACGACCTAACTGATCTTTATTGTATTCCGCTACCATTATCCCTTTTACACAAGAGTCCTTCTCTAGAGGGAAGAGTGAAAAATTATTTAAAATAAGTAAAAACACTGCATAGTGGATTAATACAGTTCTTAAAGTTTTAAATTTTAATAAAAAATAACTAATAAATCAACATGCTCTTGTCAGAGGACAGACAAATATTTAAGGTAGCTTTCACAGAAAGGGGCAAAAAGCAGCAGAAGAGGTACCATTCATGCCAAGGCATTCATGTATGTGTAATTTTGGGAATTTCTATTGCATCTTTTAATATCCTGTCTCTAAAGTACAGGAACTTAAATAACGGTATTTGTCTCATTGTATGCAGATCACTAACCTTTAACAAAACAAAGAAATAGATATGATGAGGCTCTGTGCTCATCATGTGAGCTCAGAAACCTGTCATCATATGGACAAGAGACCTCCTCAGGTTGCACCAACCAGAATTACAACCTGATGTTCAGGATACCCTGGAGAGAAGTCTAACAGCAGCACCATTTTTAAGATGGCAGAAATATTAGACAATTACAGAGCTGTAACTTCATTTTTATTCAAGGTATTCCTACAAAGTATTGAGAGTTTTTGGCTATTTTCTAGTGTGCTATTTAATAGGAGAGTTTTTCACAGCTGAAGAATTTTCTTTCTGTACTTGGAAATCTATATGTACTCCAACTGAAAGCATAAAAAGGCCAGACTAGTGAAGAAAACTGTAGTTTCAGTGCAGAAAAAGCAGCATGCAATTTTCAAGATACAGAGAAGTGAATTAAGGGGAAAAAAAGAGTATTAAATGAAAAGAAAAAAAGTAACATGCTTTTTAGAGGCAATGCAAGTACAAATGCCAGATGACATATAGAAAACTTCTACTGTAGCGAACAGGCCCAGGCTCACATTAACCTTTCTGTAGGACATCGAGTGTCCTTGGATAATGCTGAGAGGACATTCACAATGACCTGACGTCCCTCAAGTTTAGCATTTGCACCTGCTGAAAGAAACAGGAGATGTCATCCTTCATTTAGGCTTCCAGAGGCCCATTCACCCTGTGGGAATCTGAACTTTTTACTGGCGCAGTGGAAGGCTTTCAAAGATATGAAGGAAATGTTGTAGGAGTCTCTACGTACTAGCAAAATAAATAGCTTAAGCAAACAGATAAGTAACCATCCAGCTCCAAAGAGAAGGAATGTGGTTTGGAAATTAAAAAACCATGAGCAACTGAAACCAACTTCACATGGAGAGAATTCAGTCAGGGATATGGGGAAGAGGGGATGGATAATAAGGCCACAGTGGACCTGATTAGTATAGGCTTACTGAGTACAAGAGACCCACATGACATAGTGATGACTGTAAGACTATGAAGTAAATGAGTCTTTTCCCCTTAAACTCACAGAACATTAGCCCTGACTGACAAACAAAACAACATGAAGGCTGTTTCTTTTTCATAGCAACATCAAAGAGAAGTGGTTTTCACTGACCACCACTTATACAGGAAGCAACAATGGATTTTGTTCACTTTCTCAATTTTCCAGCAGATTTTCTGGCAGGAAGCTACCATTTGGATAGGTATTTTAGCACTGGAAAACACAGAAATGGTTGTACATGGGTGTGCAAGAGCTAGACAAACCTGTTTACCCATCAGCCTATACCTTACCATTGTTTCCCTAAAAAAGAAAAAAATCTATGGATGTTCACAGACTATAATATGTAACTGCCTGACAGAGTTTTTCAAGGTCTAACACCCTGTTCATAGACACCTATGTTATTGTTAACCTTCATCTTCAGCTGTTTCTCCAGCTAGAGCTCTGACTAACAAACAAGAGTGGCCAGACCCCTCAGCCCCTGCCCTAACAGGATCCTGAGCCAGGTACTTGTGAATTTATACGAGGCTGCCTTTTAATACAAACACAAATAATTCTGGGAAATCTGGACATAGTCCATAACCACTAGGCAGCTGGACAAAAAGGATTTTTCCACTTCTCTAGTGCTGCCAGCCTCAAACACTTCTCACGCTGTATCATCCATCTTTATTGAGAGCCGTTAATTACAGCTACAAAGTCTGTTACCATACAGGCACTTTCCCTTTTTAAAGCAGCTTTAAAGGTAGCAGCCTTCAAGATATTTTGACACAGATCTGGACTGAAAAAAACCCTAAACTTCCTTACCACTTCTTCCTGAGCTGTGTTGTTTTTGTTGCTGTTATAAACAATGTGGTAGAGCCTGTGTAAGATAGCCTTTGTTTAATGAGTTTGTACTCTGGGTATCAAGGTGCTTAATATGATGATTGAGGTAAAGTGCTAGAGGCTGGGCAGGGAGCAGGAGACCTCCGAAGTCCTTCCAGCTCTGCTGTCTTTGGTTCCACAATCTCATTCAGTGTAGAGGGGTCAGAATAGGTAGGATCAGCATAACTGTATTTACCCTTGAACTCTCCTGAGAAAAGCCCTAGCAGCACATAAGTTTGTAGCTTACTTTTCTAACCAGAGAAAGAGCCAGTTAATGAAGTGCTCTTCACCTGCAGTTTAACTGCTGACCAGGGGTCATCCAGTGCTGCAAGACATTTTTTTTCCAAGCAAAGGCTATTACATAAACGCATTGTTTCATAGCACACACCCTGTCTTTAGGTAGTAAAAATTACTTGTGTTTCTAGTCTTTGCCTCAAGCACCGCTACCTCACAGGAAGCATATAATAAAATTGTTGCGAAGACACAGGAGATAAGACAAAAGTATGGAACAAGCCTAATTTACTGGACACCGCTTAATGGAATCATCCTTGGAATGATTTCACAAGCCAGGCTCATGATTAAAGAACATGCACTTCTCCTGATCAGGCAGTACCCAGTTTTTATTCTTGTTTGGAATTCTGTGGAATGCTAAGCAGGACCGTTGATCACCAACAAAGGATCTTCAACAGATGACAAATCTTCAGATTAAGGGAAAGATTTTCACCAGGCATAAACGTTAGGCTCTTTTCAGAACATCATGGCCAAAAATACAAATACAATCTCCAAGTGTATTCTTCAGAAATTTAGAGACCAAATTACAAATTATCAGTGTAATACTGTAATGCTATTAACTTGAAGGAAAACAGAGCAATAGTAGCAGTGTGGCACAATCCTAGGCCACAGCAAATGAGAACGAGCCCAAACACAGGAGCCAAAGACACAGAAACAAAGGAAGAAAAACAGCTTACCTTTAGAAGACCTCAGGTAGGCAGGGATCTCCAGCAAGAGATACCCTTACCTCCACTGCCAACCCTTAAATGAGGTCTGGGAAGGGGTGGATCCTGGCTCCACCTGTTCTGGTCACTCAGGTGCACTGCATGCACCTGAGCTCCCCTGGGTTGGCCCTGCCTTCCACCAGGTGCTCAATCACTGTTTCAGGCCATGACTTAGCACTTCCGCTACAATCAGATTCCTAAAAAAAGAAAACCATGACAATATTCTTACCAAGACTAAGACACAAGCTCTCAAAGGCAGCACTGACTGCCTAAATGGAAAGTACCTGCAAAAGTTTGGGGTAAGTTTAGAAAGGGTGATAAGCACAAAAATGTCTCTTTATGCACCTAATAGCAACACCGTGAGAAAAACCTCCAGAGAAGTTAGGGCTCAAGTGCTGATTTGGGGGACATTCTGCCAGCCACTCACATCATCAGATCAGTGTAGGTACTGAGCTCTCACGCCATACATTTGAGGAGCAGAAAAACTACCACCCTGAACCTGGGTCCAGAAGCAGCTTGTTAAACTTTCCAATAGAAAACATTAAGAGAAGTGCCACTTCAAATCCAAACAGGCAACTAACTCTGAGATGCTGGAGGGCTCTCACCAGCAGCAAACAGACTTCTTCTCTGCCTATCCTGTTGTTTACCTCTTGTCTCCTCTCCATTGCCTTACCTTTGCATCTCCTCTTCAGGTGTTTGCTCTCCCTGTGCATTTTGGAGGAAACTGGGCATCCAGCTCCTAGCTGGCAATGCTGGCATATGCAGTGTGGCACCGAGGAGGCAGCTGTGGCCAATTTCCCTGCTAATCTAGTCCCTGCTACCGTCTTGTGTATAGAAAAAACTCACATGAACAAGAAGATAGTATAGAAATATTTTGGAACTGGAGGATTCCATATTTCCTCTAGAATGGGCAGCTCACAGAGCATAGTTTTGACAGCTGAATGAGAAAATTTTGTTTCGGAAGCTACAAAGAGCAAGAAACCATGGCATTAACCACTAATCACCTAAGAAAACAAGTCTCCCCCAGGAAACAGCTGAAATGATGATTTGAATGATAATCTGGCAATAAGATGACACAGCTGCATTACGACAAGACAGCAGCTAGGAGCCACCTCCAGGGTGTGATACCCCCCTACCATACTGCCCACTGTGATACATGGTATTTTCAAAAGGAAAGGGACAGCAGCTACTACAGTTTTCACCAGGAAGAGGTAATTCTTTAGCTTTGAGAATTGGAAGTTGATAACAGCAATACCTTGAGCTCTGTGTCTTAGGCTTCAGCTGAGCTAAGCCCAAATCAATACCCATGCCTGAGCTCAACTCTTTATGCACAGCAAGTTGGACTGCCAGCCCATCAGCACTGCTCCTACCTCAGACACCATGTTGTTCCGCAGAAGGAGTAACTACTTCTGCTACTTGGTCAGTAGTACAATTTGGCCTTGTTTTCAGCCTGAAACCCTGGAAATAGCGCAGGTATTTACTGCAGAGAAGCACTGAAAACAGCACGAGAAGTGATACAGTTGCCCGCTGATAACACATCACCAATTCAGATACCTGCAGCAGATACATAGATGACCATGAGTATGATAAACCTATTCAACAATATACTCTTAACTAACTGTTTCAACCCTAAGTGCACACTTAAGCTCTGACAGACCACCACAGAGATCAAAACAATATAACCTGCAGCTACTCCTGATTTGTATCTAACTCAGGCAAGAATTAGATGCTGTACCTTCTAAATTTAAGAGCTCTCTTTGCTTTTTGGATGTTGATTTTTTTCCCCCAAAAGCTCAAGGGAACTTGAATAGTAAAATTATTTTATTTTGAGGAACACAAAGTAAATAGGTGTTATTTTAAGGCTAATGTAGTGAATTAGAGAAATAAAGTTTATAAACTGCAGTTTTTTGAAAGAAAACATGCTTCATTTGGTGACATTTGCTAAAAACACTTGTATTCACCATGCTTTGTTGCTTTTTTAGCTAATTTATGACTCTGCTAATGCGGTCTGCTTTGGTGGTGATGCTCCCACCTAAGTAGTAACATAAATCAGTAGGATGCCAAAAGTCAACCACACTAGAACATTTAAATGCTGTTGGGTAAGTGAGACTCATGAATACAAAATGCTGAGAATCAATAGTAAAAATGTAGCCAGCCACATCAAATCAGGCTCCAACCTTCTTAATTTGTGAAACTGCATCATGCCCAGGCGGTACCAGCACCTGTGGGGCCAGGTTCTCTGTCTGCTGAAGAAGAGGAAGACAGTGACGAGTCAGGATTGAACTAAGAGACCTAGAATTACTGGGGATGCTGGGTTACTGCTTCATCTCCTCCATGCTAGCAGAAATACATGTGAAACACATTGAAAAACTGACCCATATTCTCCTGGTTATCATGTGCAGCTACAGCACTGATCACATCTGGCCACTGAAGAACCAGGTCTCAATTCTGAACACTTATGTAGCTAAATCAAAAGTGGTTCTTGTGAAGTTAATGTTGGCAAATTAGCATACACAAGACCTACCCCATGCTAGTCCCTTTCCATGCTGCTTTCAGTATTTTGGTTCCATTCCAAAGAATAACTACACTTCTATACCCTCAATTTTTTCCTTCTTTTCAAAGAACAATACTCAAATTCAGAAAGATCAGAGGCAGTAGTTTGGGGTAGCATAGAGACAAAACTATGATTCAGTGAAAAGGAACACATCAAGACATGCTCAAATGTGGCTGTGGATCTGTACAGGTATGTGTGACGATTCTTTCACTCACCTAACACATTCCCTGCATTCGAGGTTGTTGAAGAGATTTGGTTTTATCTTCTGGTGCTTTCTTTAGCCCTAACGCTTTATGAAATAATAATTAAGACCTCAACAATAAACAATTACATAAATAATCATACAGACCATTGCAGAAAGTCTGCCCTTTACTTCTCAAAAATCTTCAGATAAAACTGTATCATCAAAATAAACAAGCATTCTGAGGTATTCTCTTGCTAAAATGGGAACAGAGTCCTCAGCTATTCCCCTAGCCCGCACACAGACTGCATCTTTGCAAAGGTATGTTTTCTTCTGCCTGGAGAGACACAAAGCCAAACAAGGCTTTATAGGGATTTTAATTTCATCTTCCATGCACACAAGAAGCTTTAAGCTCCAGTGCTTTTAATTTATGTTACCTCATAAATAAATAATGTAAGTATGATGGAGAGTGGCTCATCAGATTAAATGTGTCATTTTATAAAGCAGTTTGGAAGCAAAAAGTATGAAATCAAGATGAAGTACTCTTAAATGATCCACTAGGTGCATAAATCATTACATATGTTATTTCTGTACTGGACAACAGATGAAATTAACGATAATTTAGTGACTTTATTTTTATTTTAAGCTTGTGAGT
The DNA here is from genome assembly GCA_016647715.1 of Pavo muticus. Lineage (NCBI taxonomy): Eukaryota > Metazoa > Chordata > Aves > Galliformes > Phasianidae > Pavo > Pavo muticus. The sequence goes on from JACDJE010000118.1 coordinate 1,796,115, forward strand.
GCTTGCACAAGAAGTGAAAGAGCAGTGATGAACCTGGAGTGCTCTCCTGCGGCCTGCTAGAATCTCCTGGGTCATCTCCCAAGGACAAAGTCCTGCGCAAAGGGTGCATGGCACCCCTGGCAGCAAGCATGGGACAAATTGTTCAGGATCGATCTACATTTGGGCACAACTCTTGAATTTGATGGAGCTGCACAGTGAGCCTGCATCAGTTTGTATGTGAATGTGGGTATTTTGGTTTGCCTTAATTCAACCTCAAAGGTAGGGAAGAGATTTCTTGTTGGGCTCTGCTAGCATGGATACAATTTGGACAGTTGCAACATTGCCTCAGTGAAATCAGGAGTGACTCTCTGCATTGCAGACACAACTGGTATGTCTACTTGTGCATACACAGGATAGTACTTACCATGCAACTACTTACTACTACTTACTGAGGTGACTTAGATGTCATATTTCTACCTTCTCCAACTACCTGCTCTTCATTTACCTCATTGCAAATTCCTGTCAGAGGGCTTAGATATGTATATTACAAAATACATGAACGTGGAAGATAAAAGTAGCAAATGATTAAGGAAGTTTTTTTGTTAGTTCCCCATCAGAACTGTCTACTAACTGTCTAGAAGCCTATCCAGTGCCTCCCTAACAAGTCTGGCTGTGCCTGGAGCACATGCTTTCCTGAAGATGGTCATGCCTCACACAGACCTATAAAGTCTCTAGATAGTTGCATACACAAATACAGGGAATAACTAGGAGGGGATTCCAGAGATTCTGGGAGCCCAGAATCTGACTTATGTGCAAGTGAGATCTCAGCCATAATGGAGTAGGCAGATGCAAAGTACAGCAATTCTTTGTGCAGCACCACTGAAAGGTCTTAGTTCGGATAACCACGCTACATAAACACATGGTAGGCGACAGTCCTCCTTCTGAAGTTCTGCCTCATCCAGAGAGCAGAAAGAATCAGAGGTCTATAGAGACTTGCTCAAAGCCACAAAACAAACCTGCAGCAAAGCTAAGAAACAAAGCCAAATCTCCAAATATCCATCTACCCCAACAGCAATAAAAACCCTGCAAATTCCCTCTAGTCAGTCTACTACTCAGACTCACAAATGCACATTCTTCACTAAGCCTGCTGCAGGCTTATTTGTAATGATGTCCCCCTGTATCCCAAACAGGCTGCAGGTCGTGCACCTGCTCTTCAACTCAGTCATCATTTAATTAAATGGAAGACATACACCTACCAGCCGTATCAACTAATTGCAGCATGGAGGAGTATAATACTCTGGTTTTAACCCCAGAGATATGGTGAACCACAGCCACCCTCCACCCCAGAGTTCATCAGTATTTAGAACATTGTTTGAGCACAACTGGAAAGAAAAATACAGACTAACCAAAGAAACTAAACGTAGCTGTTTGAGACTAACGTTAGTTACTGTTTTTAGATTCAGCGGTTTCTTTCTCTACTCTCCATTCTTCTTGCATCTCTGAAGCCTATATGTCTGCTATGGAGTAAATGACAAACACAAGCTGAAGAACAAAGTGCAGGAAATTTGGCATCTTATGAAAACGTCTTTAGAACTGCTGGGTTCTGGTCTACGACCTTCAGTGTTAGGTTCCTCTACCTGCAGCTGCCTCGATAATTTGGAACAGGAAGAAAATACAACTAAAGCTAAGAAACACAATTTCAACATTAATAATCTTAACCCTAGTAATCTGAGGTATAAAACAACTGAGTACCCTGAATTCTTACATGTTTCCTGTAGTGAGTTTCTTCCCCACCGCTGCACAGCTGGAAGCTGAGAAACGTGTACTTCTTACTGTTTATTTTCTAAGCTACTTCATTAAAAAGCTGTGAGTCCCACTGTGTAACAGAAGGGGAAAATGTTGTTCACATCCTTTCATGTATCAGGGAGGCTCTGACACAGGACGTCCTGATGGCTGATTCATCCCATCTGTCCCAGATGCCTTTTTTAAGCCAAAAAATGAAATGAAGGAGCGCTCACCAAGAGGCGGTCCTTTGAGCAGCATCCTCAGCCCCTCATGGAGGATGGGCACTCAGGGCTTTCCGTGAGCGCTTCAGGCTCTGTGGGTTTGGCATGCTGTGAAGATAAGGTGTGCTGAAGACAAAATGCTGTTCTTGGTTATGACTGTGCTTCCTCCCGGAAATAAACAAAACTGCTCCAGTTTAACTGGGATCAGAGTCTGGGCTTAGATGTCGGGGCATAATGCCAGGAAAATACTGCAATACCTTTTACTTGACTATTCGAGACACTGCACGAGTCCTGATTTTGGAAAGAGTTTTCTTAGCTTACTGAAGAGATTGCCATGAAAGTCAGATGCAAGGTAGAGGAAGAAGATACTGATGAAAAAATGATGGCCACAGGAGTCTGAACAGAAAACTCTTGAGAAGTAATTACAGAAAACGCGGACTTCCATTAACCGAACTCTACATATTTTAAATAAACCCAGACTTCTTAGTTTTGGAGTCAAACTGTATTAAGAATAATAACAACATCTAGTGCATGAGGGAATTAATTCAGAACACCCTTCAACAAACCTGAAGACGCAAGCAAACGCAGGCTCGATCTAATGAATAAAAAGTCTGCTTAGGGGAAGAGCGCCATGCAAGAGCCACAGGAGAAAAAAACGAAAGCTCCCATACCTGTACCTCTGCTTCGGAGACTGCTTTTCAGCTGACTTAAAAACATGCCCAAGATAATACAAAGGAAAGAATAAAAAGTTCCAGTTTGTTGCAAACCATGTTAGAGTGAAGGGCGCATCAAATTTCTTAAAGGTCAGTTTTGCTAGCTGGGTTGAGCCCGACCAGGAGGAGCAGACACCCAAGACAACGGCCACACCCCAGAAAATTTTCTTGAGTTGCGTCACGGAGCATTTCCAGCAACAGCGGCTCACCCTTCCACCTCCTTCCGCCCCGGCTTGCATCTGTGCTTCAGCTGGGGCTGGGGACTCCCGGGAGCGCTCATCCCCTGGGGAGAAGAAAACACAAGGCTTACTAGGGAAGTCCAGGCAACGCTTCAGTTTTCACACCCTGGTCCCTTCTGAAGTCAGGTGGAGCTTTACCAGCAGAACAAACAAACAGTAACAACAGAAAAAAAAAAACCCCAAACCAGACCTTGCCACAAAATGCCATTCTTTTTTAGATCATTGCAAGGCCTCTGGTTCAACTGAGGCATAGTTAGAACGTAAATAGTAATTATCACCTCTAGATTTAGGAGCTGCTGAGTAAATGGAGATTAAAATTGCTTGTTGTTCTGATGTACGTAGAAAGATTTAACATCACTTAAAAATGATGCTGTTAGGGCGTGTAAATGAATAAAAAATATGGATTTGAGTGTAGGAAAGCAGCAAAAGAGATTACAACAACTTGAAATTGTTACTGCCTTGGAAAATATGGAACTGGGCAGCTTATGCAATATAATGGCTCTTCAGAAGGAGGAATGGCGCAATGCATTTCATCTCACAGTTAAGTGTGACCACCGCCATGTACGTTCTGTGATTCATACTGAACTTGGATCATCAAGCATTTCAGTGGTCTCCAGCTCTCCTGAGGCTGTAGCCCAGCAGCAAAAATCAGACCAGTCCACAGGCTGCCCTAGCAGCAACTCAGGCTAGGCGGCCCTTGCTTTCTTCAGCACTAGCTCTGCACCAAACAACACAGCACATTAACTTCAAAGTACCCCTGTTTAACCGAGCTCGAGATTCTGCCTGAAAGCTCAGTTTCGCACACACCTTACTGCTGGTCCCAGCACACGGCACACCAAAGCAGAGGAGGTTCTCAGGACACACCTCAGCACTCACCATCCCAATCACAGACACTGCACAAATGAGGCGACACTTTTAAAGATGTCACCCGCTGTATTTCTGGTTTCAGATCAACTGCATGACAGACATCAAAACAACCTCCTCTTGACTTATGTTTCTCACAGCTTGTCTCTTTTTTTGTACTGTAGCACTGGGTTTAATAACAATACCTCTCCTGAAAAAACCTTGTCCCTTTACTTATCTCCTTAAACATGAGTTGTTAGAACCTTGCTGTCTTACCACTATCAGCAGGCACTGTATCTAGGTTGTGACTGAATGAGCAACACCAAGCTAGGTGCTTCAATTCCTCCTGAGATCTAAAGGTGTTGGCAGACCTCAGCAGCAGACCATTGCCTTTAGGGAGTGTAAATTAATCTTATTAAACAGCTGCTGAAGCTGACAGTCACCTGCATGCTACACTCAGCAGTGATTTCTCTTAAAGGGTGATTTCAGTTCAGTTGGTCCATCCACTTTAAGAAGAAATAAGAGAAATTCATGCTGAAATTCAGTAGTCTACAACTTCAAAAGATCCAAGGGTCATTGGGTGTATTGAAAGACAGAAAGAGAAATGCAGCAAGGATAATGAGAGACTACATTGCCAAACATTTATATATTTTCAAAGCAGACTAAGAGAGAACTGCATACAGAAGTCCTTCCTTATGCTGGTGGTAATCGGTGTTGGGAATGGATAATCTTTTAAAAAATCTTATTGCAGGTTAACCTAAATTTGTATTTACCTAGGCTAATACATTACCAAAGAAAAGGTTTATTCTAATGGATAAACATACTTAATTATTCCTTTATCTACAAGAAATCTATGATCTAAGAGTATCATTAGTTCACCTAGTACAGTTGTAACACAACTTTTGTAACACAAAAAAACTGTGGCCCCTGATATCTTGAGATCTAAGAAAAACATACAGCAGCAACGGAATAAACATCTAGATTATTGTTAGTGTTTGAGTGGTTTTAAAGGTATGAGGATGTTGCTGATCTCTACACTTACTTCAGCTTTCTACAGAAGATTGTGTGGGCAGCCTCTCATATAATGGGAGATAAATCAGCAAGCCAATAAATAATCCAAAGTTAACACAGTATTGTGTTCAACATACAGTGGGAAGCTTACAAGCTACCTGCTAAACATCAGGAGAAGTGAGAAACGAAATAAGGCTGAATGTGAAGCTCTAGCTCATTCAAAAGCATTTTAATGCACTTTCTTTACACCACTTCTTATAATGAATGCCTCTTTCCCTATTACCTGCACAGACTGGTCAGGGTTCATTTGCTGTACAATGGTACAATCATTTCAACTTCACCAAATGATGTACAGGTGCCAGCACCATCTTTACTGTTCACCACACAAGCCCTACAATGATGACTGAATTTTTAATTTCCCCTCAAGCTTTTCTAATGGGCACTGTCACTGTAAGACCAAACTGTAAGATTTCATTCACATTCACGAACACCCATGGGAATGCTTCCCAAGGAGGAGAGCTGGGCAACGCAAAAAGGAAACCAGGAAGGCCAGTGATGTCATCTATCAGGACTTCAGAAAGGCCTTTGACACAGTCCCACATAACATTCTTCTCTCCAAATTGGAAAGATACGGATTTGATGAGTGGAATGTTTGATAGACGGTTGCAAGATCGTACCCAGAGAGCGGTGATCAATGGCCCAATGTCTGGATGGAGATCAGTGACAAGTGGTGTCCCCCAGCGGTCAGTAGTGGGACCGATGCTCTTCAATATCTTCATCAATGACACTGAGTGCACCCTCAGCATATTTGTGGATGACCAAGCTGCGTGGTGTGGTTGATATGTCCAAGGGACAGGATGCCATCCAGAGAGACCTAGACAGGCTTCAGCAGTGGGCCCAGGTGAACCTCATAAGGTTCAATAAATCCAAGTAGAAGGTACTGCTCCTGGGTTGTAGTAATCTCCACTATCAGTACAAGCTGGGGCATGTAAGGATAGAGCACTGCCCTGCTGAAAAGGACTTGGGGGCACTGGCGGATGGCAAACTGGACAAGAGCCAGCAATGTGCCTTCAGAGCCCAGAAAGCGAACCGTATCCTGGGCTGCATCAAAAGAAGCATGGCCAGCAGGGCGAGGGAGGGGATCCTGCCCCTCTATGCTGTGCTGGTGATACCTCACCTGGAGTCCTGTGTCCAGACGTGGAGTCCTCAGAACAGGAGAGATGTGGACCTGCTACAGTATGTCCAGAGGAGGGCCACAAAAATGACCCAAGGGATGGAACACCTCCCCTGTGAGGACTGGCTGAGAGAGTTGGGGCTGTTCAGCCTGGAGAAGAGAAAGCTTCAGGGAGACCTGAGAGAAGCCTTTCAGTATCTAAAGCAGATTATAAGAAAGAAGGAAACAGGCTCTTTAGCAAGGTCTGTTCTGACAGGACAAGGGTAAATGGTTTAAAACTTCAAGAGGGTAGATTTAGAATGCATGTAAGAAGTAGTATTCTACAATAAGGGTGGGGAGGTGCTGGAACAGATTGCACAGAGATGTGGTGGATGCCCTGTCCTTGGAGACATTCAAGGCCAGGCTGGAGGAGGCTCAGAGGAACCTGATCTAGCTTTAGGTGTCACTGTTCATTGCAGAGGAGTTGGACTAGATGATGTTTAAGGGTCTCTTCCAACTCAAACAATTCTATGATTCCATGATTCTAAAGCAGGGTGCGATGTACTGTGCTGAGGACTTGCCTGCTGGCTGGCACGCATGACATCCAGAGTTGCAGCTCTCCTTGCCCAGTCCCCGTGTTCCCATGGGGAAATTTTTCCTCATCAAAGTTGCAGGTGCATAGATGGGGTGACCGCAACCCTGAACATGGATGAAAAGGCTTCTCATCCTATTTGTAACACTGCACAAGGGCCAGCTGGCACTAGACTCTATGGCAATTTAAAAATGGTAAAATGGCTTTTTCAGAATGGATGAGGCAGGACTTTGAAGAATTTTATTTCTGGACATGTTCCTCCAGACTTCCTGTGTTCCTTCCTTTGCCCTTTGCAGCACACTGCTCTGTATGCTACTGTATCCCCCAAAAGAGTAAATCAAGATGCTGAGATAGATCAAAAATGCCTATCATGCTTTTACTAAATTTAGTTTTTCATTCTCCCTTTTGTTCATTCATTTTCCTGTTTCATAAATCTCAACTGGAACCATTCCTCGCTTCCTCCCTTTCAGCAACTGAAGGAAGTCACCTCCAATGCTGCTGCCAATGTCATTTCCCACTGGGATACAGAACCCCAGAAAACAGCCATTCTCCATTTCCTCCATTAACAGTGAGACTCCTTTCAGATAACTCACAGAATCACAAGGTTGGAAAGGACCTGAAAGATCATCTAGTCCAACCGTCCTCCCATTACCATTGCTACCACAAGCTACTAAACGATAACTCGTAGCTCCTCATCCAAATGCCTTTTGAATGCTGCCAGGGACAGCGACTCCACCACCTCCCTGGGCAGGCCATTCCAGTGCCCGACCACTCTCTGAGAGAAAAAGTTTTTCCTTATGTCTAACCTAAACCTCCTCTGGTACAACTTGCGGCCATTTCCTCGGGTCCTGTTTGTTGCCTGGGAGAAGAGGCCAAAACCCTCCTCATCACAACCTCCCTTCAGGAAGTTGTAGAGTATAACTCCATACACCTGTGGTAGGAACATTTACACCTGAGCTAGTGAACCCCAGCTTCTGGATGAGTTTAGGGAGAACTCAGGGACTGGAATGCACAGCTTATCCTACATATGCCTTTATCACTGACTACAGTTGCTAGCTTGCATTATGTTAAGAGAAAAGCCACCAAGTGGTGGTATCACTTTTAAGCAGCCTGTCCAGTCCACTTCAAGAATCTTACACCTCTCTTAATGGCTTAAGACTCCTGTGCACAGCTTGCCAGTTAAATATTTGCCATAGGGCCATAATGTACCTCACTGCCTTTGTTAAACATGTGATACTGACAGAAACCAAGGGTAGCGTTCAACTTACCAGTCTGAGACATCTGCTGTGCAGACTCGTATATCTGAGACAGTCATTTACACATTCTGCATAGTTAGTAGACAGAAAAAAAAGACATTTCCATAGCACGATTTATCTCATCTTAAAGTAGATGATAAAACAAGCCAGATGAATCACCCTCTCCAAGTGCTTGTTTCTCTCCACTAGCCCTAAACAGTCTGAGGTGGCGAGCTCAGAATTGACTAGTGTAGGTACCTGAGTGAAGCGAGTCCCACCTCTCCACCACAGCTGTCAGGCTTCAAGAGTAAAGCCACACAGATAGCATGGCAGGCTCTGAGCTGGGCAGATATATATATGTATACAGTTGTCAGCAGTGAACTGCTTTAGCTGTTGCCAACTCATCAGCAAATGACTGAAAGAAGTACTACAAAAGCACAGTGTGCCCTTGCTAGCCCTTCAGAGACACTAAGAACAGACTAAGGTCCTGTCTATTAGGGACTGAAGCATGTGCCTAATGATTATGTACTGCTCCATGTACTGCTCCACCAGCTTCCCCAGGCTATGAATGTGCTTGAATGTAAGCATAATGTAAGCATATTATTAAACAGCTCTTTGAGTCAGGCTTCTTAAATACCTTTGAAAGAAGGAAGAATCCTTACAGGTCTCTGACAATTACAAATGAGCCATCCTCAAGGCATTTGTTTTTTGCTAGTCTCTTAAATGTTTTGTAGCTGTTTGGGCACTGCACAAAACAAGATTGTAAAGCTTGCAAAAGTATTGCATGCTTATAATAAATAAGGGAGAAGAAGCTGAGACACAATCCTGTAACACAGCACCTGATCCTCTGAGTGGTTAGGAACTTTAGACGCATGTGATGAGCAGGGAGATCAGATCTGGATGCTACACAAGGTATATCTGCACAACCTTGGCTGCTATGTGGCCTCCTCTTCATCCAGTAACATGGAGAGATCAGTGGGAAACAGTTAGTTCAAAAATTACCATTTACCAACATGCCTAAGAACACACACAATGACTTCTGGTGGCGATGTTCTGGACAGAGAACACTATTTGCCTCAGTGGCAGACTCTCAAACTCCTTCAAGTATTTTTATCCCATTTCCATCTACCACAGTAGCTATGCATTATTTAGCTGTCCAGGATTTTTGAACTAAGCTGCTAAAAACAGCTGAGGCATCATCCTGTAAAGAGAAGAGTAAGTGCCAAATCCACAAAATAATGTCTCTAATTGCCACTATCTGTCTAAATCTGAAATGCTGACATTTATTCAGATGTGTTGCTGAGGCGTTTTCTTCACAGTTGGTGAGGTTAAAGAGTGAGGTCTTAGGGCATGGATATCCAACCTTTTGGCTTGCCCGGGCTGCATTCACTGAAGAGGAAATTTTCTTGGGCTGCGTATACATAGGTCACTCTGAAGTAATGCCTCCTATTTACTTCCATGAAAACTACAACAGGTACAATGAACACAGTAACTCTGTTTGATAGAGCAAATTCTCAGCTGCAAAACACTATTTTTCAACACAACCACCACCATTAGCTATGTTTTTTCACCAGTGATGAACAAGAGCCTGCATGCCATGCTTGAAACAATCTGCACCAGTAGAGGTGACCCACAGTTTTTGTCACAGCTGCTGAAATGCACCACCCACCACCAAACTGTGCTTACATCCACTGTTTGGTCTCTATCAATACTCAGCAAGCGTCAATGAAGGTCAAGGTGTGCAACTTTTCTGCATGATGGAATTCAATTTCACACCTTTGCTTCATACCCACTTCCAAGTCAGACACCATTGTGTCAGACTGCCCCTCTGCTGCCATCTGTCACACAGCAACAACATGTAATGGAATACTGGTGAGAATGTTCAACTTCTACTGCCATACCACCAACATCTGCCTCTGACATTGTGGGTCAATGTGATAAAATAAGAGGCATTATTTTTGGAGAATATATAATATAGTTAATGTATATAAGTAACAAAACTTATTTTATGTCAGGGGGTTCTCAAGTGTTCATCAGAGATTTTTGATGAAATTTTACTATTCCTGTGCTTCATCCTTCAAAATAGTTGCTTGCAAATGTATGTACTGTGAGAGAGCAGCGGCATGAATAAGGTGTGACTGTGAAGTGAGGGACACTTCTCTCCACTAAGAGAGACCTTACAAAAGTCTGATAAAGAGACATGATCAAATTTTTTCTTTGACTTGAATATATGACTGCAACTCAATACATTCAATTTGAAAATTTGCAGGTAATTTATTTATGTCGGTGAAAGGTCTAGAGGTCAAGATGTATGAGGAGCAGCTGAGGTCCCTGGGTGTGCTCAGCCCAGAGCAGAGGAGCTGAAGGGAGGCCTCTTGGCGGCTGCAGCTCCTCACAGGGACTGGAGGGGCAGCGCTGAGCTCTGTTCTCTGTGACAGCAACAGGGCCCGAGCGAATGGCATGGAGCTATGTCAGGGGAGGGGCAGTGGGAGTTAGGGACAGGTTTTGTACCAGAGGGCGGTGGGGATGGAACAGGATGCCCAGGGCAGTGGGCACGGCCCTGAGTATTGGAGTTTGGACAGTGCTTTCAGACGTAGGGTTTGAATTTTGGGTGGTGCTGTGTGGAGCTGGGAGTTGGGCTCAATGATCCTTGTGGGTCTCTTCCAGATCAGGATATTCTATGATTCTGTTTGAAGTAAACACTGGAACAAGCCTAAAATATAACTTTTTCCTTCTCTGGGCAAATGACCTCCCCACTTCATGCTTTCCCAAGGAACAAGAGCATATTCTAGTTCAAGCAGACTGGCTTTGCTGATACCTGGCTCCCCTGGCCCTGGCAGGTGTGCACAGCAGGGCACTTTCTGGAGCAGATGGGCTCCATCTTCCTCCTAGGTGGGGAGCTGCCACAGCTGCAAGGGTGCTTAATGCACGGAGCCATGGAAGAGGAGCACACACTCCCCTGCCACTTTTTGAAAGACAAAGTTCAGCCATTTAGGAGCCAACTCAACAGTGAAACAGAGCAGTAAGTATTAGAATGAGCAATACTGGGGAACGAGCATCCTAGCATAACATAAAGCCATGCTCAGCCACGCTCATCAGGCCTCTGCTCAGTGGTACCCGCTGGACAGGCTAGATCACTCAATCTAGAGCCTTCCTGGTGTCTGTAAGTGGGAGTTGACAGGCACACTGATGAAGGAGATGGAGTTTATCTTTCTGGGTTTTTAAAAGGCTTCTGACAAGAATTCCAAACAACAAATCCCAAAAATCCCATAAATCCCATTCAACTCCAAAGGGTTTTACAGAAAATAAGCAGCAGCCAGGGAAAGTGCTGGAATGGACCAAAGGCTCAGTTCAAGATAGGAAACCAGGAAGGAGTAGAAAAAGCAATGGAGGGAAGTGACTAAAGCTCTGCAGACGTCAGCTGTGGGACCTGCACTCTTCAACGTAATTATAGGTAGCAAGGGGGCAAGTGATGAGCTAACAGTTTCCTAATGAAATGAAGTTATCCAGAACTGTAAGATAATTGATGAAATGACTGAGTAATAAAATGGGGGATGCAGAAGCAAGCATACTAATATAGAGGTGCAAGTGGGAGTACGAGAACCATGCGCTACATACACAGCAGATGGGCTCTGCCCCATCTACCACAAGGAATCCTGAGCTCTTCCCAGGCTGTTCCACGGAAAAGGCAACTTACTGTTCAGGAGCAGACAAAAACAGAAAATTAACTGCTAACAATTATCAGGAACAAAGCAGAAAACAGAGCAAAAAGTTGTTTCCTACATCCAGGGAAATTTCAGCTGTCAGTGCACCCACAGAGCAAGAGATGCATCTCAGGCTAGAAATACACCTTCTTAATCAATTCCACCAAATTGGAAACAGCACCAGATGGACCTCTGGTCAGGCCCCATATGGTGGCTGTTTTTGTGCTTGTTGAGGAAATTGCTCTTGGCTTCCTAAGGGGAAGGCTGGCAGATAAGGCTATAAGACTTAGTACTTAGGTTTGTCTATGCACTTGATCCCAAACTCCTTACTGTGGTAGATCCTGAAGGTCTAAGAGATTGGTATTACTTTTTTTTTTTTTTTTTTTTAATGAATACCAATTAATGCATTATGATGGAAAAATGACAAAGCCTCAGAAATCTTTGAAGAATGCAGTTTTTAAATGAGAATATTTGGTCAAAATTGCACGTGTGGATTTTTAGATAATATTTAAGAAACTGTAGAAGTTTAATGTAGTATCTAAATCCTTTTCCAGTAACAGATAAAAAAATAATATTACTTAGTTTGATCATGGAATAGCATGACTAGATTATGAATAGATGAATACAGGAGGAAATTTAAAAAAAAAAAAAAATCACAGTAGAGGTTATTTTAAAGAAAAAAAGCAGGGTATTAAACTATTAGGTCAGAAGGTTTGAATTTACTTGAGGTTACAGCATAAATTCCAAGATGGATGTAAGTACCTGTAAATGCTGAACTCTGCATGAGCACCGATTCAAAGCAAGACAATTACAAACTGAGTTCAGACTCTCTTTTGCTACTGGAATTTATTATATAAATTAATTAATTACACAAAAAGACATGTTAGGATAATGTATGTGGAACACTTAAATTTATCTAATCATCTCACCTTAATTTCAACAGGGCAAGAAATTGGTCTATTGGCTTGCATGCAGTCAACCCTCTTCACTGTGGAAGTACGTTTCCCATATTACTGGACCATCCATGTAACTTATCTTGTGCGAAATAGGCACAAGTTTATTCTAAAAGGTGCTACTGAATCCTTAAGTACTACTCACATTTATAGTATTTCCTATCACTAATTATAATCATATGTTAATTCTTGGTTTATTCTGTGTCAAATATTATATCTGAGCTTACTAAGAGTTGTAATTAAATAGCAGACTTGCATGTATTTTTTGAAAATATGCTAAATTTTCCTGCTTAGCATATATATTCCTTTCTTCCTCTGTCAAATACTCAGGCAAGACTTTCTGCAAAATCTATATTCTAATTCCTACTAGCGATACAGAGAGAGCTGATAAATTATCAACTTTATACTGCAGCAATTTGAACTGTAATCCATTTAATTTATCCTCAGAGGCAACTGCTTAGAAATTCTATTAAAATTGTGGCATTCAAATGAGCCTCACTGAAACATGATATTCCACTTTGAATGTTATAGGGTGGGGAGTTCCCCTAAATATCATCCTTTTTATTATTAAGCAGAATGCATGGCTGGAGTCCAGAGTGAAAATGGACAATAGTGGGTGCTTATTATAGTACACTGTATTCCTATAACATAGCACCTGTGAACAGACATAAAGAATAATCCTGATTATGAGATACATATTCATGATATTATGGAAAAATAAATTCTATCATTATTCTGCATTTCCTTCCTGAATCAAAACCGAAATTGAGAGTTTTGCTATTTATTTTGAAATCAACGTCTTTGTGGAAGCAGAACTTCCATTAGAATGAAAATAAGTCATGGCCAAAATGGGATTCTGCGCAAATACAAGCTGGAGGTTCATCCTAACCAAAGGCTTAAGTGATGGTTTAAGTGCCTGTTCTGGTGAAAAAACAAGACTGTACTCTCCACAGGAAACTGCTCTATTAATTAGTCAGCAGTTTGAGTGCCACGTCTTTCCTGAGCAATGGTTTCATTCCAAGGGAATCCAGCTACTTAAACTGATATGAATACTACATTTATATCAGTACATATATATAGTTATTATATTAAGAGGTAAGTGAATTCATACTGACTGGCATGAATTCAGGCTATGCTGGCTGCAGTTTATAAAAAAAATGGGATAATGTTATTTCTCCCTTACATAGCTTTCCAAAATTCTGAGCTGCATGGTGTTCAGGTATACACAGTTTTATATACAAGACTTTGTCATAGTCCATTTGTCCCTTACATACTGAATTCTAAGTCCAGTTGATTGTTCTCTTAGGAGATAAAGGGTTAATCTACTCTTGAACTTAAAACATGATGCTTCTTTAGTCCCAACTTAAGAGCAAGATACTTGGAGCATCTCTTCTCCGTCAACTAATAATCAGATACGAGAGTGGACTTGACACGGATCTGAATGTGCTCACAACAGTTAAGGCAACATACATATATCCATGGAATTCTGCGCATAATTTGCTGCTCATGGATCTACCAGAAGAAAGAAGAGGATGCCTCTTCGCTTCTCACCAGCAAGCTCAGCCAAGCTGGGTCTTCTTTGATAACAAAGCAAGACTTGCCTAGACTCGTGTTGGCATGAAGAAACTTAGTACAACTGAGCAAAAACAATTCTACATGCAAGGATCCCAGTTTCCATTTCCTTCCTGATAGATACCCCTTCCTCTTTTCAATAAGAGAAGCTTTTGCAACCTTCTATTGTTTAAATCAGCTACAGAAAACATACTTTTTAGACATAAATACAATGCTACCCTTGCTGAAAGATGAACTAGGGAATCTGAGGTGATTGTAGAGGAGCCGTATCCTGATCATATTTCCTCACTTCAGTACCCTCCATGAGTGAATTACGAGGCTTGTGGGACTCACGGGTTTTTCACATTAAGAGTTTGTTATTTGGCCAGAAATAGCGATACTGAGCAAAAACTATTACTGTTACTTGAAGAAGAGTCAACATACAGCTTTTGTATAACCAAACAGTGCTAGATTCCTTGAAGAAATTTATGCCTCAGGAAGGATTCTCAAAATTTCAAGACTAGGTTCCTCTGCATTATGACAAATTAGAGCAGATTTAAGCTCCTGGAACAAGGCTGTTAACAACAGAGGTGGTGCCTGGCTTCTCCAGTACACAGTGCCAAAACAATTGGTGGGCATCTCTGCCTGAAAGCAAGCCATCTCTGTGCTGCTAAGAACACCTTGTTTCCTGTTGCCTTTGATCTAATGCTGCAGTGACTGCCAGCAAAACTCAGTGATGATTACAAACTAAATCTACTCTCTCATTGGCCAAATTTCTCCCTCTGCAGGATGCTGTCCAGGTCTGCACTGGCATCTCACAGTTTATAATTAACGAAGATTAACTGGGCTTTAGATTAAAGGTTGATGGTACTCCAGCCAAGCTGAGAGAACCACTTTAGTAGGTAAGTGAAAGTGCTGTGCTCAGTATAATGGGATAAGACAGCTACAATATAAATGATACTACATTTGTACCCTGTGACTGGGAAATGGCTGGGCAATATCTGTTGAGTGATTATAGAAGTTTATGTTGAACTTCTAGTCTTTTCTGAACTCCAGCTCACATACTGAAGTGTTTCTATGCTACATACCCTTCTGTCTGCAGTTATCTCCCATTATGAAAAGAGGGGCAACATTTTCTTCCATGAAAATTATCAAAATAGGAGACAACACATCATGCATGCTGGTAACAATTATATAGTTATTTTTAACTAGTTCTTTTTCCACCTTCTTATGGAAGAAATCTATAATTAAACAGACGGATTAGTAATTGCTTATTTTTTGAGATCAAATGCCTAAATTGATTCAAGATGACTAGAAAATGCACCTTCCTCCATTTAGAGATACATGGGTGAAATGCAATGGTCTGTGAAAATCTGAGATTATCCAATGGTTGCTATTCTTACGTTCTGTCACTGTAAATGAAAATATTGTTTGTCCATACTGTACATATATTGGTTCATTTCAGCCACTAAAGTAAGGCAGCTTGGATAAATCTTTAATGATTTACTTTCTGCTTCACGATGCATTAAAGCTCCTGCTCTAGCATTTGTTCACTAACATCAGCATTTTACATTCTTTTTTATTTTTGTATCATTTGGGGAGGAGACATACAATGCAGAAGCAATGAGTCACCTCTAAACCTATAGCTCACGATTTTGCACAGGCAAGATGGTATAGAAAACGACGAGTGGGACATGATCAAAGATGAGCTGGCAGGAATCCCCAGTGAGTAAGCCTAGCACAGCTCAGAGAAGCTCATTTTGAGACTGTTTAAAGACTAGGAAAGCACTGCGCCATGTGGGAAGGGTGCCAGGTGTTATGAAACAAGAAACTCCTCACTCCTTTGGGACAAGATCTTGGATATCTGCTCAAATATGCCGTTGTATTAACTGAACATATTGCAATATATAGGAAAAATGGGCAAAAGTTTACCTAGTGAAACTAGAGTGCAATTACTGCCTATACGCACTTACCACACAGTACATGGATGTGAAAGAGGGTGCCCCTTTTCCACCAGAGGAGTAAGTTACATTGACTTTACTTTGGGCTTTACCCAGAGCACATGCTGACAGGTACAACGGAGAAGCAGACATGCTAGAAATTACAACCCCATTAATTCCCATACCTATATGCAAAGCCTCCCTCTGTTGTCACCACTAACTTCATCCCATACACTTAATCTCAGCTCCAGCCAGGAGAGAGTGAAAGCTGCTCCTACAACTGTGGAGCAAGCACAGGGTGGGTTTGATGGTCTCTGCCTTTATCACAAATGTTCACATCAAAGAATCAGCTAGTTTTGTCTTCAGTGCAGGAAGACAGGCTGAACAAAAGCAGACATTTTGCAAACTAATTACTCCATGAGGAGCCAGCACGCATTCCTTTCAAAGGCCACTTCGGTGGGGAAGCACGGGCAAACCTACAGCCATGGCTGAACCACTGAATCACCAGCTTGTTTTGCTTTCCCACTTCTCTCTTCTAGAATTACGCAAGCACTCTATGCTTCTATGAAGTTTATTTCTCATATAAAAAAAAGAGATCACTGGGCACAATTCTTGCTCAACAAATGCTTACTTCCATGTGAAATTTTAGTGGGGTCCATCTTAGTGCTCAAAGTAAGAACAAGCACTGTCTGAGTGCCAAAACCTATATATGACACCAACAGAACGCTGCTAATAGCAGCACAGTATTTATGCAGAGATATATTTACACAGCATTTTAATTTACTTTCTCAAAAAAGGAAGTTTAATTAGGAACATGCAGAAAATCATTAACTTCAGTAAAAGAAGTCCCTGAACAAGTGTGCCTTCACGGGAATGCCCTCCTGAGGCCAGAACACAGATTTGGGGCTGGAGTCTACCTTTTCCTGCCTGTTCTGTGACAAGATGCGCCGCTTGTTTTTACATAAGTTGCTTCATTCTGCAGTTTCTTGGCTGCCCCATCTGCAAAATGAGGATAATTAGAATCATGTAGCTGAAGGAAGCATACTGCCACTCATGGAGGTTTTTGCTGTGGTTGGGATCTTCAGCTCGCACTTGCTAAAGAAACTAAAAAGATTTATTATCAAAGTGATTACAGTGTTGATACATTTGTGATGAATTCCCTGCAGGCAGGAAATATATTAGAGGCCAAATTTATTTCCCATTTGTACTTGTAACAAATTTCCTGTAACTCCAACGATGCAAACAAAGCTACTCCAAATGAGCACGTGGCAGAATCTGGCTCCACAGCAGCTAAGTTTAGACATACATGTGTAATAACAGAGAGGTATCATTTGCATTACAAGCAACTTCAAGTATCATCAGTTCCTTTTCCTGACATTGCAGAGGAAATGTGCTACATGGGGAGGCTGCAATACCCTTCTGTTGGGGCCAGAGAATAAAGAGCTGTACATGGGCACTAATTAAGAGGAGGATGGCTTTTCTCAGGTGAGGTGATTGATTGTCCTGGACCTTCTTGTGATGGCATCACCTCCCTGGAAAACCCCAAGATGCAGAGCGGGGATGGAAATTTTTGCCTTCCCATGGAATGGAAGACAATCCTCCAGGTACATGGAACTTTTATGTACAAAGATTATGAAAGCAGCCAGTTGGATAGGAACTGGTGATAAAAACAATCAGCAGCAAGACAGACAAGCACAAAACAGGCACTGAGCCTACACTTCTCAAAATATGAAGTGTGTGCAATGGTGCCAGGCACAGAAAACACACGGTATGGTTACTGCCTGCCTGAGTGATGAGTGGAGATACAGTTGTCTTTAAAAGTGCTAGTACAGCAGGCTCAGTGCATACTGATGATTCAATCTCTGAAATAATTTGAAATGGCAGTCACGTTCCTGAAGGCGCACAAAGTCCTTATCTTCCTTTTCAAGTAAAGAAGCTACTGCACCACCAGGAGAATACAGGGGGAATGCCGGAAGGCCTTATAGCAATGCATATCAATGAAAGGCTCCTCTTTGCTAACTGTCCTCCAGATAAACATATTCCCCGTGGTTCTGCCAAGGGTCTGTGAAAGGCTTTGGTGGTAGCTGATAGGGAAGAAAATAAGCATAACTATGAAGCAGAAATTGTCTTGCAGCATCGGCTACACCTTTGCAAAGGATGTCAGCTACAAAAGAAATCTGGCAACTCGAACCTTTGTCTGACATACAGACTAAGCGACGAAAGCTGTCCATCGTACGCCCACTGTCTCACTTCAGTCTATGACTACATCCTGGATTTTTCATATGGCTCTAAGCACCAGGCGACAAAATTGGTCAGTATTACTCTGAAAGGAAATGTTGTCAATTGATTTGGAAAGAGAGCCTCTCAAACAGTTCCAGTCAGTTTCATTAAAAGGAAATAAACAGCAAAGGAAACCCTTTGCTTCTATACAACCTCTGGTCTCTATGATAAACCATCAAAACAATTTAGATTTTGCCTTCAGTGATAACAGAAAGAAGATTCTAAACTAAGGAAGGAAAAGCCCAACTAGGTCAACAAAGTCCCTGGTGGGTGGTGATATGCTATTAGAGAGCTGGTGCACACAGCGGACATGGACATGCTTGAAAAGATTCAGTTCTGCAGCACTGGGAAAGGTTGCTCTGCTTCTGTGTCTATATAAGGTAGGTAGTAAGCTGTATTTGAACTGGTAGAAAAGCAATATGACCCACATTTCAAAGCTAGAACCTAGTGGGTTATTATTATTTATGATTCATAAAGCTTGTGCAGTGCACCAAAAGAAAGGAAGCCATGCTTTCAGCTCAGAGGACCCTCCAATACAAATCTTGGGAGCAAAACTGCTGGGCACCAGAGCTAACTGCAAGGGCTTTTAAACATTATAATTACAGTGTAATGAAAATCAGACTTCTCCTTTCAGTCAGAAAATTTAGATCCATTCCCCTACCTTTATACCAGGAGATTTTTATGCCAGGAGAATGCAACAGCTGCATTCTCCATGAACCAAAAATCACAGCCTTCAGGTACTGAAGGTTCCTGATTTTTCACTTTTCTTGCAGATTTTAGTTCCTTCCCCCCATCATCTTGGGCATTTTTGCATTTTCTTACTTTCTTCTCCACAGACGAATCACTACAAATTTTCTTTTTCTTTTCCCTTTAGCTTTTCAAGATCACTTTTTTTTCCTTCTTCATGATCCTTCTATGGAAGCTCATATTCCATTTTTACCCCATACTGTTCTTTCATTTTCTGTTTGGATTCCTTCTTTCCCTTCTATGCCACTTCTTGCTTGTCCCCATCTGCTTCTCCTCCCTCCATTCTTTTCAGCCAACCGTTTTCTCTCACTGACCTCATTCTCCCAGCCAGCTCCCACATCTCCCCACGGGTCCCCCAAACCTGTTTGCTCTCCCTGCAGGAACTGAGCCCCACATCTCCTCCTTACCCACACCTCCAAGTTCCTCCACTTTCCCTGGAGTATCTTACCTCTGCCCTCACTCACATCCCTTGCCTTGCTCAGGATATAGCCTAGCTTTCCACATCAAACCACAGTTCCTCAAGGGCCTCCCGCTTGCTATGCCCAGAGCTTTGGGGCACACTGGGCAGCCCTCCTGAGAATGCTCAGCCCCTTTAAAGGTCTCAGAAGCCTCCGGAGGTCCCACGGTCCCTGAGAGGCTGAAAAGCCCTCCCTGCTACTAGGCTCGCAATGGCCATCCCGGGATGGCCATTGCTCCCCAGTGCGTGCCGGTGGGGCCACCAGAGGCAAACACAGATGCCTGGACGAGATTCTCGAAGGGCTACTGCCCGAGGCTGTGTCCCCGTCCCTCCCGTGGAGTCAGCGCTCTCCAGCACCACTGCTCCCTCTCTCCTTCCCTCCCGTCTGTTCCCACCGGCAGGTGCTGCTCCGAGGCTCGGGACCCGCTCCCGGCGCCCTGGGCTCCGACGGCACGCGGGGGAGGAAAGAGCCGGGGCCGCGTTCGAGCAGATCGGGCACTCCCCGTCGCCCATCCGCCCGCCCGTCCCCCCCGCGGCGCGAACCCCGCGCCCCAACCCCGTCCGGCGGCTTTACCTTCCACTTTGGTGAGGGTGAGCACGGGGCTGTTGCAGGCGCTGAGGGGGGCCACCCTGGCCGAGTGCTTCTTCATGGCGAGCCCGTCGCCGGCGGCAGCTCCCCGCCGCCCCGCGCCTACATCCTGGCGCCGCCGGAGCCCTCCTGGGCGGCGCTCCCGGCACGGCCCCGCGGCT